>OX578139.1:125561457-126161457 GCA_951213105.1 Amaurobius ferox
TTTTAGATGACCCTATTTCAAAAATTGAAAGTCACGGTTATTTTTCTATAGATTTTGTCAGGAAAATATCTGACAGGTCGGCAAAATCACAATCTGTTTTATTTACTTTATGTAAGTGTTAAAATGACTTTTAACCAGTATCATCTGCTTGATTTTAACAGCTTCAAAAACAAACTATGGAAAGAAATTGCTTTAAAACCCCGCTAAATGATTTATGCACATTAATTCACTTTGTGAACGTTCCCTGGATTAATGAATGTTGATGCTTAAAAGAGTGTTAAAAAGTCACGAAACAGTGGTGCAAATCAGGAATTTTTACAATTTATTTCTTCCTATATATAAACTCTTAAGAACCAAATGTTTCTTTCGTTTGACTGAATGAAGTATTGACAACATTCTTGTGATTTGCCTTTTTCAATAGAGCTGTATAAGAAGTTAATTTTTTTTTAATATTTTACAATATATATGGTACAGTATTTAAGTTACTATTTCATAACTTCTTACTTTATTCAAAGCATTTTTGCAATTGAAACTATGGATCTACAGCCAATGGTTCAAGTTTTATAAGTTCCTTTATGCTGTAGAGAGTGTTATACACACTAGAAGTACTAGCAGGAGCGGTTTCAAGTCTGGTAACATTGAAACAATTTTGAAATGATGACCATAAAAAATTCCATGACATCTTAAAAACCGAGAAAAATAAAAAAAAAATATTACATACTGAATGTTGTGTAGGAATTTAGTAGTCATCAGTTATTTAGAAAATATATTTGTGTAGGGATATTACCTGAATTCTTCGGAATGTGTCCTATAATGTACGATCAAAAGCGGTTAATAAATTTTTCTCCAAAATAATACTTATAAACACATATTATTGATTTACAGAATTTTTGGAATTTTGCACTCAGCGAGGCCATAAACTTCTAAGATATTTTATGGCTTTTAAGATTGTCTTGAAAAGGAATGCAAAACCCTGGATCCGAGAACACATATATGTAGATGTCAATCATATGACAAAGATGGATCGGAATTCCTAACATTCTCTTCAAAATAAATGTCTGAAAGCCGCTGTGGTCCCAAAGTGGTACTTATTCAGTATTTTTGGGATGAACACAAACACTAATCGGTCAATTTTTCTTTAAGGGACAAATTGAAAATTAAGTATTTAATAAAAATAATTTAAAATTATATTGAATATCAAACCATTCGAGTATCATCGAATTTTGCTGACTGATAGTTGTTAACGTTTTTATGAGCAAGGTAATTATTACTGTAACGTTTAACATGTTAACGTTACTACTGCAAACGTTTATATTATAATTATTACTATCATAATTACTGTAACGTTTTTTTGCACTGCAAATTATGATCTGGAGTAAATTTGCTTTAAATAAGTATTGGTTCATGTTTCTTTAAAGGATTATACATTATTAGATCCGCTGAAGTCTGGGGATATTAGGAATGTCAGAGTTATTTATAACATTATTCTGATAATGATTGTGACACAAACAGAACCATATACCATGAAATATAAATGTTTGAAAAAGTCGAACGGAGATTCATACTCCAGAGACTGTACAGTAAGTTATCAACATATACTAAACATTCAAAGCACTAGAGCGCGGATATTCTGCGAGGATGCAGATAGTTATAGATAACTTTATAAATAATTAATACATGCTGTCCTCCAATAGTTATGCAAAAATCTCATATAGTGAGCACATGTGTGTTTTTTTTCTCTCGAAATTTGATGTGGTCCTCCTGTAAAACATGCAAATATCGAAGCACGCACAGAAAAGTGATTAACTTTGCTCCAAACATGCAAAATAAAACGTTCGATAAAAACTAGAATGCCTGAAGCTATCATTACAACAAGATAATTTTTTCTGAAATTTAGAATAGCCATCGGAATAGCCCTGAGAATACCTATGGACATTTTACGACTGTGGCCTGTTCTTGAGAGATTTGAAGCTGTGAAATCAATCAATCACGGAGAAAATAAAACATTTTTTTTTGTATGCGATATTTCAACTTTTTCTCTTGATTGCCATAATTCCAAACGAGTGGAACTGTCACTAACAACATTATTTCAGGATGCTCTAGGGTCACAACACCTTTCAATGAACGATACATAGCTTTAGTGCCAAGAAATTAAGTAACAAATGGAACTATACTAGCGGTCGGTACTGTTATCATAGGATAGCCGATACCAACCAGTTCTAAGAGCAAACGCTGCATACTAGAGGTCCTATACATGGATGTCATGTACCGTTCAGCTCCAGGGCCGGAAAAACACGTTTACACTTGTATAGTGAGCATGTGATTTAGATCCAAAGAAACCTGCCGAATGTTCTCTTCACAGATGAATCGAGATTTGCCCTGCAATCGGAAATGAGATAAGTCGAGAAAACGGGGAACATGCAACCAGTTCAGATACATCAGTCCATTTACATACTATGCTTTCGGTCTTGGTAATCTGGTTGTATAGGCTGGCTTTCTTTTGAGAGATGGTGCCAATTATTGCGCTTTCTCAGACGTTACTGTGACGGCGTAAAGGTATCTCAACGATGTACTTGATCTCTATGTCAGAATATATACAACTACAGTTAATCCGAATTTTTCTTCTCTGGACGACACGTTCGTTGACCTAGAGCAAACTAAATGGATATCTGCTTTCAGAGCAAAGGTATTAAAATATGGAGTGTCCATCGTATTTTCCGGATCTTAATACTATGTAAAATATTTGGGATTCCGTTGGAAGAGCTGTCTGCTCGCCTAAGCTCACCCATCATCCTTCAAGAACTGCAAACTGCTCTTACACAAGAATGACAATCACTGCCGTCTTCTCCCTTCTAGATCAGTTGATTGAGAAGATTATATGTCAAGTATGTAGCAGATCTCAAAGGGGACATATTCCATATTATATATCACTTGGCCCCTCTATGCATCATTAAGAATGATTATCTTCTATACATAATTCTATAGTAGCAATTTAAGAGTCAAATATCCATACATGTACATACATGTTTTATCTCATTAACGTGTGCATAACTAAAAAGATCATCCAAGTATTTTTCTGTGAAATATGAAGTTGATCGGCGAAAAACGTCATGAATTATGTCCGGTTTACTGTTCTGTGCTTAACATTTAACCAGTGCTTCTTTCAGACATACCATCGCGGCGGGGGGGGGCGGCGAAGCCCCCTCGGATACATTTTATATTAACCTAGTATATTTATGCGACAGCATTTAGATGTATTAATTTCCCCCCCTAAAGTTTCATTCACCTCTCTGGCCAAAAAGTTCTGATGAAAAACTTCATTTTACTCCCCCTCTAATAATTGTAAAGAACTCTTTTGCTTTAATTTTTGTATACGAACCCTTTCAAGACTGTTTGCGAACCTGCTCCTATAAGAAATTGAAGAAATTGAAAGTCCTGTCAATTATGTTCAATGATTGAAAATAATCATGCAGGAAATATCTTTAAATTTAATTGTGAATAGCAGGGGCATGTATAAATTGTATATATGGCCACGCCCACATTGGCCCACTCCCATTTTTAGCAGAGTTTTCTTGGGACAATGAAATCATTTTTATTTGCAATAAATATGAAGAGAGGTATACATTTTTCAGCTAATGGTGTCATTCCAAATAATTGTTTCCGCATTTATCTAAACTAACCAAAGTAAACAAAAGCTTCCCAATTTGGATTTCATATTAGCACTGAATCTGCCATTTCAAATCAACATTTTATTTTATTGTATTCATAACTTAACTGATCATAGATTAATATTTTCGTCGGCTATCATTTGGAACGTTCTTAATTGAATTCAAAAATGAAAACATTATTTTATTTCCCCAGAGTATGATGTTTGAAAAATAAAGAATGGAACATTTTGTGCACATCTATATGTATCGATAATATTTAAAAAATATGTCTTATATAAAATATTATTTCGTGCCGACGCGTGTTAAGTTATTATGTTAGGGTCGGATCCGGAAAGCTGCGCCGACTAAGTCAGCCGATTATTGAAAATGGCAGAACAAATACACGCTGATTGCATTCATAGGGCAACATTAGCTGGATATGTGGAAACATGTTCATTTTGACTAAAACAGTGAATAGTTAACGCTTTGACGAGGTTTTGCAGCTTTGGAAACTGTCGCAAATTTGTTTTAGAATTGAGTTTTTTTTTATGCATATACTGAAATAATGTAAAGGCTTTTGATCTTAAAGTAAGTACTTTTTATCATTGCATCAGTTATTCGTCAGTCTTTTTTGACGTCCTAAAAAGGCGTAAAAGGCTTATCGAAGCCTGAGAAGTAATATTTTTAATTACTTAGGCATTTCGATACTTATCTGTTGACGGGGGAGGGGGGCTCTGATATTATTTACATTAGAATTACGGTGTAAAAGTAAGGCATTACCACTAATTACTTATATACTAGAATGGATAGTTGGGTATACAGAATATCAGCATTTTCTAGCAATTTTGAAGCCATAAAAATCCTAGCTCTAGTTATTAGATATAAGTAGATATATAGGCCTACGGATAACAGTGATAATAATTAATCCAAAAGTAATAATCATTAACAAATGTAGCATGAGTATTTATTAGACGTAGTGATGGGCATATTAATACATGGCCTTTAGATATATCGATATTTTGTATCAATAACGTGTATGCTATACTTACTGCATGGCAATCTAAGAGCTTTTGATAAATATGGTATCAATAATGATTCACAATTTGTAATTCAATTTTATCTTCAGAGAATTCTTTTAATTAAACTGATAATGCTTTTGCTATAGCAATAAAATCAATTTGACAGATTATCTTTCCATTTTGCTAAATTTACTCTTGAAGTTTGTTGCAAAAATAGCAAAAGTTCTAAAAAAACTGCATTTTGAAAAATGCACTCAAAATAACTTGATTAAATACAAAGATTTTTTAATTGAAACGTTTATGACTAAAATACTCTTATCATGAGAGGTTTATAAATATACTTGACGAACACCTAACCTGTCAGTGGAGTAGGAGCTAAGGGATTTATTCTGTCGCCAAAAGAAATAATGCGGCATAAAATGGGATATAAAATATTTTTTAAACCATATTTCTTTAATATTTTAACTACAAAAGGTATAGAAAGGTTATATAAAATAGATTTAAGGTAAAATGTAAATACTTATATACGCATAGAATGAGAAGATAATTTTGCATAGAAGAGAATATTCATCCAAATTTATGGAAAATTTAGTTGGCATGATTTTGGCGATAAAACGTCTTGTGGAAAATCTATGCAGTAGATCACAGTCGTTTTTGCAAAAAATAATATTTATTTTTATTTCCAGTCAAACTTTCTATTTTCAAAACTATTAAAGATAGAACACAAATTTAAACGGATTTGAAACTTTCAGAAAATATATTTTGAATTAAAAGAATAAATGATATAAATTTATATTCACCTTATTATTATCGGCAGATTTGGGTAAGTTCCAATTAGCGATTTTTTTTCTTTTACAGTCAAGCCATATCTCAAATGGTTTACTCTATTATCCAGATTAGCATGCTGTTATCTTATGCGTGATTTGATATTCTGTTTTTATTTACCCAATGTGTGTTTTCCCAACATATCCCACAATTCAGCATGCAAAACAAGCTTTTTTTAGTGGTTCGTCAACTGGACTGAAAGTCCCATCCGGAAAAGGGTTGAAATTTGCTTTAATGCACTCTAGAAGCTACGATGGTTTCGTTAAACGCTTGTGAAATTTTACAGACCAAAAAATGTGCTGGAGACTATCAAAATGGGAAATGAATAGTGAATCAAAAGAAACCTGGTTTGGGGAAAAATTCCTTCCGGATATCGAACAAAGCAGTGTTATCATTATTAACAATGCTCCTTATCATAATGTACATTCTGAAAACATTTCAAAGCCATCTACAAAAAAAAAACGGGTATACAAACTTCTTTGAACAATAAAAATATTCCAAAAATAAAATATACCGTAAAAGACAACGACATATTAAATTTGGACATTATATCTGCTCCGGTTCTGGAGTTATTCTATAAAAACTAGTATATTCATAAGGAACAAAAACTAGTACTTCCATATGGCTAGCCCGATAAGGTTCAGAATGAAACTAAAACGTACCACAAAAGATAACAGCTTATCAAATTTAATCTTACTTACTATGAGTACTGAATATACTATATGGTTAACACAAATCCTGTGAGTCCTTGCATTGATAGTATGAGTCAATAAACTTATGTTAACTTTATAATTTTCTTAATTTTACAGGTATATACATTAGTTTACATTGGCATTCTTAAGCAATTGGTATGCATATAATCAACCGTACTTGAGGAATATTGCTCGAACTATTATTATTATTATTTTTTTTTACTATATTTCTCCTCTATCGACAAAATTCACATTAGGGCTTGAACCAACAACCCAATTATCGGCGACTGAGTGAAAAGTATCTTGTTACTTTCCTTATATACATAATGTATAAGGAAAGTATTGTGACGGGGTCGAAAATTCGAATTCGAGTTTTCGACGGGAGAGCACGTTTCTAGCATCCCTGATCACGAATCAAACATTTTTGAAGTGATGTCTGTGTGTGTGTGTGTGAAAATATGTGTGTGTGTGTGTGTCAGCGAGTCTGTGGAGACGATAACTGACGAACGAATGGACCGATTGTAACCAAATTTGGTACAAAAATCACAATCCGTAAACACTGGAAGACTATTGTTTTTATTCGCAATCGAATGTTCAGAACCCCTCTAAATTTTCGAATGAAATTTTGAAATCATCGTCAATAAATCAAAACCACGAATAAAGTTACGCATATAGACATTTCTTATGTAATTTTTCATTAGAAAACGACTGACATAAATTTTAGAACGCTAACATGAACCGTTCTTGAGATATTGTACATTTTTCAAAAAAAATATCAAAAAGTCATATAATATAAAAAAAAAATATTTCTTATTGAGAAACATGTTCACTTTTCATATGTAATACCATGCGATAAATTGGGTGACATCATTCTCGTGGATCTAGCTCGTTCCATTTATGAAAAAGGTTACTTTGAGTAATACTTTTGTATTTGAACTCCAATAGTCATTTATCTGCTGTAAGAATAAATTATTTCTTAGTGCATAACGCTTGGCGAGATTTTTGCGACGAATTTAGGAGAATGTCGCCAACTTGACGACTTTCTGAAATGTTGCAAAATTAACGAAAATCTCGCCAAATGGATAAAAATGCCGCTAAATCAATGAAAATTACGACTAATTGTCGAAAATTCAATATCTTGGAAAGAATATTAGTATCCACTATAAGGAAAACCTATTTTTTTTTACTGTAAAAGTAGTAAATTCATTACATTATATTAGGAAAGTCATGTGTTGCCCACATCAGATTTTATCCTTCATGATGTTGCAGGTTAGCTGTTCGCTGAATGAACGTAATGAATAATTTTGTATTTAAGTAGTTACTAAGTATCAGACACTAGGATTTTTTTAAATATTCCTCAGTTATCTAAGTGAACTTTAATATATACTTCTAGTAGGTAAATTTCCTTTTTAAATAAATAGAACAAAAATTTCAGGAATATATATATACATATATAAATATATATATATATATATATATATATATATATATATATATATATATAATATATATATATATTCATATATATATATATATATATATAATATATATATATATATATATATTCATATATATATATATATATATATATATATATATATATATATATATATATATATATATATATATATATATATATATATATATATATATATATATATATATATATATATATATATGAATTTCAAAAGAATAAATGGGGAACAGGCCAATAGGAAAATAATAAATGGCCAAGGGGAATTGTGACCCCTTCATCCCGGTTATAGCATGTTATTACACCATGGTAACACTCCCGGAACCGATAACTTGTTGAAGCTTATTTTCCGAGAGCATGTCAAATAAGACACAGACCGTGGAAGGGAACCAAAGGAGGAAGAGTTGACAATCGACCTTTAAAAGAATGAAGAATACACTGAAGATAGTCAAGAATGTGTGCCGGGTTTTATACATCAGGAAGCTTAAGCACCTCGAGGATGCGTGCCTTAATTGCTCCAAAGACAGGCTAAAATTGCAATTACACTTTGAGTTTGCCATCATTAACTTCAAATACAAATAATTCCAAAATCCACAAAATATGCGTTATTTACATTATTGTAGATATCATTGTAGTTGTGTCTTAGGAATCGTACAGGATAATTCCTCTTGATAGCTTCACTTATAATTTTTCGGTCATTGCAGATTTTGGAAATATTTGTATTTGAAGTTGATGATGGCAAACTCAAAGTGTAACTGTAACTTTAACCTGTCCTTGGATCAATTAAGTCACGCACCCTCGAGGTACTTGAGCTTTCTGATGTATAAAAACCGGCATACATTCTTGACTATCTTCAGTGTATTCTTCATTCTTTTGAAGGTCGATTGTCAACTCTTCCTCCTTTGATTCTCTTCCACGGTTTGGGTTTTATAATTTGACATGCTTTGGAAATTAAGCTGTAGTAAGGTATCGGTTCCGGGAGAGTTACCATGGTGTAATATAATGCTATAACCGAGATCAAGGGGTCACAATCTCCCTTAACCCTTTACTATTTTCTTGTTGGCGTATTTCCCTTTTATTCTTTTGGAATTCGTATATTTACTTTTCGCGTAAGTGCAGCATTGTGGCTTATATGTTGAGTCTTTTTCATACTTTTGTTTGCGTTGCTTATCTACTTAGTAATCTCCTTTTAACACCTCATTTGACAATTGGATTATACGGTGTTTTAATATAATGAATTTGTTGTTAATAACCATTTTAGCTTTGTATGTCTAAATTTTATATATCTACATATGATGCCTGAAAAATGAAATTATTTTGATATTTAAGAAAATTTGTTTTAAATTTAGCATTTTTATTGAATCTCCGATATATTACAATGCAGTTTATTTTATAATATTTTACGTTAGAATGTTGAAATCTATGTTTCCATGATAGCTTTATTAATAGCCTTAATAAGTAAAATCTGCCTACATATGATTGTGAATATGTCACTTAATTTACCATTATTATAAGAAATATTTTTTTAATTGATAAAGGATCAATTTTTTAACAAATTCTCCAAAATTAATCGTCACAGTAACTTTTGATTTTGAGTATGACTAAATTTGCTCATTTATTCTATTTAAAATTGTACAATACCAGTGTCCCAATAATTATTATTTTTAATCACACAAACATTTAGCATTTTTTACATGATTAAAATGCTGCTGATGAAAAATATTTGCTATTCAACACGGCAAAAATTGTGGGATTAAAAACTTCATAAAAATCAGTCATTTGTATTATATTAAATTTCAATCCTTTAACATTATTTTCTGAGATTATATTTTTAATGGATTTATAAAAAAAATAATTGTTTCATTCGGTGGTGTACTGCCCTATCATATAGTACAAAAAAATATAATAAACATTCATATTATTAAACTGATTTAAACATGAACAAGAATGACGCTTTCAATTACTGATCATAGATGGTGCCACTAAACATGTAGTGCATTACATTTTTTCAAAATGACACATGAAAGTAGGCCTGTTGAAAAGGAGGGTGTATTCCCGCCAGGCCCGGGTTGTTGACTATTTCTTTAAAAAAAGGAAAAATATGAACAATGATTATAGAAAGAAAAAACTATTCTTTCACTCAAGAACGTGAACAAATTTTTACTTTCATGTTTTCTTTCCAAAAAATCTGATTTGGGCAGCACATGACTTTCCTTATATAATACAATGGATTTACTAGCAACGTGGGGTACGTCAATAAAATCTCCGAAACTGATTCCCGATATCGAATTCGAGTTTTCGACGGAAGAGCACGTTTCAAGCATCCCTGAATACGAATCGAACATTTTTGAGGTGATGTCTGTGTGTGTGTGTATATGTGTGTGTATGTGTGTGTGAAAGTGTGTTTGTATATGTGTGTGTGAAAGTGTGTTTGTGTGTGTGTGTGAAAGTGTGTTTGTGTGTGCGTCTGTTGTTGTTGTTGAAACCCAGACCGTCCGACCTACCAGAAAGGTGTTGTTGTTGTTGAGACCCAGACCGTCCGACCTACCAGAAAGGTGTAAGGTAACTGTATGGACGGCCGGGAAGTGCCACCCAATTTAGACCGGAACCCAGTGGGGGAGGCATCCACAGGGACCGTACCCTCCTTCCCCTACCACCAACCTCTCGGAAGGACTTACGGACCCACATGTTTAACGTGATCGTACTCCGCATGAACACGGCGGCATTTGTGGTAGCGTGCAAATCTAGCGCGCAAACCACGGGGATACCGCACCCGAGATGGCCAACAGCACGCGGTGTTCCGAGGTGGTCACCCACCAAGTACTAACCGCGCCCGATGCTGCGTGACTTCGGTGATCTAACGAGAACCCGTGTTTTCAGCACGGTACGGCCGTTGGCCTTTACCAGAAAGGTGTAAAGTAACTGTTTGGACGGTCGGGAAGTGCCACCCAATTTAGACTGGAACCCAGTGGGGGAGGCATCCACAGGGACCGTACCCTCCTTCCCCTACCACCAACCTCTCGGAAGGACTTTCGGACCCACATGTTTAACGTGATCGTACTCCGCATGAACACGGGGGCAGTTTTGGCAGTGGCTGGAATCGAACCCGGGCCTACCGAGTGCAACTCCAGCGCGCTAACCAATGGGCTACCGCGCCCTGTGTGTGCGTGTGTGTGTAAGTGCGCTTGTCAGTGAGTTTGTGGAGACGATATCTCACGAACAAATGGAGCGATTCGAATGAAATATGTATAGAAAAATAACAATCCGTAAATATTGGAAGCATATTCTTTTTAAACGCATTTCAATGTTATACGCAATCCAATGCTCAGAACCCTCTTAAATTTGCGAGTGAAATTAAAAAAAAATATCAAAAAATAAAAACCTTTAATAAAGTTACGCAAATAGACATTTGGTATGTATTTTTTTCATAGAAAAAGATTGACATAAACTTCAGAACTCTAGAATGAACCGTTCTCGAAATATTGCACATTTTTCAAATAAATGTATCAAAAAATCACATAAAATAAAAAATATACATATTAACTATTGTGAAATATGTTCATTTTTCATATGTAATACCATGCGATAAATTTGGTGACATCATTCTCGCGGATCTAGTTTTCTTCATTCATAAGAAAATATATTTTGGGTAATACTTTTGTGTTTGAGCGCCAATAGCTATTTATCTGCTATAAGAATAACTTATTTCTCCGTTCATAACGCTTGCCGAGATTTTGGCAACCAATTCGATGAAATGTCTCCAACTCGGCGAATTTTTTAAATGTTGCCAAATTAACGAAAATTTCACCAAATTGATAAAAATGGCGCTAAATAAATGAAATTTACAACTAATTAACGAAAATTCAATGTTTTGGAAAGAATATAAATATCTACTATAGGAATAGCCTATTTTCCCGTCCTCAGCGTGTGGCAAAATTTTGGTGACGAAGTTGTCGTAATATCTCTAACTTGCTGACTTTTTAAAAGTTGCAAATTGACGAAAATGGCACCCAATTGATAGAAATTCACCAAATTGATGAAACCGACGCTAAATCAATGAAATGACGTTGAATTGATGAAATTTCGATATCTTGGAAAGAACATAAGAGTAGACTATAAGAATAAGCCACTTCTCCATCCATCTATAACGTTTGGTGATAAATTTAGCGGGACGTCTCTAACTTGGCGACTATTTTGAATGTTGCCAAAGTGACAAAACTGTCGCCAAATTGATAAAGATTACGCAAAATGGGAAGCACTGTTTCTCAAATCCTAATTTCCGTTATATGGCTGGCTTACATTCTAGTATACATTCTTGCATAAGAAATGCTCTTCTCTCCGTTTATCTGTAACACTTGATAATGCATTTTGGGGAACATCTGGCAAAATATCACCAACTTGGCAATATTTTGCCCCAGATTGACGAGAAGTTAAAGAAAATTATGCTTAATTGATGAATTATTTATTAAACTATTTTAATACATGGACTATATCGCTTACTGAGGATGTGGCCAATGTTGATAATCGTTTATTTAGAATTGCGCGAAATATAAGTTATTGGGTACTTTGAAATAATTTTACATGTTGGCATCCGGAAGGTCGGACGGTTTAGGTCTCAAACAAACAAACATGTTATCATCCGGAAAATTGCCAAATGCACAATTCAACTATAAATACACAGTACCGTGGATCTTATACATTATTACTTTCCTTATATACATAATGTATAAGGAAAGTATGGTGACGGGGTCGAAAATTCGAATTCGAGTTTTCGACGGAAGAACACGTTTCAAGCATCTCTGATCACGAATCAAACATTTTTGAAGTGATGTCTGTGTGTGTGTGTGTGTGTGTATGTGTGTGTGTGCGTGTATATGTGTGTGTGTGTGTGTGTGTGTGTGTGTGTGTGTGTGTGTGTGTGTGTGTGTCAGTGAGTCTATGGAGATGATAACTGACGAACGAATTGACCCATTCGAACGACATTTGGTACAAAAATCACAAACCGTAAACGCGGGAAGCCTATTGTTTTTATACGCAATCGAATGTTCAGAACCCCATAAATTTTCGAGTGAAACTTTGAAAAAATCGTCAAAAAATCAAAACTGCTAATACTGTTACGCAAATTGACATTTCTTATGTAATTTTTCATTTGAAAACGATTGGCATAAATTTTAGAACGCTAACATGAACCATTCTCGAGATATTGCACATTTAAAAAAAAATTAATTATCAAAAAGTTATATAAAATAAAAAATTTATATTTCCTATTGAGAAACATGTTCACTTTTCATACGTAATACCATGCGATAAATTTGGTGACATTATTCACGTGGATCTATCTCGTTCCATTCATGAAAAAAGATACTTTGAGTAATACTTTTGTATTTGAACGCCAATAGTCATTTATCTGCTGTAAGAATAAGTTATTTCTCCATCCATAACGCTTGGCGAGATTTTGGCAACGAATTTGGCGGAATGTCGCCAACTTGGCGACATTTTTAATTGCTGCCAAATTAAGAAAAATCTCGCCAAATTGATAAAAATGACGCCAAATTGATAAAAATCAATGAAACTGACGACTAATTGAAGAAAATTTAATATCTTGAAAGAATATAAGTATCTACTATAAGAATAACATTTTTTTAACTGCAAAAGTAGTAAATTCATTACATTATATAAGGAAAGTCATGTGTTGCCCACATCAGATTTTTTCTTTACTGTAAATGAAATAAATTTATTGCATTATATTTCAGGATGTTTTATGACGGGTAAATGAGTTAATATAAGTCTTTTAGAAAGAGTATTTTCCACAGCCATGCTGATTGTGATTGCAGTTATTTTTATTGTATTACAGGAAATATAAATTAATAGTTTTGAACAAAAAGGAATGCCACAAACCAGATAGATCAGTTTACATTCTGGGTCATATGAAAAGAAGTATTTTCTCAGAAAATTGATCGTAAAACAACTACACTTTACTTTCTTGCTTTCTTATGATCCAGGTTTGTCCGACCTACCCGAAAGTGTAGTATCTATTTGAACGGCCGGAATAGCGCCATTCAATTTAGAACAAAATTCAGTGGGGCGATATTGTCAGGGATCGTACACTATTTCTCTTGAAAACATTCTCTCCGAAGGACTTTTAGGTTTTGCCTTACATTATGCAATTGATTTTATTAAAGTGTTTTAAAAGTGAATGGAATACCGTAGTCTAATTGTGCATATCAGCGTATTAGCCAAAAATTTAAAGGCTCGTAGCACATTGGGTAAAATTACTTTAGAAATGCTTATTAACTTCAACGTTGGAAATAAAAAAATCTGACGTGGGCAGCACATGACTTTGCTTATATAATGCAATGAATTTACTACTTTTACAGTAAAAGAAAATAGTTATTCTTATAGTCAATACTTATATTCTTTCCAAGATATTGACATTTCGTCAATTAGTCGTCATTTTCATTGATTTAGCGTCATTTTTATCCATTTGGCCAGATTTTCGTTAATTTGGTAACATTTAAAAAAGTGGCTAAGTTGGCGACATTCCGCCAAACTCGTCGCCAAAATCTCGCCAAGCGTTATGGAAGGAGAAATAAGCTATTCATATAGCAGATTGCCGTTGAAATACAAAAACATTACTAACTAAAATTTTCTCGTAAATGGAACGAGCTAGATCCACTAGTATGATGTCAGCAAATTTATGGCATGATATTACATATAAAAAGTGAACATGTTCCTCAACAATTAATATTTTTTTTAATTTATGGGATTTTGTTATAATGTTATTTGAAAAATGTGCAATATCTCCAGAACGGTTCATGCTAGCTTTCTAAAGTTTATGTCAATCGTTTTCTAAGGAAAAGTTACATAAGAAATGTCTATTTGCGTAACTTTATTAAAGGTTTTGATTTTTGATGAATTTTTTAAAATTTCACTCGAAAATTTAGGGGGTTCTGAACATTCGATTGTGTTTAAAAACAATAGGCTTCCAGTATTCACGGATTGTAATTTTCGTATCAAATTTCATTCGAATCGCTCTGTTTGTTCGTGAAATATCGTCTCCATAGACTCACTGGCACACACACACGCACACACACACACACACGCAGCTATCACCTCAAAAATGTTCGATTCGTGATCAGGGATGCTTGAAACGCGCTCTTCCGTCGAAAACTCGAATTCGAATTTTCGACCCCGGCACAATACTTTCCTGATACATTATGTGTGCATGTTACCGCTAAAGTGCAGAAATCAGTTATTCTACATATTATCTAGGTAATGTGCAGATTTACTAGAGCGATACGTTAAAGTGCCGAAAATTGTTTTATTTCTCAAATTACCTAGATAATTTGAAAATTACCTACTAGGCACTCGTTAAAGTGAAAATTAGATCTTTGCCTGAACAACAGCAGCGTTTTTAAAGAATCCAGCTAATACATTCTGTGCTTGCTTCCATACTAGGAGCTAAATTTATCTGCTTTAAAAAAATCACGATACAAATTCATGCGCTAACAGGCAAAAACGAATTTGAAAACAGAATTAGCTATGTTACGCACTAACAGCCTACGCAAATTATGAGAAATAAAAACAACCGTCGCCGACAAGACGCTGGCGAAACCAAACTAAAAGTGGAGGAGGGGGGGAGGAGTAGGGAAAGGAAATGAGAGAAACAAATTTTTGAAATTTAACGATACGGAAGCCGTTAATGGGCACATTACATAGGTAAAATGCGGAAAACTCTTGATTCCGCTCGTTATAGGGGCAAATGAGTCAATCTGCAGATTAGCTAGGTAATGTGCACATTAACGGCTTTCGAGCTTTAGCGGTAACATATATCTAAGGAAAGTAAAAATGTAAAGAAAGAAGTTAGTCGTATAGCGAAAGCCCAGACAACTCGAAAGTACTCATACTTATTAGTGTAATACAAACCGTAAGAGAATTTCAACGTTATTCAAACAAGTGTAGTCAACGATAAAAGACTAGTTTATGAATACTCTTAATAAACATTTTATATATATTTGTCTTTCAAATATATCATCTTGACTTAGTGTTTAGACTTATTAACGGGTTTGAGATGTTTACTGACTTTTTTCCCTTAAGAGAGTATATGGTTGAGTGGAATTAACGTATACGCAAAGCTGAACCAATCGCAGATCATCAAACAATATTCATAAAATATGTGAACCATAAATTCTAATTACTTTCCTTATATACATATAATGTATAAATAAATTATTGTGACGGGGTCGAAAATTTGAATTTGAGTTTTCGATGGTATAGCACGTTTCATGCATCTCTGATCGCGAATCGAACATTTTTGAAGTGATGTCTCTGCGTGTGTGTGTCAATGAGTCTGTGGAGATGATATCTTACGAACGAATTTAGCGATTCGAATAAAATTTGGTACAAAAACAACAATCCGTGAATACTGGAAGTCTTTTGCTTTTAAACGCAATCGAATATTGAGAACTCCCCTAAATTCTCGAGAGAAATGTTGAAAAAATCAAAACCTTTAATAAAGTTACACAAATAGACATTTCGTATGTAATTTTTCCTTAAAATTGATTGATATAAACTTTAGAGCGTTAGCATAAACCGTTCTCGAGATATTGCACATTTTTCAAACAAATTTATCAAAAAATCACATAAATTAAAAAAGTAATAATAGCTGTTGAAAATAATGTTTAGTTTTCTTATGTAATATCATGCGATAAATTTAGTAACATCATTATCGTGGATTTAGCTCGTTCCATTCAGGAGAAAAAATACTTTGAGTAATACTTATGCATTTGAACACCAATATTCATTTATCTGCTATAAGAATAAGTTATTTCTCCGTCCATAACGCTTAGCGATATTTTGGTGACGAATTTGGCGGAATGTCGCCAACTTCGGGACCTTTTAAATGTCACCAAATTAACGAAAATCTCACCAAATGGATGAAAATGACACTAAATCAATGAAAATGACGACTAATTGACGAAAATTCAATATCGTGAAAGTAATATAAGTACCTACTATAAGAATAACCCTTTTTTTTTTACTGGAAAAGTAGTAAATTCATTGTATTATATAAGGAAAGTCATGTGCTGCCCACATCAGATTTTTTTTTATTGTGTTTTGAGATAGGAATATATTGTTAACAAATGTCATGCTGAAGTTTCGATTAGTACGGAATGCATTTAATTTATTTAACAAATAAGTGTTCTAAGTTGCATAGGACAATATTGTTAAACATATTATTTCTCTTATTCCTGTGAGTTGCATTTACACGTTGGGGTTCAATCCTATTAAAAATATTAAAATGATAAAACATCTGTACGATTCATCTAAAAGGAATCCATTTTTAATATGTCCTCTAATATATTAATTATTGTATTATTTATATTGCAATAAGATATGTTTTCCTTTTCAATTAATTTGAGGTAGCGATGAAGTTGAGCGTCTTACGTTTGATTTAGACAAAAATCGTTTTTACCCGTCTATCGGTTAATATTTCTGGTAATAACTTCGGCAAATCGTATCGGAATTTTCAACATTTGAATATACAGTAGTGTTGAATAAAATTTTCATCACGAAAAAATTGTAAAAATAAGTGTTTGATATAGCGCAAGTAACCCGAATGCTGCCACATATTGTAAAACCATTATATGGAAATGTCAACTGTCATTTTATCCTGTAGCAATTATTAAGGGGTAATATACATTTCTCAATGTCATCTCGGAAATTTAACAAAATATTTTTTTTTAAACATGAAAACTATTTTCTCTTACATATTTAACAAAATACGAATTTCACACATTTCTCTTTATTTCGGAATATTTCAGCAGACACTAACTACTTTATGTCATCTCGGGAATTTAATAAAATATTTTTTTTTAATTATAAAAACCAATTTTACATTCCTTATACACATAGTATAATGTATAAGGAAAGTATTGTGAAGGGGGTCGAAAATTTGAATTCGAGTTTTTGATGTGACAGCACGTTTCAAGCATCCCTGATGACGAATTGAACATTTTTGAGGTGTTGCCCGTGTGTGTGCGTGTCAGTGAGACTCTGGAGACGATATCTCATGAACGAATGGAGCGATTCGAATGAAATTTGGTACACAAATTAAAGGCCATGAATACTGGATGCCCATTGTTTTTAAGCACAATCGAATGTTCAGAACCCTCCTAAATTTTCGAGTGACATTTTGTAAAAATCATAAATAAATCAAAACCTTTAAAAAAGTTCTCGAGATACTGCACAACTTTCAAATACATTTATCAAAAAATCCCATGAATTAAAAAAAATTAACTGTTGAGAAACATGTTCATTTTTCATATGTAATATCATGCGATAAATTTGGTGACATCATTCACGTGTATCTAGTTCGTTCCATTCTTGAGAAAAGATACTTTGAGTAATACTTTTGTATTTGAACGTCAATAGTCATTTATCTGCTCTAAAAATAACGTATTTCTCCGTCCATAACGCTTGGCGAGATTTTGACGTGAAATTTGGGGACTTTTTTATATGTTGCCAAATTAACGAAAACCTCGCCAAATGGATAAAAATGACGCTAAATCAATGAAAATGACGACTAATTTACGACATTTTAATATCTTGGAAAGAATATAAGTATCTACTATAAGAATAACCTATATTTTTTTTATTGTAAGTGTAGTAAATCCATTGCATTATATAAGGAAAGTCATGTGCTGCCAACATCATATTTTTTCTTACTTATCTATCAAAGTGTGTACCCTCGTCTCCAATGTGGTGTTTCATGAATGCACTTTATCACTTTAAATGTGTTGCTTTTATCCATCAAAATCATAGAGATAAGTGTATGGCAACTTGACACATTTCTGATCGCGTACCCTATGGCAAATACAGCAGGGATATATATTTTATATTTTTTGCCTTAAGCTTCTTATAAAAGTATCCGTATAATCATTATGTTATTGCGTTCATGATCAAGTAATTTCAAACTACGAGTTAATATTTGTTATTCGTTAATTCGCTTTTTTTTGTCAATATAAAACGTGTCTTCAGAAAGAATATAAAAATAAAATATTAAATTTTTGCTGTACTCTTAAGTATCAGCATATGTACACCAACGTATCGACTTGCGTACCCCGGGGTATACATGCCACACTCTGGCGATTTCTGTACTATACGATATATGGTCTAAAATCCAAAAGATTTTTATCCAAGTGATGTGTATTTTAATGTTGCACAGACACAGTACATTGATAAGGATTGACAGGTGGAAAATGCACTAGCTGGGATAGAAATGTCTGCGTTCAGATTGAAGTCTAATAATAATCCCTAAAAAAGTACAAATAATATTTTTTCACGAAATTGCAGATGTGTTATAATTGTATTTTTGAAAACTATTATGTGATTTTCCATTACAGGGAACAATATGGAATGAAACATAGGAAAACTAAGAATTTGAAGAGTGTCTCTTCAGTCAAAGCTAAATATTAAACCTCAAATAGTCAAATATTCCAATCGTAAAGAATTTCGTTGGGAATTTCTATTGCTTACTTTTGGTTGGATGAATATTGCTTTATAGATACATTCTACAAATATTTTTCAGCTAGTAACTATCGTGATATAATTACCAATGTAAAACAGCAATGTCAGTATGGCAATTTTCCAATTTTAAATCCGAGAACTGTAAATATTCATATACTCGTATATTACTTTGACCAAACTGAATCCGAATCTGAAATCCCTTTCTCAAATTATATCCAAAATCTGTAGAAAAAGCCTATTAAAGTTTGGCTTTTTTTTTCTATTTATGGGGGAAAATGCAGTAGAAATGTGATTTCTGGGTTATTTAACGAGCCGGATAAAACTCGTTGGTCAACTTACTGATGCTGAATACAAAATGCAAAAAATCCATCAATGCAAAATTTCCATCAATGAAAACAAAGCAGTTTTGAAATATTCCCCTCTTAATTGAGTTATTTACCGTAGAAGATAACATAGTTTCACAATATTCGTAGTATTCTATAGTTAGTATTCTGTAGTTTCGAAAACGTGTAAATCAATCGATAACTTTCATTTAAAATTTTAATGATATTCTAATTTCAATATCATACCAATTTTTTATTTAATTGTATTTTGAACTAATTTTAATTTTCAATATCGTTAAATTATGATCTCATTAAATTCATATTTCACTAGCAGCATACCCGTTCTTCGTACGGAGTTTATAATATAAATAATATAAATAAACTTATAATTCGTAATCATGTGCAAATTCTGTTAAAATATTAAATTTATTGCTCCTAAAGAGAAGTTTAAGAATATCTGTTCTTACTATGCAAAATTATCTTCACAGGTAGATCTGATGAAAAAAACATCCTGGCCCCTTTTGTAAGCAAATTTACAAAAAAAAAAAAAAAGGAATTGAATCAATATATGCAACCACGTACTACTTATATTGTAGCAGATTAGAAAATATGGCAGTGCGTTAGTAGAAGATTACCCGTATTACAATATGAGTCTCAAAAATATTTGCCAAAACAAAAGAGATGACGTAATAAATTGAAAATATCAATAATCCCCGTACTCTTTATACCAGAAGGTCGTAATTGATTCCAATATATGCCAACATATATCAAAACATATGCCAATATACATGTACTGCTTATATTCTCGTAGATTAAAAGATATACCCGTGTATTTGTAGAAGATTATTCGTACAACGTACAGTATATGAGTTTAAACAATTTTTGTCATAATAAAACAATTGCGTAATAACTTGAAAATATCAATAATCCCTGAATCAATAATCTCTGAAAATATCAATAATAATAATGTTTAAACCTGAAGACCGCAATGGATATTATCCAGTCAAAAATGCTATAAAAATAATCAAATCGTTTTTTTCTAAAATATATTTTTATATCCATTTATTTATTATTCAAATCGAAAAAATAATTATTAAAATTAACATACAGATTTAATTTAATTGCGTCTCTGAATAACATGATATAAGATAGAATCTTCCTCATAAACTGCGAAATTAAATAACCATTTTGATTTCTTTATACTTTTCATTGCTGAGTAAAAGTTTGTTTAAATTAAACTATGGAGATATATTTCCCATTTAAATCATGTTTCAAACAATTCTTGTTTTCAGAAACTGACTAATTAGCGCAAAAAATCTCCCATTACATTCAGAGATTTAATTTTAATTCACTTTCAAACGATTTTCAAGCTTTTCGTTTGGATAAGCCACGGAGTTAGAGAGTAGAACTCCTAGGAAAAAGTTTTGTTTTTCCTTAATATCTCGACAACCCTTGGTCTTAGAAACTCGAAACATAAACTGAATTTATAGGGAGGGGGGGGGGCTATTTCAAGGCTATCCACACAATTTCATTAAATTCGGTTTAGCCGATCTCCCGTGATGATGAGACAAAAGAAAATGTCGTGTTTTACTAATATCTCGAGAACCACTGATCGTAGAAACTCCATACATGGACTAAATTTTAAGTGGGACTATTTCCAGGCTATCCACAAAATTTCATCAAATTCGGTTCAGCCGTTCTCCCGTGATGACAAAGAGATTCGATTCTGCCGTTCTCCGTTAGTAGACAAACAGACAGACAGACAGACAGATTTTCATTTTTATTTATATACTAGCAGCATACCCGTTCTTCGTACGGAGTATATAATATAAAGAAACTTATAATTCGCAATCATGTGCAAATTCTGTTAAAATATTAAATTTATTGCTCATAAAGAGAAGTTTAAGAATATCTGTTCTCACTATGCAAAATTATCTTCACGGGCAGATCTGAAGAATAAAACATCCTGACCCCTTTTATAAGCAAATTTACAAAAAAAAAAAGAATTGAATCATTATATGCAACCCCGTACTACTTATATTATCGTAGATTAGAAAATATGCCAGTGTGTTAGTAGAAATATTTACCAGATTCTCAAAAATATTTACCAGAATAAAGGAGATGACGTAATAAATTGAAAATATCAATAATCCCCGTAATCTTTTACCAGAAGGTCGTAATTGATTCCAATATATGCCACTATATATCTAAATATATGCCAATATACCTGTACTACTTATATTCTCGCAGATTAGAAGATATAATGCATTTGTAGAAGATTACGTACAACGTACTCTATATGAGTTTCAACAATTTTCGTCATAATAAAACAATGTCATAATAACTTGAAAATATCAATAATCCCTGAATCAAAAGTCCCCGAAAAATATCAATAATAATAATGTTTAAACCTGAAGGCCGTAATTGATATTATCCAGTCAAAATGCAATGTCAATGAAATTTATTTTATACACATATCTTTATTTTTCAAATCGGAAAAGATTTAATATAAAATCGTATGCCGCATAACACATTGGAACCGTTGCTACGCGACATGATACCATTTGCTTCAAATAAATTGATAAAAATCATGTCATCTGAATAATGCGACCTCCATGGAAGATTTGGCGACATTTTAGTCAATTTAGAGATAACTTAAAAAATCCCCAAATTTATCGCCAAGTGCGACTGTAGAACAGAACATGTGTAGACGAAACATCATCACAATATACTATCCCCTAACAAAAAATTTATGAATTCTATGATATTTTTATGGACTCACAAATATTTTATCAATTTGGTGATATTAAAAAAATTCGTTAAATGTGTTACTAAGTAGGATGGATGGACTGTCCGACAAATGCTACCGAAACATCATTTCAGTACTTTATTCTAAAAAAACAAATCATTGATTTGCGTCATTTTTATAAATTTGGAAACATTTCCGCTAATTTGGTAAAATTTAAGAAAAGTTACCAAGTTATTTAGAAATATTCCGCTAAACTCGTAGCTCTAAATTTGCAGATCTGAAGAATAAAATATTCTGACCCCGTTTGTATATACTAAATGAAAACACTAAAGTTGTATTATAAGATACAGCCGTTCTACTCTTTTTCTGCTTCAACAATTGGCTAAATGAATTTATTGGGTAAACACAATATATGAGTTTATTAGCTAAACACTATATATGAACTGGAAACCGCTTTGCTAAAATAAATGAAAATGATGTACGCAGTTCGCAATTTATATAATTAAAAGAACAACAAACCTTTCATTTAAAAATGTATTTTTACATCCATTTATTTATTATTCAAATAGAAAAAATAATAATAAATATTAACAACACATTTAATTTCATTCCGTTGCCGAGCAACATGATGTAAGATAGAATCTTCCTCATAAAATTCGAAATTATATAGCCATTTTAATCTCTTTATACTTTACATCGTTAAGCTTGTGAAAGATGAACCATGGAGGTAGATTTTTCCATTTAAATTAATGTTTCAAACAATTCATGTTTTCCTATAGTGACTAATTAATGCAAAAATTCTGCACCAAACTCGGAAATAAAGTTTTATTTCATTTTGGCGCTTTAAACAAACGATTTTCATCCTTTCCGTTTGGATAAACCACGGAGTTGGAGAGTAGATCTCCTAAGAAAACGTTCCGTTTTTCATTAATATCTCGACAGCCCCTGGTCTTAGAAACTCGAAACTTGGACAAAATTTATGGGGGGGAGGGCTATTTCAAGGCTATCCACAAAATTTCATTAAATTTGGTTTAGCCGTTTTCCCGTGATGATGAGACAAACGAAAATTTCGTTTTTTACTAATATCTCGAGAACCACTGGTCGTAGAAACTTAAAATATGGACTAAATTTTAAATGGAGCTATTTCTAGGCTACCCACAAAATTTCATCAAATTCCCGTGATGATGGGACAAACAGACAGACAGACAGATTTTCAATTTTATTTATATAGATATATATATATATATTCTCATTTACGATTTAGTAATTAAATTTCGATATTATTCCAATTTAAATTTAATTACAATTGTCTAGCTCATTAAATTTCGATCTCATATCGATCGCGTTCAAATTTTAATCATGGGATCCCTAGTAGCAATTCAATATTGGCAGCTAGTATAGAAAGTATTGGACCAGTATGAAAAAATGGATATTTTTCCAGAATGGACTCAAATGGCTTAAAATATTTTGACAATATTACGCCAATATTACGCTTCACTTTGGAAATATTTCCAATGTAACACCAATACTGGCGTAATTTCGTAATGAAAATATTTACCCAATATTGGCGGCTAATGTAATCACAATATTTGCATTGGTATTATATTGGAAATATTTTCAATGTAATTCCAAGATATGCAATATTGGTTCAATATTAGACCAATATTAAATGCTTCTAGGGACATTTCTTTCCCCGCATATTGCCAAGAATTGAAGAAAAAGAAAGAAATATATTTTAAAAAATTACAATATGTGCACATTTTAACTTGTATACATTGTTATAAACGTATTTATTGAAATCTGACTATAAATAATCTTGTGATGACAGACGTTGACAAGTGAAATAGTGCACACTAGTATGCTTTTGTACCAGAAAATATACGTTAAGACTTGGCATGTTCAATAAAATGTTATCTCATACTAACAATAAAGTACGCCAGACAAGGCAAAGGCCTGACATTAAACTCTATGTAGTTTATGATGGAGTCAGAAAAATGTCTCACAGTAGTTTATGATGCAGCCATAAAAAGCTGCACACACAACGAAGGGTCATGTGGTTCTATGGAGCTCGGTTTCTCATACAAGCTCATAAGCCAATGGGCAGTTGAAGGTGGAGCGATAAGATACGAACATATTTAAGTGATTTTGCTGTGAGCCAAGAATCATATAGATTGATACACAGAGAGTGTGTCCAGCATGTGAACCAGGATGAACTCATGTTAAAAGTACCAGCAGCTGCTGTAGCCAAAAACGGCGTCAGATAATAATGAAAGCAACCAAAGGAACCATTTATCGTCCATTAGGACATTCAATATTAATTATGAATTTGGCTCTAAAGCCAATCAAAAATTCTGCCTGTCATTTGTTAACACACCAGCCTCAAAAGTTTATTTGAAAAACGTTAAAATTGACAAATTAGAAGTATAAATTGTAAATGAAAATTTGAATACTTATTTTTATAATGTCAAATAATAATTGCAATAAATATGTAAGTTGAAATACAAATGTATCATCATTTTGAGTGGTGATCTTGAATGTTTATTTTTGAGAATTGTATTATTTACAGGCTGACATATGCTGGATTTTTGCGAACACAGACAATGTACGTAGTTATACTATACCAATGCATAAATAATATAAAGTTTTCAAATAAAATATTACATTTTAAACATAAATAGTTAAATAAGAAGCAGTTAGTTTAAAAGAACCCCCAAATTAATAAAGTAATTTCACCCCAGTGGCTTCATTATAAGACAAATCTTGCAAATACTCTTTCTATAACTAGGAGTTTTGGACTGAAATAAGACATGCCAATCTCATATATGTTATGGCTTTTAAGATTTTTCAGGAAGAATACAGTAATACCCGGAACCGAGAACACAGACGTGGCTGTCAATCTTACGTCACTTTGGAGCAAGGAATTCTTAACATCGTCATGTTTCTGAGATTTGAGCGTATTCAGTATTCAAGGGATGTGCTCCAAAATGTTGTTTGTCCGTTTTATTCTTAGGAATAAATGAGATTTATATTTAAAGTTCGGTTTTCTGAATGGGAAGGCAATTTAAAAATAAAGATAATGCCATGTTTACGCAGAAACATAAAAAAAATAACTGGCGAGTGGCTCAATTTGACTTTCTCATATATGAATTAATTTTTTTCTTTCAAATATTTTAAGAAACATTTTGAAAAATCAGTATATTGGGTCCAAATCATTACAAGCGTGTTACCTTTTGCTGTAAAGGACTTGAAAAAATATTTCGATCGATATCATACTTGGAAATGTACCCCCGGGGTAAACTTTACCCCAAAGGGGGGAATATGACGTCACGAAGCAAAAAAATCTGATGTGGGCAACACATGACTTTCCTTATATAATGCAATGAATTTACTACTTTTACAGTAAAAAAATAGGTTTTTCTTATAGTAGATACTTATATTCTTTCCAAGATATTGAATTTTCGACAATTAGTCGTCATTTTCATTGATTTAGCGTCATTTTAATCCATTTGGCGAGATTTTCGTTAATTTGACAACATTTCAGAAAGTCGCCAAGTTGGCGACATTCTGCCAAATTCGTCGCCAAAATCTCGCCATGCTTTACTGACGGAGAAATAAGTTATTCTTATAACAGATAAATGACTATTGGCGTTCAAATACAAAAGTATTACTCAAAGTATCTTTTCTCATGAATGGAACGAGTTAGATCCACGAGAATGATGCCACCCAATTTATCGCATGGTATTACATATGAAAAGTGAACATGCTTCTCAATAGGAAATATATTTTTTTTAATTTTATAGGACTTTTTGATAATTTTTTTCAAAAATGTAAAATATCTCAAGAACTGTTCATGTTAGCGTTCTAAATTTTATGTTAATCGCTTTCTAATGAAAAATTACATAAGAAATGTCTATTTGCGTAACTTTATTAGCGGTTTTAATTTTTTGACGATTTTTTCAAAATTTCACTCGAAAATTTAGGGGGGTTCTAAACATTCGATTACGTTTAAAAACAAAAGGCTTCCAGTGTTTACGGATTGTGATTTTTGTGCCAAATTTCGATCGAATCGGTCCATTCGTTCGTCAGTTATCGTCTCCAAAGTCCCACTGACACACACACACACACACACATACTTTCACACACACACACACACAGACATCAGTTCAAAAATGTTTGATTCGCGATCAGGGATGCTTGAAACGCGCTCTCCCGTCGAAAACTCGCATTCGAATTTTCTACTCTGTTACAATACTTTCCTTATACATTATGTATATAAGGAAAGTAAAAATTGTATTACGGCTATTTTTCCAAACATTAATTAAAACTGCCAAGTTCAGTGGTCATTGAACCATAAATAAATGTTTTTATATATGACTAGCAGCATACCCGTCCTTCGTACGGAGTATATAATATAAAAAAACTTATAATTCGCAATCATGTGCAAATTCTGATAAAATATTAAATTTATTGCTCATAAAGAGAAGTTTAAGAATATCTGTTCTCACTATGCAAAATTATCTTCACGGGCAAATCTGAAGAATAAAATATCCTGGCCCCTTTTGTAAACAAATTCACACACAAAAAAAAGAATTGAATCAATATATGCAACCACGTACTACTTATATTGTCGCAAATTAGAAAATATGCCAGTGTGTTGGTAGAAGCTTAAACATATTGTAATATGAGTCTTAAAAATATTTACCAAAATAAAAAAGATGACGTAATAAATTGAAAATATCAAAAATCCCGTAATCTTAATACCAGAAGGTCGTAATTGATTCCAATATATGCCAATATATATAAAAATATATGCCAATATACCTGTACTACTTATATTGTCGTAGATTAGAAGATATACCCGTGCATTTGCAGAAGATTACTTGTACAACGTACTATATACGAGTTTCAACAATTTTCGTCATAATGAAACAATGGCATAATAATTTGAAAATATCAATAATTCCTGAATCAACTGTCCCCGAAATATAAATAATAATGATGTTTAAACCTGAAGACCGTAATTGATATTATCCAGTCAAAAATGCAATGTCAATGAAATTTATTTTATATACATATTTTTATTAGATTTAATAAAAATCGTATGACACATAACACATTGATCCGTTGCTAAGCGACATGATATCATCTGCTTCAAATAAATTGATGGAAATCATGTCGTTTGAATAATGTGATCTCCATGGAAGGTTTGGCGACATTTTCGTCTCCATGATATTTTTATGGATTTACAAATATTTTTATCAATTTAGTGATATTAAAAAAATTAGTTAAATGCGTTACTAAGTAGGATGGATGGACTGACCGACAAATGCTACAGAAACATCATTTCAGTACTCTATTCTAAAAAAACAAATTTAATTTCATTGATTTGGGTCATTTTTATTAATTTGGAGATATTTCCTCTAATTTAGTAAAGTTTAAGAAAAGTTACCAAGTTATTTAGAGATATTCCGCTAAATTCGTAGCTCTAAATTTGCAGATCTGAAGAATAAAATATCCATGTCCCGTCTGTATATATACTAAATGAAAACACTAAAATTGTATTAGAAGATACATATATCCGTTCTACCCTTTTCTGCTTCAACAATCGGCTAAATGAATTTATTGGGTAAACACAATATATGAGTTTATTAGCTAAACACAATATATGAGCTTTGAAACCTCTTTGCTAAAATAAATAAAAGTGTGATGTATGCAGTTCGCAATATATATAATTAAAAGAACAATCAAACCGTTCATTTATTATGAGTTTATTAGCTAAACACAATATGTGAGCTTGAAACCTCTTTGCTAAAATAAATAAAAGTAATGTACGCAGTCCGCAATATATATAATTAAAAGAACATTTAAACCGTTTATTTATAAAATATATTTTTACATCCATTTATTTATTATACAAATAGAAAAAATAATAATAATCATTAACAAACACATTTAATTCCATTCCTTTGCCGAGCAACATGATATAAGATAGAATCTTCCTCATAAAATGCGAAATTAAATAACCATTTTAATTTCTTTATACTTCTAATCGTTGAGAAAAAGCTTGTTGTTGTTGAGACCCAGACCGTCCGACCTACCAGAAAGCTGTAAGGTAACTGTTTGGACGGCCGGGGAGTAAAAGCTTGTGAAATACATGGAGGTTAATACATGTAAAAACATGGAGGTAGATTTTTCCATTTAAATTCATGTTTCAAACAATTCATGCTTTCAGATAGTGACTATTTAATGCAAAAATCCTGCATCAAACTCAAAAATAAAGTTTTAATTCCTTTTGACGCTTTAAACAAACGATTTTTATCCTTTCCGTTTGGATAAACCACGGAGTTGGAGAGTAGAACTCCTGTAAAAAAGTTCCGTTTTTCATTAATATCTCGACAACCCCTGGTCTTAGAAACTTGAAACTTGGGCAAAATTTATGAGGGGCTATTTCAAGGCAACCCACAAAATTTCATTAAATTCGGTTCAGCCGTTCTCTCGTGATGATGAGACAAACGAAAGTTTAGTTTTTTGCTAATATCTCGAGAACCACTGGTCGTAGAAATTCCAACTATGGACTAAATTTTAAGTGGGGCTATTTCTAGGCTACTCACAAAATTTCAACAAATTCGGTTCAGCCGTTCTCCCGTGATGATGGGACAAACAGTCAGACAGACAGACAGACAGACAGACAGACAGACAGACAGATTTTCAATTTTATTTATATAGACTAGCAGCATACCCGTTCTTCGTACGGAGTATATAATATAAAGAAACTTATAATTCAGAATCATATGCAAATTATGTTGAAATATTAAATTTATTGCTCCTAAAGAGAAGTTTATAAATATCTGTTCTCATCATGCAAAATTATCTTCACGAGCAGATCTGAAGAATAAAACATCCTGGCCCCTTTCGAAAGCAAATATACAAAAAATATGAAATTGAATCAATATATTCAAAATAACAGTGCTAAAATTGTATGGGACCCGTAGTATTTATATATTCGAATATTCGAAGATATAACCTGTATTAGTAGATTTCATGTATAAATTGAAAATATCAATAAACCCGTAATTGATTCCAATATATGCCAGAATGAAAGCACTAAAATTATATGGAAATATATATATATATATATATATACATATATATATATATGTATATCCCCGTACTACTTATATTGTCGCAGAGTAGAAAATATGCCTGTATGTTAGTAGAAGATTACCCTTATTACAATGTGAGTCCAAAAAATATTTGCCGAAATAAAACACATGACATAATAATTTGAAAATTTCAATTATCCCCGTAATCTTTATACCAGAAAGTCGTAATTGATTCCAATATATGCCAATATTACGCCTATATACCTGTACTACTTATATTCTCGTAGTTTAGAAGATAACCCGTGCATTTATAGAAGATTAATCGCACAACGTACAATATGTGAGTTTCAACAATTTTTGTCATAATAAAACAATGGCTTAGAATTAATATAAAAATATCAATAAACCCTGAATCAATAGTCCACGAAAATACCAATAATAATAATGTTTAAACCTGAAGACCGTAATTGATATTATCCAGTCAACAATGCAATGTCAATGAAATTTAATTTATATACATATCTTTGTTATTCAAATCGGAAAAGATTTAATAAAAATCGTATGCTGCATAAACACATTGGATTTACATCCGTTGCTAAATGACATGACATCATTTGTTTCAAATGAATTGATGGAAATCTTATCGGTTGAATAATTCTATCGCCATGGAAGGTTTGGCGACATTTTCGTCAATTTAGCGACAATTTAAAACATCGCCAAATTTATCACCAAGTGTTACTGACAGTCCCATTTTGCGACACATTGACGAATAATCATCACAATACTATGCCCTAACAAAACACAATTAATTGCATTTATTAAGTGCAATTTTATCAATTTTATTATATTTTTATGGATTTGCAAACATTTTATCAATTTGGTGACATTTTAAAAATTCGCTAAATGTGTTACTAAATAGGATGGATGGACTGGCCGACAAATGCTACCTAAACATCATTTCAGTACTCTCTTCTAAGAAAACAAATTTAATTTAATTAATTTGCGTCGTTTTTATCAATTTGTCGACATTTCCGTCAATTTGGCAACGTTTAAGAAATGTTGCCAAGTTAGCGATATACCTCGAAATTCATAGCTCTGAATTTGCAGATCTGAAGAATAAAACATCTGCTCCCGTTTGCATATACTAAATGAAAACACTAAAATTGCATTAGAAAATATACCCGTTCTACTCTTTTTCTGTTTCAACAGTCGGCACACAAAATAAATTTATTGGCTAAACACAATATATGAGTTTATTAGCTAAACACTATACATAAGCTTGAAAACTCTTTGCCAAAATAAAGGAAAGTGATGTACACAGTCCGTAATTAATATAATTAAAAGACAAATCAAACCTTTCATTTACAAAATATATTTTTACATCTATTTATTTATTATTCAAATAGAAAAAATAATAACAAATATTGACAAACATATTTAATTTAATTGCGTTGCTGAGCAACATAATATAAGAAAGAATCTTCCTCATAAACTGCGAAATTAAATAACCATTTTGATCTCTTCCCCACAAAATGTAAAAATAATAACCATTTTAATTTCTTTATACTTTCCATTGTTTAGTAAATGCTTGACCATGGAGTTAGATTTTCCATTAAAATTCATGTTTCAAACAATTCATGATTTCAGATAGTGACTAAGTAATGCAAAAATCCTGCACTAAGCTCAGAAATGAAGTTTTAATTCACGTTGACGTTTTAAACAAACGATTTTCATCCTTTCCGTTTAGATAAACCACGGAGTTAGAGAGTAGATCTCCTAGGATAAAGTTCAGTTTTTCATTAATATCTCGACAACTTCTAGCATTAGAAACTCGAAACTTGGGCAAAATTTATGGGGGGCTATTTTAAGGCTACTCACAAAATTTCATTAAATTCGATTCAGCCGTTCTCTCGTGATGATGCGACAAACGAAATATTCGTTTTTCACTAATATCTCGAGAACCACTGGTTATGGAAACTCCAAACATGAACTAAATTTTAAGGGGGGCGATTTCTAGGCTACCCACAAAATTTCATCAAATTCGGTTCAGCCGTTCTCCCGTGATGATGGGACAAACAGACAGACAGACAGACAGACAGACAGACATATTTTCAATTTTATTTATATAGACTAGCAGCATACCCGTTCTTCGTACGGAATATATAATATAAAGAAACTTATAATTCGCAATCATGTTCAAATTCCGTTAAAATATTAAATTTATTGCTCCTAAAGGGAAGTTTAAGAATATCTGTTCTCACTATGCAAAATTATATTCACGGGCAGATCTGAAGAATAAAACATCCTGGCCCCTTTTGTAAGCAAATTTACAAAAAAAAGGAATTGAATCAATATATGTAACCTCGTACTACTTATATTGTCGCAGATTAGAAAATATGCCAGTATGTTGGTAGAAGATTACCCGTATTACAATATGAGTCTCAAAAATATTTGCCAAAATAAAAGAGATGACGTAATAAATTGAAAATATCACTAATCCCCGTAATCTTTATACCAGATGGCCGTAATTGATTCCAATATATGCCAATATATATCAAAATATATGCCAATATACCTGTACTACTTATATTTTCGTAGATTAGAAGATATATCCGTGCATTTGTAGATTACTCGTACAACGTACTATATATGAGTTTCATCAATTTTCGTCATAAATAAACAATGACATAATAACTTGACAATATCAATAATCCCTGAATCAACAGTCCCTGAAAATATCAATGATAATAATGTTTAAACCTGAAGACCGTAATTGATATTATCCAGTCAAAAATGCAATGTCAATGAAATTTATCTTATATACATATCTTTATTATTCAAATCGATAAAGATTTAAAAAAAATCGTATAGCACATAACGCATTGGATCCGTTGCAAAGCGACATGATATCAGTTGCTTAAAATAAATTGATGGAAATCATATCGTCTGAATAATGCTATCTCCATGGAAGGTTTGGCGACATTTTTGTCAATTTAGCGATAACTTAAAAAATCGCCAAATTTATCGCCAAGTGGGACTGTGGAACTGATAATCCCATTTTGCAACAAATTGACGGAACATCATCACAATACTATCCCCTAACAAAACATAATTAATTTCATTTATTAAGCGCAATTTTATCAATTCCATGATATTTTTATGGATTTACAAATATTTTTATCAATTTGGTGATATTAAAAAAATTCGTTAAATGTGTTACTAAGTAGGATGGATGAACTGACCGACAAATGCTACCGAAACACCATTTCAATACTCTATTCTAAAAAAACAAATCATTGATTTGCGTCATTTTTATTTGGAAACATTTCCGCTAATTTGGTAAAGTTTAAGAAAAGTTACCAAGTTATTTAGAGATATTCCGCTAAACTCGAAGCTCTAAATTTGCAGATCTGAAGAATAAAATATCCTGATCCGTTTGTATATACTAAATGAAAACACTAAAATTGTATTATAAGATACAGCCGTTCTACTCTTTTTCTGCTTCAACAATCGGCTAAATGAATTTATTGGGTAAACACAATATATGAGTTTATTAGCTAAACACAATATATGAGTTTATTAGCTAAATACAATATATGAGTTTATTAGCTAAACACAATATATGAGCTGGAAACCTCTTTGCTAAAATAAATGAAAGTGATGTACGCAGTCCGCAATTTATATAATTAAAAGAACAACCAAACCTTTCATTTAAAAAATATATTTTTTAATCCATTTATGTATTATTCAAATAGAAAAAATAATAATAAATATTAACAACACATTTAATTTCATTCCGTTGCCGAGCAACATGATATAAGATAGAATCTTCCTCATAAAATGCGAAATTAAATAGCCATTTTGATTTCTTTATGCTTTTCATCGTTGAGTAATAGCTTGTGAAAGATAACCATGGAGGTAGATTTTTCCATTTAAATTCATGTTTCAAACAATTCGTGTTTTCCGATAGTGACTATTTAATGCAAAAATCCTGCACCAAACTCGAAAATAAAGTTTTATTTCCTTTTGACGTTTTAAACAAACGATTTTGATCCTTTCCGTTTGAATAAACCACGGAGTTTGAGAGTATAACTCATAGGAAAAAGTTCCGTTTTTCATTAATATCTCGACAACCCCTGGTCTTAGAAACTCGAAACTTGGACAAAATTTATGGGGGGGCTATTTCAAGGCTATCCACAAAATTTCATTAAATTCGGTTCAGCCGTTTTTCTGTGATGATGAGACAAACGAAAATTTCGGTTTTCACTAATATCTCGAGAACCACTGGTTGTAGAAACTCCAAACATGGACTAAATTTTAAGTGGGGCTATTTCTAGGCTACCCACTAAATTTCATCAAATTCGGTTCAGCCGTTCTCCCGTGATGATGGGACAAACAGACAGACAGACAGACAGACAGACAGACATATTTTCAATTTTATTTATATAGACTAGCAGCATACCCGTTCTTCGTACGGAATATATAATATAAAGAAACTTATAATTCGCAATCATGTTCAAATTCCGTTAAAATATTAAATTTATTGCTCCTAAAGGGAAGTTTAAGAATATCTGTTCTCACTATGCAAAATTATATTCACGGGCAGATCTGAAGAATAAAACATCCTGGCCCCTTTTGTAAGCAAATTTACAAAAAAAAGGAATTGAATCAATATATGTAACCTCGTACTACTTATATTGTCGCAGATTAGAAAATATGCCAGTATGTTGGTAGAAGATTACCCGTATTACAATATGAGTCTCAAAAATATTTGCCAAAATAAAAGAGATGACGTAATAAATTGAAAATATCACTAATCCCCGTAATCTTTATACCAGATGGCCGTAATTGATTCCAATATATGCCAATATATATCAAAATATATGCCAATATACCTGTACTACTTATATTTTCGTAGATTAGAAGATATATCCGTGCATTTGTAGATTACTCGTACAACGTACTATATATGAGTTTCATCAATTTTCGTCATAAATAAACAATGACATAATAACTTGACAATATCAATAATCCCTGAATCAACAGTCCCTGAAAATATCAATGATAATAATGTTTAAACCTGAAGACCGTAATTGATATTATCCAGTCAAAAATGCAATGTCAATGAAATTTATCTTATATACATATCTTTATTATTCAAATCGATAAAGATTTAAAAAAAATCGTATAGCACATAACGCATTGGATCCGTTGCAAAGCGACATGATATCAGTTGCTTAAAATAAATTGATGGAAATCATATCGTCTGAATAATGCTATCTCCATGGAAGGTTTGGCGACATTTTTGTCAATTTAGCGATAACTTAAAAAATCGCCAAATTTATCGCCAAGTGGGACTGTGGAACTGATAATCCCATTTTGCAACAAATTGACGGAACATCATCACAATACTATCCCCTAACAAAACATAATTAATTTCATTTATTAAGCGCAATTTTATCAATTCCATGATATTTTTATGGATTTACAAATATTTTTATCAATTTGGTGATATTAAAAAAATTCGTTAAATGTGTTACTAAGTAGGATGGATGAACTGACCGACAAATGCTACCGAAACACCATTTCAATACTCTATTCTAAAAAAACAAATCATTGATTTGCGTCATTTTTATTTGGAAACATTTCCGCTAATTTGGTAAAGTTTAAGAAAAGTTACCAAGTTATTTAGAGATATTCCGCTAAACTCGAAGCTCTAAATTTGCAGATCTGAAGAATAAAATATCCTGATCCGTTTGTATATACTAAATGAAAACACTAAAATTGTATTATAAGATACAGCCGTTCTACTCTTTTTCTGCTTCAACAATCGGCTAAATGAATTTATTGGGTAAACACAATATATGAGTTTATTAGCTAAACACAATATATGAGTTTATTAGCTAAATACAATATATGAGTTTATTAGCTAAACACAATATATGAGCTGGAAACCTCTTTGCTAAAATAAATGAAAGTGATGTACGCAGTCCGCAATTTATATAATTAAAAGAACAACCAAACCTTTCATTTAAAAAATATATTTTTTAATCCATTTATGTATTATTCAAATAGAAAAAATAATAATAAATATTAACAACACATTTAATTTCATTCCGTTGCCGAGCAACATGATATAAGATAGAATCTTCCTCATAAAATGCGAAATTAAATAGCCATTTTGATTTCTTTATGCTTTTCATCGTTGAGTAATAGCTTGTGAAAGATAACCATGGAGGTAGATTTTTCCATTTAAATTCATGTTTCAAACAATTCGTGTTTTCCGATAGTGACTATTTAATGCAAAAATCCTGCACCAAACTCGAAAATAAAGTTTTATTTCCTTTTGACGTTTTAAACAAACGATTTTGATCCTTTCCGTTTGAATAAACCACGGAGTTTGAGAGTATAACTCATAGGAAAAAGTTCCGTTTTTCATTAATATCTCGACAACCCCTGGTCTTAGAAACTCGAAACTTGGACAAAATTTATGGGGGGGCTATTTCAAGGCTATCCACAAAATTTCATTAAATTCGGTTCAGCCGTTTTTCTGTGATGATGAGACAAACGAAAATTTCGGTTTTCACTAATATCTCGAGAACCACTGGTTGTAGAAACTCCAAACATGGACTAAATTTTAAGTGGGGCTATTTCTAGGCTACCCACTAAATTTCATCAAATTCGGTTCAGCCGTTCTCCCGTGATGATGGGACAAACAGACAGACAGACAGACAGACAGACAGACAGACAGATTTTCAATTTTATTTATATAGATTATGTCACATTTTGTCCTATGCTGCTATGTTACAAAAATATATATATCTTCGAATAAAATTCCCTCGTCTTTAAAAAAAAATGCTGCTATCTAGATAAAGATTTTTGGATGACAAAGTCGGTTATAAAGTTTCTTATATATTACTTTCCTTATATACATAATGTATATAAGGAAAGTATTGCGACGGGGTTGAAAATTCGAATTCGAGTTTTCGACGGGAGAGCACGTTTCAAGATCATCCCTGATCACGAATCAAACATTTTTGAAGTGATGTCTGTGTGTGTCTGTGTGTGTGTGTGTGTGTGTGTGTGTGTGTGTGTGTGTGTGTGTGTGTGTGTGTGTGTGTGTGTGTCAGTGGTTCTTTGGAGACGATAACTGACGAACGAATGGACCGATTTGAACCAAATTTGGTACAAAAATCACAATCCGTAAACACTGGAAGTCTATTGTTTTTATACGCAATCGAATGTTCAGAACCCCTCTAAATTTTCGAATGAAATTTTGAAAAAATCGTCAAAAAATCAAAACCACTAATAAAGTTACGCAAATAGACATTTCTTATGTAATTTTTCATTAGAAAACGATTGATATAAATTTTTGAGCGCTAACATGAACCGTTCTCGAGATATTGTACATTTTTCAAAAAAAATATCAAAAAGTCATATAAAATACAAAAAAATATATTTCCTATTGAAAAACATGTTCACTTTTCATATGTAATACTATGTGACAAATTGGGTGACCTCATTCTCGTGGATCTAGCTAGTTCCATTCATGAAAAAAATGTACTCTGAGTAATACTTTTGTATTTGAACGCCAATAGTCATTTATCTGCTGTAAGAATAACTTATTTCTTAGTGCATAAAGCTTGGCGAGATTTTGGCGACGAATTTGGCGGAATGTCGCCAACTTGGCGACTTTTTGAAATGTTGCCAAATTAACGAAAATCTCGCTAAATGGATAAAAATGACGCTAAATCAATGAAAATGACGACTAATTGTCGAAAATTCAATGTCTTGGAAAGAATATAAGTATCTAGTATAAGAAAACCCTATTTTTTTACTGTAAAAGTAGTAAATTCATTACATTATATCAGGAAAGTCATGTGTTGCCCACATCAGATTTTCCTTTAACATGTGACTACTCTGGTGTATACAGGAAATCGTCCACAGACAGACAGACGGACATCACTCCGAAAATAGGCAACAACGAAAATAGGTCCAAACAGTTACCTTACACCTTTCTGGTAGGTCGGATGGTCTGAGTCTCAACATATATTGGTTTCAAAATCTCTCTCGAAATCGAAAATTTTCGCGAAAACAATACTTTTTCGATACAACATATGAGAAAAGTAATAAAGAATAATTGAATGCATATTATAATGAATTATTATTATTGTTTTAAATTTTGAATACATTGTGTGTGTGTGGAGAGCAGAATTATTGAAGCTTTAATTAGTTCCATTTAGTTCCATTCACATTCTTTAAACAACCTGTTAAAAACATAAAATTTCAAACTTGTAGTATCTTATTAAAAACTCAAAATTTGACGAATCAGATTTAAAAGAACATTTATTTTTACATACGTTCAAACTACACTTGAAATTGCTGTTTTCATTTGATAAAATATCATATGGAATAAGTTAAATTTGATGAAGTGGTAGGTCTTGATACATGAAATCTATTGCAAAATGCGTTTTGATGTGAATAACGTCTATTGATAGGGTTTCTTTGGCGGAAAAGCGGAACGCCACGAAAAATGTAGACACTTTGTATGCTTATACCACCGAACCAAATGAATAAAAATGTGAATAATGTATCTTGTTATGCCAGAAATAACGTCCAGAGAATGAATACATAAAAATAATTTCAATATTCTAATATTTTGAATTCTTTTATTCGAAAAAACTTTTAAATGTAGCTCACTGAATGAGTTTTATTTTTTTTTCATTTTTTATACTTTCGCTTGAAATATCTTCGAAACTATAAAATATAGATATAAATAGTGAACGACAAAAATATTTATAATAAATTTAGTTTATAAATCCATATATATATATATATATATATATATATATATATATATATATATATTTAAAAAAAAATCTCTCATAGTTTTCAAGTCATCATCTTGCAAATTTGAAAAAGTATAGCAATTTTACGTTTATAAAGTTTTTAAAAACTAAAAAATATATGTTTGAACAGTAGGCATGAAGTTATGTATTTATGTATACATTTTCATTAAAAATGTATACAATTGGATTTTGAATCGAATTCTGTTTTGTCGAGAAAAACATCAAAAATATCTGTCCGAACGAGTTTTATTATTTCATTTTGCATATTTTCCCTCGAAATATATTCGACACTATAAAAGATAGATATAAATAGTAAACGACAAAAATATTTAGAGGAAATTTACTTTCTAAATCTATATTTATTTAAAAAAAATTATTATCGTTTTTGAATCACTGTCTTGTCAAATAGAAGAAGTATGGACATTTTACGGGTAACAAGTCTGTAATGTTTATATTTTATAAATTGAAAGTTATAGCTATAAACAATGAGCTCGAATTTGCAAATTTTAGAAAACCCTATAATTGTATATAATCAGATTTCGGATCGTGTTCCTTCTTTTTCCTATATTACTAAAGTTGTGTGTAATTTTACAAAATGTTTTTCACACAAAACTATATTTCGACTCCATGGGACTGGAGCCACCAGATTTTTCTCGTAAATGGGCTGCATGAGAATGATATGAATGCATGCATACCATAATATGGGATTGACCACGGAGAGTTTCCTGACCATCTTTAAATAATTTTAAACTTTGTATGGCGATGTAGATATGTATTTGAAAAACTCGCAATAACTGAACTGTCCATGCGGTCGATATAAAAATCTAGGGTTTGCTTTTTTAATAAGAATTATAAATAATCTTGTCATAACAGAAAATCTATCGCCCAATCTGTGGCTGGAAAGACGCTACTCTATATATCAAACTTTTCTGGTAGGTCGAACAGTCTGGGTCTTAAGAACAACAGCAACTCTATATATCAAGACAATTCTACTGCGTTCTATATTTGAAGTGGACCCTACATCTAGTCCTTCGGACATCATATTGAAATGTAACTTTTTTATGTACTACTTTCATTCCTCACTTTTGATGCATGGTAATATGTCTATCATCGCAACTCTCTGTGAATTGATATCCTAGCTATATACTTTAGAGTCCCTAGAAACCCCCTCGTTCAGTATCATTCACATGCATCATTGACCTTCAGTATCATTTACCAGGTAAAGAATCTTGCTGCTCCAACCGGGAATAGAACTAGGGATCTTCTAAAAGGCCAGACCTCGCTCTAATGTGGAGCTACTGATGGGACATATTTTCAATATTTTGTCTTCTGTAGATTCTGAATTCCCCTCCCTCTGATATCAAATTGGCGTGCAACTAATACTCAAAATGACCATTTTTTGTTAGATTTAGTTATCCTCTTGATGCTATTTTCTTGTCTCCAGGTTTTCTTTGTGCGTTGTGGTTGGTTTCCCGTTTTTGGAAGTCGACGCACAATATTCCAGAGTGCAATGAAATCGTACTATTCGTACTAGGGTCAATTTTAGACCTCCAATATCTGCATTAACCTGATGAGTTAATTTGTTTGGGCGCCATAGTATAGAGTCTTCCTGCCGCAACCGGAAACTAAACCACGAATATTAGAACTAACCAGCCGACACTTTACTATCGTGCTTTTGGGATGGAATTGAAAGCTCTTTTAGTTGAAGTCTTTCTGCAACCATGGCATCTAAAGTTATCATTCCATCGGGGTTAAGGGTGAGCGTCAGTAAATCTTCTGCCCTATACGCGCTTTGTTAGCTTTAGCGGCACACATTTTTCGCCGAAATTCTGCGTAAGCAGTTGCGAAATATTTTCTGAAAGATAAAATGCGATGCTTTGATTATATTAAAACTAAATTTAGTACCCAGTAAAACATAGAGAATATTTTTAATTTTAATCCGAAATATTGCTGGTGCTGCCATCTGTTGTCGTAATTTAATTCAAACCGATTATTTTTATTTTTTAATGAACATTTTTTAAAGAACTATCCCTTCTACTACAGTATTAAATACAACAGCTGATCATATATACTAATGCCACAATCACGGAAAGGAAATTTCTCATTCTATAAATTTGATAAGAGGATCTGAATGCACATCACTGAGGACTGCAGTTTTGTCTTCAAGTTCCTTTGTCTTCAAGTTAAAGTCCAAGTTCAATTACGTTTCCGTGATTGTAGCATTATTATATATGATCTGTTGTTGTATTTAATAGCATATTAGAAGGAATATACATTGATAAATGTTCATTAAAAAATAAAAAATAGTCGGTATGAATTAAATTACGACAACAGATGGCAGCACCAAAAATATTTTGAATTAAAATACAAATTATATTTTATGTTTTATTGGGTATTAAATTTAGTTTTAATATAATCTAAGCATTGCATTTTATCTATCAGAACATATTTCGCAACTGTTTGAGCAGAATAAAAATGTGTACCACGAAAGTTAACAAAGTGCGGATAGGGCAGACGCTTTACTGACGCTCACCCTTAAATCGTTTGAGCGCTATTGTAAAGACACATGATTCTAAGGAAAAATAAAATACTATTTTATTTAACTTAATAAAAGCGTTATAATAAAACCGCATGTAGAATTCCAAGTACAATGGCAACTCCGAGATGTAAGATTTTCTTGAAGAAGAATGTTAAATCCCGAATGCAAGAATGCCCATATGTAGATATCAATCTTGTGTCAAGCTGGGGCACGGAAGTCTTAACATTCCCTTCAAAATATATGTCGAAAAACCGACATGTTTCGAGATTGAAGCTTATTGAGTATTCAAGGGATGTATTCGAAAATGCAGTCTGTCCATTTTATTTTAAGGAATAAATTGTCTAGATTCGAATTTTTAAAGCTTGTTATGCTGAATGCGGATGCTCTTTTAGAGTCTTCATGTTTAAGATGAATAAATAGGTTTAATTTCAGCATTCCAGGAAATGACTTGTTTTCTATTGTTAAGTTGTTTATGATGGCAATAATTTCTTGCAGAAATTTATTAATAACTAAATAAATAATATCCTTCTGACCATGTCTAATATTATCTCACTTTACTATCATTTACCTTCAGATCTTATCTAATACTATCTTATATTACTTATCTTACGCGCGCGCGCGCGAAGAATAAAATAATATATGTGATTTGTGTCTGTAGTGAAAAATTGAATCCTCGGAGAGCGGCGAAATTCGGATCGGGGGTACCTCATATTCCCAGATGATACGGCTCGGCGAGATTTTTCGTTACTATGAATTAGTTTAAGAGTTGCGAATATCTTAAGCCAAAAATCAGCCAGAATTTCCGCTTCAAAGTCACATTTATTTTAGCAGATAGTTTCTGAATGCAGAAAATACACAAGCAGGTGTTTTCATTCAAACGCAAACAATGTATTTTGACGAAAACGCAGCTGTTTTGCAAATGAAAATTGTTAAATTTACCTTTCTTCTAACTTCAATGGTAGATTATGTCATAGTCGTGACGTAGACTAGATAGTCTCTGCCAACAGCCAATAGCAATTGTGCAACATATGAGAATTTAGTTGCTTAACGAACAAAAATATGATCAGCGTTTCTTTTGGGAATGAAAATGCACGAAAATATTAATTCTCGATTCCCTGCTTGTTGACTGCCAGGCGTATTTTTAAAAAATTATATTTAATAAGTACAATATAGCTCACAGTTTAGTACTCTTTGCTAAAATACTTGATTTCTGGGCTCTAGCTACGTCACTAGCTGACCTAATGATTAAACCTTTAATGATTCTGCAAGCGTACAGGTATTAATATGAGTGGCAAAATACATGCAATCTGAGCGTATTTGTTTACGGATACGCGAGTCTCTAACGGACTCAAATATAATCCCTTAGTGTATCAGAAGATGAATACCACTGCTATAGACAGTTATAGTACTGTTTTCAAACCACAATTTTCAAATTCAATATTATGACGGAACAATCCATGTTCGAATCTGAACCTATTTCTAACACTTTTCGAAATATGTCCATCTGTGTGCTTGTGTGAGCATATATCTTTGGAATGTAGGCACGATCATTCTAAAACAAATATTGCTATTAATGTTTATGTGTAGATACATTATGCAAAAATAAGAACTGCAAATAGTATTTAGTATTTTTCATGATTACAAATAGAATTCTTTAAATGTTAATATTTTTAAAGCTTTACCTTCTTCAGGAGAAACACTGATTTACAAGATAAAAAATCTGATGTGGGCAGCACATGACTTTCCTTATATAATGCAATAGATCTACTACTTGTACAGTAAAAAATATATTATTTTTATAGTAGATATTTATATGTTTTTCAAGATATTGAATTTTCATCAATTAGTCGTCATTTTCATTTACCGTCCTTTTCATCCATTTGGCGAGTTATTCGTTAATTTAGCAACATTAAAAAAGTGCCGGAGTTGGCGACATTCCACCAAATTCGTCGTTTAAATATCGCCAAGCGTTATGGACGGCGAAATAAGTTATTCTTACAGCAGATAAATGACTATTGACGTTCAAATACAAAAGTATTACTCAAAGTATCTTTTTTCACTGATGGAGCGAGCTAGATCAACGAGAATGATGCCACCAATATTATCGCATGGTATTACATATGAAAAGTGAACATGCTTTTTTTTATTTTATATGATTTTTTGATAATCTTTTTAAAAAAAATGTGCAATATCCTGAGAACGGTTCATGCAAGCGTTCTAAAATTTATGTCAATCGTATTCTAATGCAAAATTACATAACAAATGTCTATTTGCGTAATTTAGAGGTTTTGATTTTTTGACGATTTTTTCAATATTTCACTCAAAAATTTAGAGTGGTTTTGAACATTCGATTGCGAATAAAAACAATAGGATTCCAGTATTCACGGATTGCAATTTTTGTATCAAATTTTGTTCGAATCGGTCCATTCATTCGTCAGTTATCGTCTCCGCAGACTCACTGAAACACACACACACGCACACACACACATACCTTCACACAACCCCCCCCCCACACACAAACATATATATATATATACACACACACATACACACACACAGACAACACTTCAAAAATGTTCGATTCGTGATCAGGGATGCTTGAAACGTGTTCTCCCCTCAAAAACTCGAATTCGGATTTTCGACCCCGTCACAATACTTTCCTTATACATTATTGTATATAAGGAAAGTAAAAATGATGGTTCTAAATAATCGACAAAGGAAAATAATAATTGGAATTATGCTAAAACAGCAAATGATATAAAAAAGTTCCTGTGTATTAGCAGAAACAAGCCAAATTAATATAATCCATCTGTTTCGACAAGCTATTGCCAACTGGAAAAAAGAAACTTCTACAGATATTTTAAGGAAATTTTAAGAATACTCTTATAGACGAAAGCCCATGCAGAGATACATGTATATTTTATTCGAATACTAATGATATTAGACGTGGGCCTAAACAATATATTAAATATGTCTGTATGAGAAAGTCGAATTGAACCTCTGACTAAAAGCTTTTTAACTGTATTTATGCAATATTCGTTTCACTGACGAACTACTCATTTTTACACAGAGTGACAAAAATATCTACGTCTACAATCAATGCATTTAAATATAAATTTGTGCCATTATTAAAGCTCAAAATCGATGTCAATTTCAAGCATGACTGGCAAACCCTGATAATTAAATTGAATTTTGAAAATCCAAATGAAAGTTATCCACTTAATTAGTTTAAACAGCTTAACTGGGGACTTTAAATTGGCTTTGAGGTTAATGCAGGTTAAGAATATACAAAGATTTGCATAAGATTGCTCAAAGAACGCGATGATTTATTGCTTACGTGATTTATTGCCTCTTAAAATTAAAGAAAGCGAAGTACAGGCAATTGTAAAGCAGATTGTGTTTAGATAAATGTTTTGGATAAAATTAAAGTTTTGAGCTGAATGATGGACTTTTAGTGAAATTATGTGTATGGAATTTTTTAGAAAATTATGCTAAAATATATTTATATCGTAGTTACCGAACTTAGTATGTTTGTAACACAGGTTCGATCCCCAGGTCTGAATATTTCTTTCTTTCAACAGATAATATTAAACCTAATTACCAATAATTGAGTCTTTAAATTCCTCGCATGGTATAGTGCCAGAAGAAAATAGGGCTGTTTCCCAATTTTTACTTTCCTTAATAATGTATAAGGAAAGTATTGTGACGGGGCCGAAAATTCGAATTCGAGTTTTCGACCGGAGACCACGTTTCAAGCATGCCTGATCACGAATCAAACATTTTTAAAGTGATGTGTGTGTGTGTGTGAAAGTATGTGTGTGTGTGTGTGTGTCAGTGGAGACGATAACTGACGAACGAATGGACTGATTCGAACGAAATTTGGTACAAAAAACACAATCCATAAACACTGGAAGCCTATTGTTTTTATACGCAATCGAATATTCAGAACCCCCTAAATCTTCCAGTGAAATTTTGAAAAATTCGTCAAAAAGTCAAAACCGCTAATAAAGTTACGAAAATAGACATTTCTTATGCAATTTTTCATTAGAAAACGATTGACATAAATTTTAGAACGCTAACATGAGCCGTTCTCGAGATATTCCACATTTTTAAAATAAATTATCAAAAAGTCATATAAAATTTAAAAAAAATATTTCCTATTAAGAAACATGTTCATTTTTCATATGTAATACCATGCTATAAATATGGTGACATCATTCTCGTGGATATAGCTCGTTCCATTCATGAAAAAGGTACTTTGAGTAATACTTTTGTATTTGAACGACAATAGTCATTCATCTGCTGTAAGAATAACTTATTTCTTCGTCCATAACGTTTGGCGAGATCTTGGCAACGCATTTGGTGGAATGTCGTCAACTTGGCGACTTTTTTTAATGTTGCCAAATTAACGAAAATCTCGCCAAATGGATAAAAATGACGCAACATCAATGAAAACGACGACTAATTGAAGAAAATTCAATATCTTGGGAAGAATATAAGTATCAACTATAAGAATAATATTTTTACTTCCCTTATATACATAATGTATAAGGAAAGTATTGTGACGGGGTCGAAAATTCGAGTTCGAGTTTTCGACGGGAGAGCACGTTTCAAGCATCCCTGAACACGAATCAAACACTTTGGAAGTGATGTATGTGTGTGTGTGTGTGTGTGTGTGTGTGTGTGTGTGTGTGTGTGTGTGTGTGTCTGAAGGTATGTGTGTGTGTGTGTGTGTGTGTGTGTGTCTGAAGGTATGTGTGTGTGTGTGTGTGTGTGTGTGTGTATGTGTGTGTGCGTCAGCGAGACTGCGGAGACGATAACTAACGAACGAATGGAACGATTCGAACGAAATTTGATACAAATCATCACAATCCATAAGCACTGGAAACCTATTGTTTTAAACGCAATGTAATGTTCAGAATCCCCCTGAATTTTCGAGTGAAATTTTGAAAAAATCGTCAAAAAATTAAAACCGTTAACAAAGTTACCCAAATAGACATTTCTTATGTAATTTTTCATTAGAAAACTATTGACACAAATTTTAGAACGCTAACATGAACCGTTCTCGAGATATTGCACATTTTTCAAAAAATTATCAAAAAGTTATATAAAATAAAAATAAAATATTTCCTATTGAGAAACATGTTCACTTTTCATATGTAATACCATGCAATAAATTTGGTGACATTATTCTCATGGATCTAGCTCGTTCCATTGATGAAAAAAGATACTTTTAGTAATACTTTTGTATGTGAACACCAATACTCATTTATATATCTGCTGTAAGAATAACTTATTTCTTCATCCATAAGGCTTGGCGAGATTTTGGCGACGACTTTGGAGGAATGTCGCCATCTTGGCGACATTTTTAATTGCTGCCAAATTAACAAAAATTACGCCAAATCAATGAAAAGGACGAGTAATTGAAGAAAATTCAATATCTTATATATAAGTATCTACCATAAGAATAACATTTCTTTTTAACTGTAAATGTAGTAAATTCATTGCATTATATAAGGAAAGTCATGTGTTGCCCATCATGTGTTGTGCACGTCATATTTTTACTTTTCTTATATACATAATGTATAAGGAAAGTATTGTGACTGGGTCGAAAATTCGAATTCGAGTTTTCGACGGGAGAGCAGGTTTCAAGCATCCCTGATCACGAATCAAACATTTTTGAAGTGATGTCTGTGTGTGAAAGTATGTGTGTGTGTGTGTGTGTGTGTGTGTGTGTGTGTGTGTGTGTGTGCGTGTGTGCGTATGTGTGTGTGTGTATGTCAGTGGGTCTATAGAGACGATAACTGAGGAACGAATTGGCCGATTCGTACCAAATTTAGTACAAAAATCACAATCTGTAAACACTGGAAGCATATTGTTTTTATACGCAATCGAATGTTTAGAACCCCCCTAAATTTTCGAATGAAATTTTAGAAAAGTCGTCAAAAAATCAAAACCATTAATAAAGTTACGCAGATAGACATTTCTTATGTAATTTTTCATTAGAAAACGATTGGCATAAATTTTAGAACGTTAACATGAACCGTTCTCGAGATATTGCACATTTTAAAAAAAAATTATCAAAAATTCACTTTTCATTCACTTATCAATTATTCACTTTTCATATGTAATACCATGCGATAAATTGGGTGACCTCATTCTCGTGGATCTAGATCGTTCCATTCATGAAAAAATATACTTTGAGCAATACTTTTGTATTTGAACGCCAATAGTCATTTATCTGCTGTAAGAATAATTTATTTCTTCGTCCATAACGCTTGGCAAGAATTTGGCGACGAATTTGGCGGAATGTCGCCAACTTGTCGACTTTATGAAATGTTGCCAAATTAACGAAAATCTCACCAAATGGATAAAAATGACGCTAAATCAATGGAAATGACGACCAATTGTCGTAAATTCAATATCTTGGAAAGAATATTAGTATCTACTATAATAAAAACCTATTTTTTTACTGTAAAATTAGTAAATTCATTACATTATATAAGGAAATCATGTGTTGCCATCATCAGATTTTTTTAATTGTAAAAGTAGTAAATTCATTGCATTATATAAGGAAAGTCATGTGCCGCACACATCAGATTTTTTAACTAAGGGTCATGTAAGATAATTTTAGTAATTTTTTAAAATTAAAAATATTCAGTTGGTAGCACACTCGGACGTGATTAAGTATTTATTCCTTATATTTATCTTTTATACTTTTGAAAATATCTTGAGTGAATGTAAGAAAATGGAAAACAAACATTCGCGAGGATAGGTACTCTTTTAAGTTTCTTCTGAAAAAAAATGTTAAAACATTCTCTTATGTAAAAATATTTAAATTATTTTTATATCAAAGTTGGCCAAAATGCATTGAAAATGCTTTTCCGATACAAAATGCATAGGTTTTGGTTCATAAAACACAAAATACAAAATATTCTTAAAATTAAAAATATTCCAAATACAAAATGCAATTTAAAAAAATTAAACATTGCTGTGTATTTAAGTAGATTTAATTTTCAATGAAAAGTAAGATTTATTTATACATTTTATTGAAAATAAAGAAACCTTGTATTTTATAAATATTGGCACTGGCATTTTTAAAGGATTGGAATGTATTGAAAAAGTATGATTTAAAAGATTACACTCTTGACATTTTAAATATCTACGTTAAGGAAGTAAAAATATATAAAGAAAATAAATTAATCTAATAGGAGAATACATTTTGTATAACAAAGATATAATACAAACAAGAAATTTCTGAAAAAAACTTTGTATGGTGATAAATGGTTTGTAAACTTTATTTTTGATGGAACTATTAAGCATTTTAATTATGTTTTGCAATTATATTTCGCACAGACATACATATTTTCAGAAACTTAGAAATGACATCTCCAAAATCAGAAATTAAAATTTTTAGTAATTCCCACAACTGGCTCAGGGATTATAAACTGAATACACACCAGTTTTTATCTAAGCTCTATCTATACACACAATCCTTATAAATAGATGTTTTAAGGATTTTTTTAAGCCGAAAGTGAAAGGAAAACATAAGTGGAAATCTTTAGTGAACCCCCAAACATATCCCGAATTTAATGCTGAATTCATATTAGTCATCATCTCAACTCTATCTGTAGCCAATCTTAAGACATACAGTTTCAAGAAAACATTTTAAAACCAAAAGTGAGATAAGAAGCGGAGGTGGAAATCCCTAGTGAACCTCCCCGACACGCTCCGAAATTTGATGCTGAATTATTATCTTTATCTATACACATTTTTGTCAATTATTATCTTTATCTATACACATTTCTGAGAACTAGATGTTCTAAAGAATTTTTTTGAACCAGATGCGGTAAAAAAACCAGAAATAAAAAGTCTTAGTGAACCACCATACCTTGGCTAGAATTTAATGCGGAATCCATATCATATGTTATAATCTAAGCTCTATCTATAACCAATTTTGAGAAATAGACGTTTAAAGTGACGATTTTCTGTACCAGAAATGAAAAATCTGATGTGGGCTGCACATGACTTTCCCTGCAGACTTATATCCATGTTCTCTTTATTTCAATTAAATTTAATTCACTTTTAATGCAATTTTCGTTCTCATTTGATAACTGGACTTATTTTCAAAGGTGGCGTGAAGAAAATACCAAAAAAACTAATATATCTCGAGAACGGCTAGTCCTAGTGCAATGGTGTTGGTTTTATTATTTTTTGCGTTAAAAATTACGTATTAAACAAGCATTTAATGGATATATTTGAGCATACATAGATTTTTAGTTTAGATTTTGACAATTTTGGAGGGTCATTCTGCAAAAAAAGGCAGGTTATTTTTTTCTGAATCATACCAAAATCTAATCAGCGCCAGGATGACTTATACGTGACTCATCTACTGAATTTTGTGAAATTCGGTCCATTAGTTTTTCTCCTAGAGTGGATACAAGCTTTTGCGGGCCATTTCTCAAAAAAGTCGGGTTCTTTTATTCCAAATCTTACCCAAAACTAATCAGCACCAGACTCGCTCGCAAGTGACTTACATACCAAATTTTGTGAAATTCGGTCCATTAGTTTTTTAGTTAGTGGATAAAAAATCTGTACAGACATACACACAGACAGACAGACACACAGATACACAGACGTCACGCTAAAAATGGTTTTTTCGTATTCTAGAGGTTTTGAAACGGGTAGATCAGACGAAAACTCGAGTTGCGATTTTCGACATGATTCCAATACTTTCCCTATATATTACCATGTATTGCAGGGAATGTAAAAAATCTGATGTGAGCAGCACATGACTTTCCCTGCAGACTTATATTAACGTTCTCTTTATTTTAATTAAATGTATTTCACTTTAAATTCAATTTTCGTTTTCATTTGGTAACCGGGCTTATTTTCAAAGGTGGCGTAGGGAAAGTACGAAAAACTAAAATATCTCGAGAACGGCTAGTCCTAGTGTAATGGGGTTGGTCTTATTCTTTTCGTCGTTAAAAATTACGTATTAAATCAGCATTTAATGGATATATTTGAGTATACCCAGTTCTTTAGTTTCTATTTGGACGATTTTTGTGGGCCATTTTGCTAAAAGAAGCAGGTCTTGTTTTTTCCGAATCGTACCAAAATCTAATCAGCACCAGGGTAACCCACAAGTGACTCATCTACAGAATTTTGTGAAATTCGGTTCATTAGTTTTTCAGATAGAGTGGATATAAACTTTTGCGGGCCATTTCGCATAAAAAGACGGGTTCTTTTATCCCGAATCGTACCCATAACTAATCAGCACCAGACTCGCTCACAAGTGACTTATCTACGAAATTTTGTGAAATTCGGTCAATTAGTTTAGAGTGGATACAATATTTGCACAGACAGACACGCAGACAGACAGACACACAGACACACAGACAGGCAGACACACAGACACACACACAGACGTCACGCTAAAAATAGTTTTTTCATATTCTAGAGGTCTCGAAACGTGTAGATCCGTCGAAAACTCGAGTTGTGATTTTCGGCATGATTCCAGTACTTTCCCTATACATTACCATGTATTGCAGGGAAAGTAAAAAGACCGGAAATTGAAATCCATTGTGAACCGTGGATATGATGCTAACATTAAATCAGTCATCATTTGAACTCTATCTATATCAAATCCTAGGAAATAGATGTTTCAAAGAAATATTTTACCGAAAAATATTAGTATCGCAAATTTTTTGTCAACAATAAAACGCATCATATAATATAGTGCATTATTGATTACACGGATGCCAAGGGATTAGCATAAATACTCTAGAAATCGAGGTACTAATGCATAAAACTAAAATCCTATCTTTAGTTGCGTTTTAAAATGTGTTGTGGCTTCGAAAGTCCCATTTATAATCGCACATAATCGGTTACATAACTGGCATTCCCCCTTACTTTTCTATTAGCATCAAAAGGCATACCTTTGTAAAGTCATATATGACTTTAAAACATTTTCTATCTAATTCTGCGTATCGTCACATCATAATCCATCATTTCCCTAAATACATTTGCATCGCGAGCAGCAATATCTTTTATCTTTTCTCATGTCTTTGTAATAACTGACTCTATCCCTTTCATTTATTTAAAACTAGCCGCCTTTGGCGACCAGCCTGTTCGCTACCCTTGAAAATTCTGACCGTGGCAAACTCGTTGGCGCGACCTACCAGAAAGGTGTAAGGTAAGTGCTTGGAAGGCCAGGAAGTGCCACACAATTTAGACCGGAACCCAATGGGGGAGGCATCCAAAGAGACCGTACCCTCCTTCCCCTACCACAAACCTCTCGGAAGGACTTGCAGTCCCACACGTTTAACGTGATCGTACTCCGCGTGAACACGGCTGCAGTTTTGGCAATGGCGGGAATCGAACCCGGGCCTACCGAGTGAAATTCCCGCGCGCTAACCACTGGGCTACCTCGTGGCAAACTCGTTGGCGCGACCTACCAGAAAGGTGTAAGGTAACTGCTTGGAAGGCCAGGAAGTGCCACACAATTTAGACCGGAACCCAATGGGGGAGGCATCCAAAGAGACCGTACCCTCCTTCCCCTACCACAAACCTCTCGGAAGGACTTGCAGTCCCACACGTTTAACGTGATCGTACTCCGCGTGAACACGGCTGCAGTTTTGGCAATGGCGGGAATCGAACCCGGGCCTACCGAGTGAAATTCCCGCGCGCTAACCACTGGGCTACCGTGCCATCCGCGACAATCTCCATAACTTTATTTTTATTCGGCAATTTTGGGAATCGAACCCGGGCCTACCAAGTGCAAATCCCGCGCACTAACCACTGGGGTACTTCACCCTCCGCGATATTCTTCATAACTTTCTTTTTATTCACCCAATTTAGACCGGAACCAAGTAGGAGAAGCATCCACAGGGACCGTACCCTCCTTCCCCTACCACCAACCTCTCGGAAGGACTTACAGACCCACATGTTAACGTGATCGTACTCCGCGTAAACACGGCGGCAATTTTGGGAATCGAACCCGGGCCTACCGAGTGCAATTTCCGCGCGCTAACCATTGGGCTACTTTGCCCTACGCGACAATCTCCATAACTTTCTTTTTATTCATCCAATTTAGACCGTACCCTCCTTCCCCTACCACCAACTTCTCGGAAGGACTCACGGACCCACATGTTTAACGTGCTCGTACTCCGCGTAAACACGGCGGCAATTTTGGGAATCGAACCCGGGCCTGGTAACTGGTTGGACGGCCAGGATGTGCCACCCAATTTAGACCGGAACCCAGTGGGGGAGGCATCCACAGGGAACGTACCCTCCTTCCCCTACCACCAACCTCTCGGAAAAACATACGGACCCATATGTTTAACGTGATCGTACTCCATGTCAGTGGCGGAAATCGAACCCGGGCCTACCGCGTGCAATTCCCGCGCGCTAACCACTGGGCTACTTCGCCCTCCGCGACAATCTCCATAACTTTCTTTTTATTCACCCAATTTAGACCGTACCCTCCTTCCCCTACCACCAACCTCTCGGAAGGACTCACGAACCCACATGTTTAACGTGATCGTACTCTGCGTGAACGTGGCGTAAGTTTTGGCAGTGGCGGGAATCGAACCCGGGCCTACTGAGTGCAATTCCCGCGCGCTAACCACTGGGCTGCCGCGCCCTCCGCGACAATCTCCATAACTTTCTACATATTCACCCAATTTAGACGGGAACCCAGTGGGGGAGGCATTAACAGGGGCCGTATCCTCTTTCCCCTACCACCAACCTCTCGGAAGGACTTACGGACCCACATATTTAACGTGATCGTATTCCACGTAAACACGGCGGCAGTTTTGGCAGTGCCGGGAATCGAACCCGGGCCTACCGCTAACTTCCCGCGCGCTAATTTGCAATTTAAAATGACCATATGCTTAATTCCATCATCCTCATTCCATTGTTTCATTGTTCCATCATTTAAAATATCCATAAAATTAAAATATCCAAAAGTTAAAATATACATTTAAAAAATCCAGATCGTCCCATCATTTAAAATATAAATATAATAATTTATATAGAGCAAAGGCGCTCTATTCAGAACCGTGACGTCACCTCCACCTTGACGTCCCCACCCACCACCTTCCCTGCTTCAGCGGGGGAGAAACGAACGGAACGCCGAGAAATTTAAAATCATGACGTCTTTAAAATTGCGATCCTGAAGGCAATTTTCATTATTTCTGGACCAGATTAGACTTGTAAGAATGCCAGATATTTCAGCTTTCTAAAAATGTAAATTATTAGTCGAAATTATGAGTACTTTTTACTATGCGAGAATTTAAAAACCAAAAATCGTTTTTTTGAGCCAAAAGTGACTTTTGTTTTAAAATCTTTAAAAAATATTAGAAATCGAAATGGAGATTTGAAATTGATATATTTTTACTCGAATTTCTCTGCTCTTTCCGATGGTGTGAGTTGTTTTTTTCTACGACGTCTGGATCGTGGAGAAAAAAGGGCAAAAAGGGCAAAAAAAGGTCGAAATCGCATAAAACATTAAATAAATAATAAAATAATTAGAATTTTGAAAATCGGTTTTTACGTGTCCCCTTCCCTCCCCCCCGGGTCTCCGATTGCCAAATTTCGTAGCTCTCCGACGCGCGGTCGCGAAACGTATAGTGTATAAGACAGACAGACACACACACACACACACACACAGACATTGCCTTTTATTATTTACTAGCCGCCTTTGGCGACCAGCCTGTTCGCTACCCTTGAAAATTCTGACCGTGGCAAACTCGTTGGCGCGACCTACCAGAAAGGTGTAAGGTAACTGCTTGGAAGGCCAGGAAGTGCCACACAATTTAGACCGGAACCCAATGGGGGAGGCATCCAAAGAGACCGTACCCTCCTTCCCCTACCACAAACCTCTCGGAAGGACTTGCAGTCCCACACGTTTAACGTGATCGTACTCCGCGTGAACACGGCTGCAGTTTTGGAAATGGCGGGAATCGAACCTGGGCCTACCGAGTGAAATTCCCGCGCGCTAACCACTGGGCTACCGTGCCATCCGCGACAATCTCCATAACTTTATTTTTATTCGGCAATTTTGGGAATCGAAACCGGGCCTACCAAGTGCAAATCCCGCGCACTAACCACTGGGGTACTTGACCCTCCGCGATATTCTTCATAACTTATTTTTTATTCACCCAATTTAGACCGGAACCAAGTGGGAGAAGCATCCATAGGGACCGTACCCTTCTTCCCCTACCACCAACCTCTCGGAAGGACTTACAGACCCACATGTTTAACGTGATCGTACTCCGCGTAAACACGGCGGCAATTTTGGGAATCGAACCCGGGCCTACCGAGTGCAATTTCCGCGCGCTAACCATTGGGCTACTTTGCCCTACGCGACAATCTCCATAACTTTCTTTTTATTCATCCAATTTAGACCGTACCCTCCTTCCCCTACCACCAACTTCTCGGAAGGACTCACGGACCCACATGTTTAACGTGCTCGTACTCCGCGTAAACACGGCGGCAATTTTGGGAATCGAACCCGGGCCTGGTAACTGGTTGGACGGCCAGGATGTGCCACCCAATTTAGACCGGAACCCAGTGGGGGAGGCATCCACAGGGAACGTACCCTCCTTCCCCTACCACCAACCTCTCGGAAAAACATACGGACCCATATGTTTAACGTGATCGTACTCCATGTCAGTGGCGGAAATCGAACCCGGGCCTACCGCGTGCAATTCCCGCGCGCTAACCACTGGGCTACTTCGCCCTCCGCGACAATCTCCATAACTTTCTTTTTATTCACCCAATTTAGACCGTACCCTCCTTCCCCTACCACCAACCTCTCGGAAGGACTCACGAACCCACATGTTTAACGTGATCGTACTCTGCGTGAACGTGGCGTAAGTTTTGGCAGTGGCGGGAATCGAACCCGGGCCTACTGAGTGCAATTCCCGCGCGCTAACCACTGGGCTGCCGCGCCCTCCGCGACAATCTCCATAACTTTCTACATATTCACCCAATTTAGACGGGAACCCAGTGGGGGAGGCATCCACAGGGGCCGTATCGTCCTTCCCCTACCACCAACCTCTCGGAAGGACTTACGGACCCACATATTTAACGTGATCGTATTCCACGTAAACACGGCGGCAGTTTTGGCAGTGGCGGGAATCGAACCCGGGCCTACCGCTAACTTCCCGCGCGCTAATTTGCAATTTAAAATGACCATATGCTTAATTCCATCATCCTCATTCCATTGTTTCATTGTTCCATCATTTAAAATATCCATAAAATTAAAATATCCATTTAAAATATCCAAAAGTTAAAATATACATTTAAAAAATCCAGATCGTCCCATCATTTAAAATATAAATATAATAATTTATATAGAGCAAAGGTGCTCTATTCAGAACCGTGACGTCACCTCCACCTTGACGTCCCCACCCACCACCTTCCCTGCTTCAGCGGGGGAGAAACGAACGGAACGCCGAGAAATTTAAAATCATGACGTCTTTAAAATTGCGATCCTGAAGGCAATTTTCATTATTTCTGGACCAGATTAGACTTGTAAGAATGCCAGATATTTCAGCTTTCTAAAAATGTAAATTATTAGTCGAAATTATGAGTACTTTTTACTATGCGAGAATTTAAAAATCAAATTGAGCCAAAAGTGACTTTTGTTTTAAAATCTTTAAAAAATATTAGAAATCGAAATGGAGATTTGAAATTGATATATTTTTACTCGTAATTGTCTGCTCTTTCCGATGGTGTGAGTTGTTTTTTTCTACGACGTCTGGATCGTGGAGAAAAAAGGGCAAAAAGGGCAAAAAAAGGTCGAAATCGCATAAAACATTAAATAAATAAAAAAATAATTAGAATTTTGAAAATCGGTTTTCACGTGTCCCCTTCCCTCCCCCCAGGTCTCCGATTGCCAAATTTCGTAGCTCTCCGACGGGCGGTCGCGAAACGTATAGTGTATAAGACAGGGAACGTACCCTCCTTCCCCTACCACCAACCTCTCGGAAAAACATACGGACCCATATGTTTAACGTGATCGTACTCCATGTCAGTGGCGGAAATCGAACCCGGGCCTACCGCGTGCAATTCCCGCGCGCTAACCACTGGGCTACTTCGCCCTCCGCGACAATCTCCATAACTTTCTTTTTATTCACCCAATTTAGACCGTACCCTCCTTCCCCTACCACCAACCTCTCGGAAGGACTCACGAACCCACATGTTTAACGTGATCGTACTCTGCGTGAACGTGGCGTAAGTTTTGGCAGTGGCGGCAATCGAACCCGGGCCTACTGAGTGCAATTCCCGCGCGCTAACCACTGGGCTGCCGCGCCCTCCGCGACAATCTCCATAACTTTCTACATATTCACCCAATTTAGACGGGAACCCAGTGGGGGAGGCATCCACAGGGGCCGTATCCTCCTTCCCCTACCACCAACCTCTCGGAAGGACTTACGGACCCACATATTTAACGTGATCGTATTCCACGTAAACACGGCGGCAGTTTTGGCAGTGGCGGGAATCGAACCCGGGCCTACCGCTAACTTCCCGCGCGCTAATTTGCAATTTAAAATGACCATATGCTTAATTCCATCATCCTCATTCCATTGTTTCATTGTTCTATCATTTAAAATATCCATAAAATTAAAATATCCATTTAAAATATCCAAAAGTTAAAATATACATTTAAAAAATCCAGATCGTCCCATCATTTAAAATATAAATATAATAATTTATATAGAGCAAAGGCGCTCTATTCAAAACCGTGACACCACCTCCACCTTGACGTCCCCACCCACCACCTTCCCTGCTTCAGCGGGGGAGAAACGTACGGAACGCCGAGAAATTTAAAATCATGGCGTCTTTAAAATTGCCATCCTGAAGGCAATTTTCATTATTTCTGGACCACATTAGACTTGTAAGAATGCCAGATATTTCAGCTTTCTAAAAATGTAAATTATTAGTCGAAATTATGAGTACTTTTTACTATGCGAGAATTTAAAAACCAAAAATCGTTTTTTTGAGCCAAAAGTGAGTTTTGTTTTAAAATCTTTAAAAAATATTAGAAATCGAAATGGAGATTTGAAATTGATATATTTTTACTCGAATTTCTCTGCTCTTTCCGATGGTGTGAGTTGTTTTTTTCTACGACGTCTGGATCGTGGAGAAAAAAGGGCAAAAAGGGCAAAAAAAGGTCGAAATCGCATAAAACATTAAATAAATAATAAAATAATTAGAATTTTGAAAATCGGTTTTTACGTGTCCCCTTCCCTCCCCCCCGGGTCTCCGATTGCCAAATTTCGTAGCTCTCCGACGCGCGGTCGCGAAACGTATAGTGTATAAGACAGACAGACACACACACACACACACACACAGACATTGCCTTTTATTATTTACTAGCCGCCTTTGGCGACCAGCCTGTTCGCTACCCTTGAAAATTCTGACCGTGGCAAACTCGTTGGCGCGACCTACCAGAAAGGTGTAAGGTAACTGCTTGGAAGGCCAGGAAGTGCCACACAATTTAGACCGGAACCCAATGGGGGAGGCATCCAAAGAGACCGTACCCTCCTTCCCCTACCACAAACCTCTCGGAAGGACTTGCAGTCCCACACGTTTAACGTGATCGTACTCCGCGTGAACACGGCTGCAGTTTTGGAAATGGCGGGAATCGAACCCGGGCCTACCGAGTGAAATTCCCGCGCGCTAACCACTGGGCTACCGTGCCATCCGCGACAATCTCCATAACTTTATTTTTATTCGGCAATTTTGGGAATCGAAACCGGGCCTACCAAGTGCAAATCCCGCGCACTAACCACTGGGGTACTTGACCCTCCGCGATATTCTTCATAACTTATTTTTTATTCACCCAATTTAGACCGGAACCAAGTGGGAGAAGCATCCACAGGGACCGTACCCTTCTTCCCCTACCACCAACCTCTCGGAAGGACTTACAGACCCACATGTTTAACGTGATCGTACTCCGCGTAAACACGGCGGCAATTTTGGGAATCGAACCCGGGCCTACCGAGTGCAATTTCCGCGCGCTAACCATTGGGCTACTTTGCCCTACGCGACAATCTCCATAACTTTCTTTTTATTCATCCAATTTAGACCGTACCCTCCTTCCCCTACCACCAACTTCTCGGAAGGACTCACGGACCCACATGTTTAACGTGCTCGTACTCCGCGTAAACACGGCGGCAATTTTGGGAATCGAACCCGGGCCTGGTAACTTGTTGGACGGCCAGGATGTGCCACCCAATTTAGACCGGAACCCAGTGGGGGAGGCATCCACAGGGAACGTACCCTCCTTCCCCTACCACCAACCTCTCGGAAAAACATACGGACCCATATGTTTAACGTGATCGTACTCCATGTCAGTGGCGGAAATCGAACCCGGGCCTACCGCGTGCAATTCCCGCGCGCTAACCACTGGGCTACTTCGCCCTCCGCGACAATCTCCATAACTTTCTTTTTATTCACCCAATTTAGACCGTACCCTCCTTCCCCTACCACCAACCTCTCGGAAGGACTCACGAACCCACATGTTTAACGTGATCGTACTCTGCGTGAACGTGGCGTAAGTTTTGGCAGTGGCGGGAATCGAACCCGGGCCTACTGAGTGCAATTCCCGCGCGCTAACCACTGGGCTGCCGCGCCCTCCGCGACAATCTCCATAACTTTCTACATATTCACCCAATTTAGACGGGAACCCAGTGGGGGAGGCATCCACAGGGGCCGTATCGTCCTTCCCCTACCACCAACCTCTCGGAAGGACTTACGGACCCACATATTTAACGTGATCGTATTCCACGTAAACACGGCGGCAGTTTTGGCAGTGGCGGGAATCGAACCCGGGCCTACCGCTAACTTCCCGCGCGCTAATTTGCAATTTAAAATGACCATATGCTTAATTCCATCATCCTCATTCCATTGTTTCATTGTTCCATCATTTAAAATATCCATAAAATTAAAATATCCATTTAAAATATCCAAAAGTTAAAATATACATTTAAAAAATCCAGATCGTCCCATCATTTAAAATATAAATATAATAATTTATATAGAGCAAAGGTGCTCTATTCAGAACCGTGACGTCACCTCCACCTTGACGTCCCCACCCACCACCTTCCCTGCTTCAGCGGGGGAGAAACGAACGGAACGCCGAGAAATTTAAAATCATGACGTCTTTAAAATTGCGATCCTGAAGGCAATTTTCATTATTTCTGGACCAGATTAGACTTGTAAGAATGCCAGATATTTCAGCTTTCTAAAAATGTAAATTATTAGTCGAAATTATGAGTACTTTTTACTATGCGAGAATTTAAAAATCAAATTGAGCCAAAAGTGACTTTTGTTTTAAAATCTTTAAAAAATATTAGAAATCGAAATGGAGATTTGAAATTGATATATTTTTACTCGTAATTGTCTGCTCTTTCCGATGGTGTGAGTTGTTTTTTTCTACGACGTCTGGATCGTGGAGAAAAAAGGGCAAAAAGGGCAAAAAAAGGTCGAAATCGCATAAAACATTAAATAAATAAAAAAATAATTAGAATTTTGAAAATCGGTTTTCACGTGTCCCCTTCCCTCCCCCCAGGTCTCCGATTGCCAAATTTCGTAGCTCTCCGACGGGCGGTCGCGAAACGTATAGTGTATAAGACAGGGAACGTACCCTCCTTCCCCTACCACCAACCTCTCGGAAAAACATACGGACCCATATGTTTAACGTGATCGTACTCCATGTCAGTGGCGGAAATCGAACCCGGGCCTACCGCGTGCAATTCCCGCGCGCTAACCACTGGGCTACTTCGCCCTCCGCGACAATCTCCATAACTTTCTTTTTATTCACCCAATTTAGACCGTACCCTCCTTCCCCTACCACCAACCTCTCGGAAGGACTCACGAACCCACATGTTTAACGTGATCGTACTCTGCGTGAACGTGGCGTAAGTTTTGGCAGTGGCGGGAATCGAACCCGGGCCTACTGAGTGCAATTCCCGCGCGCTAACCACTGGGCTGCCGCGCCCTCCGCGACAATCTCCATAACTTTCTACATATTCACCCAATTTAGACGGGAACCCAGTGGGGGAGGCATCCACAGGGGCCGTATCCTCCTTCCCCTACCACCAACCTCTCGGAAGGACTTACGGACCCACATATTTAACGTGATCGTATTCCACGTAAACACGGCGGCAGTTTTGGCAGTGGCGGGAATCGAACCCGGGCCTACCGCTAACTTCCCGCGCGCTAATTTGCAATTTAAAATGACCATATGCTTAATTCCATCATCCTCATTCCATTGTTTCATTGTTCTATCATTTAAAATATCCATAAAATTAAAATATCCATTTAAAATATCCAAAAGTTAAAATATACATTTAAAAAATCCAGATCGTCCCATCATTTAAAATATAAATATAATAATTTATATAGAGCAAAGGCGCTCTATTCAAAACCGTGACACCACCTCCACCTTGACGTCCCCACCCACCACCTTCCCTGCTTCAGCGGGGGAGAAACGTACGGAACGCCGAGAAATTTAAAATCATGGCGTCTTTAAAATTGCCATCCTGAAGGCAATTTTCATTATTTCTGGACCACATTAGACTTGTAAGAATGCCAGATATTTCAGCTTTCTAAAAATGTAAATTATTAGTCGAAATTATGAGTACTTTTTACTATGCGAGAATTTAAAAACAAAAAATTGATTTTTTGAGCCAAAAGTGAGTTTTGTTTTAAAATCTTTAAAAAATATTAGAAATCGAAATTCAGGTTTGAAATTGATATATTTTTACTCGAAATTCTCTGCTCTTTCCGATGGTGTAATTTATTTTTTTCTACGATGTCTGGATCGTGGAGAAAAAAGGGCAAAAAGGGCAAAAAACGGTCGAAATCGCATAAAACATTAAATAAATAAAAAAATAATTAAAATTTTAAAAATCGGTTTTCATGTGTCCCCTTCCCTCCCCCCCGGGTCTCCGATTGCCAAATTTCGTAGCTCTCCGACGCGCGGTCGCGAAACGTATAGTGTATAAGACAGACAGACACACACACACACACACAGACATTGCCTTTTATTATTTAAGAAAAATAGCAGCGGTTTCCCGCCGTTGCTCGGGATTTACGATGCAAAACTCTGATAAAAATTGCACCGGAACATATAGAGTCCTGAATCTTATACATTGTTTTTTCACTGTGAAAGAAGTAAATGCATTGCATTATGCAAGAAAAAAATGGATCTGATTAGCCACTCTTTAGCCAATCAGATCCATTGAATCATAAACACATACATGTCTTCTTTATATAGATAGATAGATATTTTATAATCATTTATTTATTATTCAAATTAATAAAATTTGTTGAGTAAGCCTGTAAAAATAAACCACCGTGTTAGAGTGTCCATTTAAATTCATATTTCAAACCTGCGATTTTCAAAAGTGACTAATACTTTCAATAAACTCCCTCAAAACTCAGAGATTTAAGACTTTCACGTTTTAAACCAATGATATCTAACCTTTTCCATTGGGAATCATGGAGTTAGAGAGTAGGACAAAGTTCCGTTTTCCATTAATATCTCGACAACCCGTGGTCTTAGAAACTCGAAACTTAGACTAAATTTATGGGGGGCTATGTGAAAGCTACCCACAATATTTCATTAAATTCGGTACAGTTGTTCTCCCGTGATGATGAGACAAAGGAAGTTTTCGTTTTTCATTATTATCGCGATAACCCCTGGTGTTAAAAACTCGAAGCACAGATTGAATTTTTAGAGGAACTATTTTAAGGCTACCCACCGAATTTCACCAAATTCGGTTCAGCCGTTCTCCCGAGATGTTGGATCATATATACATACACACATACATATAATATATACACACTTTTCTTCTTTATATATATAGATACATACAATGCACAGCAGAGCATGGATTATCAGTGCTTCTGTTTTCACAAAGAATGCAACATCAGGCTCCTTTTTTGCTCATTTTTTTTTCACACATAGACATGGAAAAGAACCGGAAATGGAAATCCATAGTGAACCGCGGATATGATGGAACTCGTGAAATCGAGCCATCTATCAAACAGCATCATATAATTCCAATATGAAAAGCTGATTCTAATAGGAGTTTATAATAGAAACTATATTTTTCAGAGGCCAACGCAGGTATTAAACATCGCATTAATTAACATCTTTATCGGCTTCCGGTTGGAAAAGGAAGTGTAGATTAACTCCTAGAAACGAATTAACGACTAGACAAAATACAGATTATTCAATTATCTAACTCCGATATTTTATAAAGCCCAAAGATGAAGGGGAAAATACCAACAGAAAAATGGATTTAAATTATCGAGCTGTAAGACTGGTAAAATCGCTTTTTCCAGAAAAAAAGATACCCAAGCATAAAGCAGCTGGCAAATCCAAACGAGCAGCTAAGCCGAAACCCAAGACAAATTTAATATCAATTGCTTCACCCCAGCCGTCCTGCAGTGGTATATAAAACTCAAAAGGATCCTGGTATTGTGTCGTCAAAAAAAAAAACAATTAGACATGATACAATGTAATACGTGCCGTGTTTGAGTACGTGAAAAATGTTGTGGCCTTACAAGTAAGGAACAATTTTATATTTTTGTATGTCCATCTTGTGTCGACTGTAATTAAAATTTTACGTTTAATTAAGGTTTTCCTAGCATAATTTTAAGGGTGCCCATATTAGGTGCAAAGGTTCCAAATATGGGCATAGGATCCCAACATGGACACTGTCCATTATTAGCACCTATCTAATGTTTTTAACTCGATTCTCATTTTTCCCCTGTTACCCCCTTCTAGGAGAATAATTACATCCACCCATTTTCAAATTTTTATCTGCTAAAACAAACATTATAATAATTAAAATGCTTAGGGGTGCCCATATTTGGGTAACTTACCTTATTTTGAATGTAACAAAAATAAAAAGAGAAAAATAAACTACGGGGCTATTAGTTTCACGGGTACAGTTTCCTTTGTACCAAGTTTCGGAAATGTCCGTTGGTACGATTTTCCGCTTAACCGGTTTATAAGAAAATTATATTAACAATTACATTTCTCATCATTAAAAAAACTAATTCCAGCTTTAGTAAATGTAGAAAGGATTATCTTACTAACAATAGCATAAACATATTCAATTCCAATTTAAATTTCATATAATATTGCTTCAAGGATAAACAAACAATTTTAACATTCTTTGCAGATTGTCATATTAATATTTAATCTTGACCTCACAGTTTCATGTCAGCTCACGATATTTAGCTAAGCGGCTTAAACTAATTACGTTTCTCCATGTAAAGAAGATCTGTAATAATGAAGAAATGTGTCATACGTACTTATTAGTCACATCCATGGATCTGGAAATAAATATATGACATTTTTACGACATAAAAAATTATTTAGTAGATGGCATGGATATTTCAGATTGTGACGTACTTTGATGGAAGGTAGTTGTTAAAGATAATTACATTATGTATTCAGTATTATTGCTTTGAAAACAGAAAAGTGGTTGATAGAAATACATAAAAGCAGACGTGTTGGTAAAATTTTAATATTTAATACGTATATTAACATATTTAGAAACAATTTCTGGTTTCTATTGATATGTTTATGCGTGTAGCATAAAGCCACTATTTATTTATAGAAAACCGTTTTATTTTTCTATTTAATTATATTATTTTATTTTTGATCATCGCTTCTCTAAAAGAGCAATGTCGGTATGTTAGGGTACCAAATGCAACCCTGAGGATTGAAAAAACTTATTTATACTAATTCGACTAGTTTGAATCCAAATCTGAAATCCGTTTTCCAAATTAACCATAAGTTCTGCCGATGTGGTGGCCGAGCGGTCAAAGAGGCAGGCGTTTCCTCGTGATGGCTCGGCTGCCAGATTGCGGGTTCGAGTCCCGCCTGCGGGCATGGATGTTGTAATGTCTTATTTGGGGCAGAAGTCAGACTTCTACCTTCGGGTGCCCCGGATCATTAGACTAAATAGAAGCAGTGCACTCATTCTTCCTTAAAATTGTAATGTTAGGGACACGACGACAACGACAACAACAACAACCATAAGATCTGGAGAAATAGCTTAGGAGAAGTATGGTCTTTTTTGCTATTGCTGTGTTTATAATCTTAGGTCGAATGCGTTTCTACAACATAATGCATTTCCATGGTCATGAGAATATAATGCTTGAAGAAATGAAAGGAAAATGGTATTCAGCTCGTATTGTTGAAATGGACTCGACATTCTCGAATTTCTAATATCAGATAGGATTGCAACTGACAATCTGACTGACCACCTTCTGCTCTTTTAATCCCACGTTAATCTCCTGATGCTACATTCAGCGTGATCGTTATCCTTTCGGTTTGAAATTATCGCTCCATATCCAAGAGACAACTGAACTCGTTCTAGTCGTACAAGCCCATTGCGGACGGCGGCATTCTGTAACTGCCGTGGCCCAAAGGACGGAGCCGATCGCTTCCGAACTGTTCCTAAAGGACGGTTAATTTTTTGCGCTAAGCCTAACTCTCGAAAAAATTCACAAAAATCACTTATTCAACACAGCAATCTACCTTTTTCAGGAATAACATAAATACTAATTTTCTATTTCATGTATATATTTTTCACACAAATCTCAATATAAAATACTCGTTAGTTGCTTCCATTCTTTTATCCGAAAGAACCGAATAATTTCGCTGCCGCACATTCCTCTAAAACCCAAACTTAAAAAAAATATTCTCTTATATTCCTATGATTCACTAATAAAATTATAAAGCGAAAAACAAAACGAGAACCGAAACTCAATTATAAAAAAAATCTGATGCGAGCAGCACATGACTTTCCTTAAATAATGCAATGAATTTACTATTTTTACAGAAAAAAAATAGATTATTTTTATAGTTGTTATTCTTTCCAATATATTGAATTTTAGTCAATGAGTCGTCATTTTCCATGTAGTCATCATCAATGAGTCATCATTGATTTAGCGTCATTTTTATCCATTTGGCGAGTTTTTCGTTAATTTAGCAACATTTAAAAGAGTCGCCAAGTTGGCGACATTCCACCAAATTCATCGCCAAAATCTCACCAAGCGTTATGGACGAAGAAATAAGTTATTCTTTCAGCAGATAAATGACTATTGGCGTTCAAATGCAAAAGTATTACTCAAAGTACCTTTTTTCATGAATGGAACGAACTAGATCCACGAGAATGATGTCACCGAGTTTATCGCATAGTATTGCATATGGAAAGTGAACATGTGTCTCAATAGGAAATATACATATTTTTTATTTTATATGAATTTTTGATAATTTTTTGAAAAATATGCAATATCTCGAGAACGGTTCATGTTAGCGTTCTAAAATTTATGTCAATCGTTTTCTAATGAAAATGTACATAAGAAATGTCTATTTGCGTAACTTTATTAGCGGTTTTGATTTTTTGACGATTTTGTCGAAATTTCACTGGAAAATTTGGGGGGGGGGGGGGTTCTGAACATTTTATTGCGTATAAAAACAATAGGCTTCCAGTGTTTACGGATTGTGATTTTTGTACCAAATTTCGTTCGAATCGGTCACACAGACATCACTTCAAAAATGTTCGATTCGTGGTCAGGGATGCTTGAAACGTGCTCTCTCGTCGAAAACTCGAATTCGATTTTTCGACTCCATCACTATACTTTCCTTATACATAATGTATATAAGGAAAGTAATAGCAGAGGCTACAAGAAGTGCTGTATTTGTTTATATTACAAAACCATGTTTCCTCGTTCCAGATGAAGAAACGATTCATTGGATCCCCCCTATGCCAAGGTCAAGTATCTGCAAAATACATTGGAGTTATTCGCATAGACATTTAACGCCATATAGTAGACAAATAAATTCAAATAAAAACGTTCCATACGAAAGCGGGCAGACGTGACCGCTGTCCTTTACGGTAAAGTTTTGTCCGACTTGAATGTGTGACACCCGTACTTGAATGCAAGTTCGCAGTCGACTCGCGGACGCGTCAACCGTCCGCAAAGTGCTAGAGTCACTTTCAAATCCCCCTCCCTCAGACATTTTTGCGCTAACCTTCTCAGGGTTGATTTGTTTGAGCACCATTGCAAAGAACATTTCTGAACCAATCATGAATCGAACCCTGGATCTTTAAACTGGTCAGTCTGTTCTCTCCCATTCATCTACTGAGAGGAAATTGCAAGTTATTGTTGTCGAAGTGAACTCTGCATATTAAGAGGTTATCCCCAATTTAAAAATCCAGATTATCAGTTTCTAAACCATGGAGTTAGAGGGACATTTTTCAAGTTCGCGTTTTAAACAATACAGCCAATGCAAACTTTGTTCATAGATAGATTGGTTGAAGCTGAATTTTATGACTCAAGAAGTTAGAAAGGGTTAGTCCCCTTTCGTTCATGGTATGACTTGAAATTGAAAAGAAATGAAATGTTTGAAACATTAAACTTGGTAAATTGGTTTGTTAAGGATCTAGGAGAGCGAAAATTTATTTAGTTATGTTAGGGGTTGGTGCAGTATATATGTTTCGATAGGGAGTTATATAAGACATTGTGATATTGAATGGGAGGAGTGTATGGTTAGTATGTGCCTGTGGATACTAGGAGGGAGTGGGAGGGTCGGTGAGAGTTGATGTCCATCGGTTCCTGCTAACAATGTATCGCTGTGGTGTACTTGGCGGTCGTAGTTGAAGAAGTGCGCTTAACTGTGCTGGATTTTCCATTATTATCCTGCAATTTATCAACTTTAAAATAATGTTCAAATACATTTTTTTTTATCTTTTGTATTTATTTTTATTTTTTGTATTTTAACAATCCTTTTATATAAGGTGCCCCAAAATCCACGCAAGATTTGAATTTTGCGCCATTTGTGCGATAAAGTGATGGCAACAAATAAAAAAGACAACGTGGCAGCTGATAATCTAGGGTTGCTAGAAATGGAGCGCTACACGAAAGAACAACTCGTTTTCATTGTTGAGCAATATTTTAAAAATAATCTATCGCGACATGATAATCCAGTTTTTTGTGCCTAAATTGCAAGATATGGATGCGGACGACATGTGGTTTCAACAAGGCTGTGTCACATACCATACAGCCCGAGAAACAATTCAATTACTGTATGAATAATTTCCTGGTCGTGTAATTTCCCTTTTTGGTGATCAGAAATGGCCGCCCAGATCATGCGATTTAACGCCGTTGGACTTTTTTCTTTGGAATTTTTTGAAGTCTAAGGTTCATGCCAACAAGCTCACGACCACTAACGCCTTGAAGGAGGAATTTGAGCGCTCTATCAACGAAATTCAGCCACATTTATGCAAAACGGTTATGGAAAATTTCAACTAAAGAGTGCGCGTGTGCCAGCATAGCCGTGGAGGCCATTTACCCGATATGCCATTCCATACAGTATACTTTATGAATCCTATACTGTATACTTATATACTGTATACTGTTGTTGTTGTTGTTGAGACCCAGACCGTCCGACCTACCAGAAAGGTGTAAGGTAACTGTATGGACGGCCGGGAAGTGCCACCCAATTTAGACCGGAACCCAGTGGGGGAGGCATCCACAGGGACCGTACCCTCCTTCCCCTACCACCAACCTCTCGGAAGGACTTACGGACCCACATGTTTAACGTGATCGTACTCCGCATGAACACGGCGGCATTTGTGGCAGCGTGCAAATCTAGCGCGCAAACCACGGGGATACCGCACCCGAGATGGCCAACAGCACGCGGCGTTCCGAGGTGGTCACCCACCAAGTACTAACCGCGCCCGATGCTGCTTGACTTCGGTGATCTAACGAGAACCGGTGTTTTCAGCACGGTACGGCCGTTGGCCTTGCTGTATACTGTATACTTTTGAACCCTATACTGTATTTGTATACTGTATACTTTATGAATCAACAAAAAATTCACAATTTTTAATTATAAACCCGTGTTTTCTATCAAAATTACTTCTTGCGTGAATTTTGGGACACCTTTCATAAGTAACAGTAAGTAAGTCGCGTGATAATAAAATGTATTTTGATATCGATGAAATATTAAAAGTAATTATCTGTAGTATAGCTCATTTTTATTTTTTATTTTTTGCCTTTTTATCAAAAAAAAAATTGAAAAATATGTATATCGTTGTTCCAGATGATCACAGTTGCCCTTCACTTTAAAGGGCTTGAAAAATAATTCATTGGACTAAGTATGACAATTTGCCTTCTCGGATGGTTAGGTTGTGCCTTCCCCTCGATGAGGGCTAATGACGCCAGAAACGGAAAAATTGCATCGCGGCAATTCTGCAATACAATATTTTAAACTCGTATGTTTTGTGATCTTCAAGTCATACAATAACGCCTTTTATTCGTCATTATGTCACATTTTGTCCTTCGCTGCCATGTTAAGAAAATACACAACTTCGAATACATTTCGAAGTTTTAGTTCAAATTTCAAAAATTATATCTAACTCTAAATTTTCCGTTAACAAAATCAGATGTAAAATTTCGTGAAAAAAAATATATTAATATTTGTGATAGCAATCGGGCACACAAAAATTTGACCATAAACAGACAGAAGGAAATCACTCTAAAAGGAGCCAAACAGCTAATAGTCTTCAGCAGATTCTAAAACATATACTGGTATCAAAATTTCGAAATCGAAAATTTTCCTGACAACAATATTTTCTCTGTACTCCATAGGGTGAGAAATTAAAAAAGGCCATAAAATTGTTTATTTTCTTATAACTTTATAGTTGTATATTTGGTTATTGTAAGGGATAAACGTAAGGTACTGAGTGATTTTCAAAACGTTCATCTGGAAAATGTTCATTAATTCTTCGAAAAAATTTAAAAAAAAAATAATTATTTATTTTAATTGTTTTTAAAGGCATAGCCATTTCATATGTATTTTTTTTAATTCAATCTGAGTAACATACTTTTTTTTATATCAAGCTAACATGCGTTGTTCTCAATACATTTCATGTTTATGATTTAAAATGGGAAAAAAAAATTCTACAAAGTATTACGCAATTCACATTATTCTGCAAATTATTATACTATTACACAATGAGGCCAACGGCTCTACCGTGCTGAAAACACCGGTTCTCGTTAGATCACCGAAGTCCAGCAGCATCGGACGCGGTTAGTACTTGGGTGGGTGACCACCTGGGAACACCGCGTGCTGTTGGCACATTTCGGGCGCGGTAGCCCGGTGGTTTGCACGCTGGATTTGCACGCTACCACAACTGCCGCCGTGTTCATGCGGAGTACGACCACGTTAAGCATGTGGGTCCGTAAGTCCTTCCGAGAGGTTGATGGTAGGGGAAGGAAAGTACGGTCCCTGTGGATGCCTCCCCCACTGGGTTCCGGTCTAAATTGGGTGGCACTTCCCGGCCGTCCAAACGGTTGCCTTACACCTTTCTGGTAGGTCGGACGGTCTGGGTCTCAACAACAATAACAACTATTACACAATGATTAATTTGAACTGTACAGATGACTTAGTTTCATTACTGCCACAAACACTAGAAGAAAAATGTCATCTTTGCTGTTGGGTATAATTTACTTGCACGTTTGCAGCGAACCTCATATGCTATTTCTCCATATCATAGCGTATTTGCGTACAACGTCTATGAATATTTCGTCAGTTGATATATTATTTTTTATTCCATGCTAGTCAAATATTAAATTTATGTATTACTTTCTTCTATGCAGCAGGTACTGATACATTTGAAATTTCCTCAAAATGGATAGCTAGAAAAGTTATAAAAATTAAAATTGAAAATGCTAACTGGCGAAATTGAGTTCATTTACCTTAATATCGAAATGTATTAATATGTAGGGAACGTCATGTATTGGACACATATAGGTAATATGTTTTCAATATATGGAGAATGAAAAATTAGATAGGTCGTCACATAATTAGACAGTTACAGAAGTAAAACTGAACTGTAGAATTAATAGCATTTCTTTCAATATGCTTTAGTAATAAAAAACCTTAACTATTTCTCATAATATCGTACTAATCTTTTTATACGGACCTCTCATTAAGTTCCATGTCAACTTAGGATCCGAAGTTAAGCCGTATTAGCTAATTAATTCTCGCAACTCTATGAAGTATTCCGACACAAAAGAAAAGGACGATGTATATTTGAACCACCAAATGAGTCATTAGTCATTAAAATATTAGGATTTAGTTGAGATAAAATATTATTTCTAGTATGTTTTGCATCTTTAAATTGAAAACAGTATGCTGCAATTATTTAAATTACGTATTTAGCAACTATAATCAATATGCTAAAGCATGGCCTCCAGCATTTAGTACTTACTTTCTCTAAAGAGCAATATCTAATACTGTTTATTTATGAAGGGTTAGTTTTTTTTAATGAAGGGATTTGTGCTTCATTTATACATCTTCCAGGGTATGATAGCTTGATAAATAGTGATTCATATTCACGAGCATATTTAAGCCACTATAAATATTTTAATATATATGTCTGAACAATTTATTGTTTATATTGCATACGTATATCTAAATGCATACTTTTTAAGGTCAATTTTATATAAAAAAAGGTGATGGCACATATATTAAATATACGTACGTCCCCCAGCGTAATATTGCCTGATAAATAGCGAGTAATATTCATGAACGTATTTAAGCAACTATAAACGTTTTAATATATATATCTTAATAATCGTCGGTTGTCTTTGTATATATCTAAATGCATACTTGTAAGGTCTTCTTCTTCTTCTTTTTCTTAAGCACTACAGCCGAGTGCCAGCCAAGGCTGTCTCAGTCAGTTTCCATCATCTCGACCTATCCGACACCATTGTTGTCCATCTACTGGGGCCAACGCTCCTCAGCAATTTCTTCTCATTATTCAGAGATCTTGTACACGGTCTTCTTCTCCTTCTTTTTCCTTCTGGCCCCTGGAAACTTATTTTCTTGACTAAGTTATCCTCTTCATATATAGATATGGAGACTGTAGATGGCCTAGCCATCTTAGTTGAGCCACTTTAATCACTGTTACTATGTTTGGTTCTCTAAATTTATATTGTAACTAGCAGCATACCCGTTCTTCGTACGGAGTATATAATATAAAGAAACTTGAAATTCATAATCATGCCCAAATTCTTATAGTATACTAAATGACATGTTTAATCAAAATATTCTCTTAAAATATTTAATATAATGCTCCTAAAAAGAAGTTTAAGTATCTCTGTTCTCGCTATATAAAATTATCTGCATGGACATATCTGAAGAATAAAACATCTTGGACCCCTTATGTAAGCAAATATAAAAAAAAATATGGAATTGAATCAATATATGCAAAATAAAAGCGTTAAAATTGTATGGGACCCGTACTAATTATATACGCGAATATTAGAAAATATAACCTGCATTAGTAGATTACATGTATAAATTGAAAATACCAATAAACCCGTAATCTTTAAATCTGAAGACAGTCATTTATTCCAATATATGTCAAAATTAAAGTGCTAAAATTATATGGGAAGATATACACGTACTACTTATAATGTCCGATTATTAGTAGAAGATTACCCGTTTTGCAATATGAGTCACAAATGTTTTTTGGTAAAATACAACAGACGACGTAATAAATTGAATATATAATTAATCCCCTTAATCTTCATACCAGAAGACTGTACTTGATTCCAATATATATGCCAATATATGTCAAAATATATGCCAATATACCTGTACTACTTATATTCTCGTAGGTTAGAAGATATACCCGTGCATTCCTAGAAGATTACTCGTACAACGTACAATATGCGTGTGTCAGCAATTTTTGCCGCAATAAAACAATGGCGTAATAACTTAAAAATATCAATAATCCCTGAATCAATAATTCCGGAAAATATCAATAATAATAATGTTTAAACCTGAAGAGTATAATTGATATTATCCAGTCCAAAATGAAATGGCAATGAAATTTATTTTATATACATATCTTCATTATTCAAATCGGAAAGGATTTAATAAAAATCGTCTGCCGCATAAACACATTGGATTTAAATCCGTTGCTAAGCGACATGATATCATTTGCTTCAAATAAATAGGTAGAAAAAATATCGTCTAAATAGTTATATTTCTATGGAACATTTGGCGACAGTTTCATCAAATTAGCGACATTTTAAAAAATCGCCAAATTTTTCGCCAAGTGGGACTGTAGAACTGACAGTTCCACTTTGCGACAAATTGACGAAATATCATCACAATACTATCCCCTAACAAAAAACAATTAATATCATTTATGTAGCGCAATTTTATCAATTTCAAGATATTTTTATAGATTTGAAAACATTTTTATCAATTTGGTGACATTTTAGAAATTCGCTAAATGTATTACTAAGTAGGATGTTTGGTCTGACAGATAAATGCTAACCAAACATCATTTCAGTACTCTCTTCTAACAAAACAAAAAAAAATTTCATTGATATGTAGAAGACCCAAGCCACACGACCAACCCGAAGGTTTATGGCAGCTGTTTGTGTGTCGTTTATATCAATTTGGCGACATTTCCGCCAATTTGGCAAAGTTTAAGAAAAGTTGTCAAATTAGCGATATTCCTCCAAATTCGTAGCTTTGAATTTGCAGATCTGAATGAAACATTCTTATCCCGTTTCAATATACTAAATGAAAACACTACAATTCTATTAGAAGATATACCCGCTCTACTCTTTTTCTGTTTCAACAATCGGCTATATGAATTTATTGGCTAAACACAATATATGAGTTTAGTAGCTAAATACGATATAAGCTTAAAAACTCTTTGCCAAAATAAATGAAATTGATGTACGCAGTCAGCAATTAATATAATTAAAAGAAAAATCAAACCGTCCATTCATAAGATATACTTTTATATCCATTTATCCATTTATTTATTATTTAAATCGAAAAAAAATAATAAAAACATTAACAAACACATTTAATTTAATTGCGATGCCGAGCAACATGATATATCCTCCTAAAATGTTAAAATTTATTAACCACTAACAGCACACCCGTTATTCGTACGGAGTGTATAATTTATAGAAACTTAAAGTTCGCAATCATGTGCAAATTCTGTTAAAATATTAAATTTATTGCTCCTAAAGAGAAGTTTAAGAATATATGTTCTCACTATGCAAAATTATCTTCACGATCAGATCTGAAGAATAAAACATCCTGCCCCCTTTTGTAAGCAAATTTACAGAAGAAAAAATAGGAATTGAATGAATATATGCAACCCCGTACTAATTATATTGTCGCAGATCAGAAAATATGCCAATGTGTTAGTAGAAGATTACCCGTATTACAATATGCGTCTCAAAAATATTTGCCAAAATAAAAGAGATGACGTAATAAATTGAAAACATCAATAATATCCGTACTCTTTATACCAGAAGGTCGTAATTGATTCCAATATATGCCGATATATATCAAAACATATGTCAATATACCTGTACTACTTATATTCTCGTAGATTAAAAGATATACACTTGTATTTGTAGAAGATTCGTACAACATACAATATATGAGTTTAAACAATTTTTGTCATAATAAAATAATTGCATAATAACTTGAAAATATCAATAATCCTTGAATCAATAATCTCCGAAAATATAAATAATAATAATTTTTAAACCTGAAGACCGTAATTGATATTATCCTGTCAAAAATGCTATAAGAAAAATCAAATCGTTCTTTTCTAAAATATATTTTTATATCCATTTATTTATTATTCAAATCGAAAAAATAATTATTAAAATTAACAGGCAGATTTAATTTAATTGCGTTTCTGAGTAACATGATATAAGATAGAATCTTATAACATGTTAAATATGTCATGTCTTATAACATAAACTGCGAAATTAAATAACGATTTTGATTTCTCTATACTTCTCATTGTTCCGTAAAAGCTTGTTTTAAATAAACCATGAACCATGGAGATAGATTTCCCCTTTAAATCATGTTTCAAACAATTCATGTTTTCAGAAAGTGACTAATTAACGCAAAAAATCTCCCATCAAACTCAGAGATTAAATTTTAATTCACTTTCAAACGATTTTCAAGCTTTTCGTTTGGATAAACCACGGAGTTAGGGAGTAGAACTCCTAGGAAAAAGTTCCGTTTTTCATTAATATCTCGACAACCCCAGGTCTTAGAAACTCGAAACTTGGACAAAATTTATCGGGAAATATTTCAAGGCTATTCACCAAATTTCATTAAATTCAGTTCAGCCGTTTTTCCGTGATGATGAGACAAACGAAAATTTCGTTTTTTACTAATATCTCGAGAACCACTGGTCGTAGAAACTCAAAACACGGATATAATTTTAAGTGGGGCTATTTCTGGGCTACCCACAAAATTTCATCAAATTCGGTTCAGCCGTTCTCCCGTGATGGTGTGACAAACAGACAGACAGACAGACAGACAGACAGACAGATTTTCATTTTTATTTATATAGATTCTTGATTATATTTTATTCTCCACACTCCATTTTCCATTACCGCTCCAAATAACTTGTAAGGTCTACTTTATCTAAAACCGTAAATGCACCGGTAGCTAAATGTTGACCCAGTAGTCGCATGCGTTGACTAATCAATGTATGATCTGGGGATTAAATCCAAGATCAGAAGAATTAACTTGGATTCAAACGACACGGTGATTGGAATTATGTTCGTGGAAATTCATCTTGTATTTAGATATGTAATGTATTTGGAGAAATTTGTAACAGCATAACGACTTTAAGGAAATATAAAAAAGTGAAGGTATTTTAAATATCAATGAAAAAGTAACGGTAGTACGGATCATCTCGAAATTCCTATAACAAAATTAAGTTTTTGTTTAAATTTTACAAAAATAATTTTGAAAAATCGGTATTGTGGATTCAAATGACTACAAATATAACGAATTGCCATTCACTGTACCGGGTTTTAAAAAATCTTTCAATTATCATACTTAACAATGTACCCCCATAATGAGTAACTTTCCCACAAGGGGAGCCAATGACGTCACAAACAGAAAAAAATTGTATCGCAGATATTTTTCACAACAATGATAAAAAATGTTAAGACTAGTGATCATTGAATCACAAATAAACTCTTGCATGCATGATTGTCAAATTTTGTCCTATACTGCCATGTTAATAAAACATCTGATTCAGAATAAAATTGAAAGTTTGGGCTGGTATTTAAAAAAAAATTGTATCTAATTGCAGATTTTTTGATAACAAAGCCGGATATAAAGTTTCGTAAAAAAATTAATATTCGGGGCTGTTATTGCGTACAAAAGAAATCGACAACAGACATCAGACAAACAGACGAAAGTACATCATTCCAGGAATAGTCAAATCGTGTTTAGAAGGTCTTAAAATATATATTGGCATCCAAATCTTGAAATCGAAAGCAGAATTCTGCAGAAAGAGAAAATCAATTTATATCTGAAGAGTCTTTTGTCATAATCAAATATATAGTTTTCAAATGTGTTTGAATGTATTTTACTAAAATATCACAATCTATTATACTAGCCGTCAGAAAAGTTCTACTATAAAATTAGAAAAAAAATTATATTTTTTTTACACTCTTTATACTTCTGCTGTAAGGATAAACAAACCATTGGAACACTGTTTCAAAATTATCATATTAATTTTTCCATCTTGACCTCATAATAACTTAAACGTCAACTCAGGCAGCTAGCTAAGCCGCTTAAGCTAATTACGTTTCTGAATTTTACGAAGGGTTGTGACAGTGAAGGAAGGTTTTCGTCGTTCTTTAGCCACGACTGCGGACTAGAAATGAATTTATGACTTAGTTAACGAGATGAAAACAATTTAGATGATGACACATAGGTTTTACGTGTAGGGTTTTTCTTATATGAGGTGTATCTAGAGATGAAAACTTCAGCTAAGCAGTTAATTAGATTATTAGATTATGCTCTTGATAATTGAAATATAAAAATGCGGTTCTCGTAGTATATGTATTTGTTCAATTATATGTGTATTATATATATATATATATATATATATATATATATAATTATTAATTAACACACTACACAGTTAATTTCCACAATTTAAAATTTAAAATAAACATTATTTATTTCAGCATAATTTTTAATCCTTTCATTTTCAGCAAAAATTTTCATCAATGACCTGTGACGCGTGTTGCATATCATCATAATTATTTTTATCCTTATTATTTTCATTAAAATCAAATATAACCTTCGTTTTATCTTGTGTGCCAATCAATCGTTCGTTTTATCTCGTGTGTTATCAATTGGACTTTTAGCACTAGTCACAGTTTTCTGTATCATCAGCATTTTTACCTTCCCCTTTACTTTCCCGAAAATCGCAACTCAAGTTTTCGACGGATCTGCACATTTCGGGACCTCTAGAGTACGAAAAATCTATTTTTAGCTAACGTCTGTGTATGTGTCTGTCTGTCTGTCTGTCGGTGCGTCTGTCTGTATGTCTGTCCGTCTGTCTGTGCAATGTATGTATCCACTCTAACTCAAAAACTAATGGACCGAATTTCAGATAATAAATTGGGTAGATCATTCACATGGGCTTGAACCTGGTGCTGATTAGTTTTTGGAACGATTCGAAAAAGCAGAACCCGCCTTTTTTGCGAAATGGCCGCAAAATTTCATGTATCCACTCTAGCTAAAATATTAATTGACCAAATTTCACAAAATTTAATAGATAAGTTACTTGTGAGATACTTCCAGTCATAGTTATGTTTAATATTTAAAACACTACTTGCTACTTTGCATAAAATCCTTATATATATATATATATATATATATATATATATATATATATATATATATATATATATATATATATATATATATATATATATATATATATATATGTGTGTGTGTGTGTGTGTGTGTATTAATTAGAAAGTATATGCCTGTGTCCGTACGGAATCACTTAAATTATAAGAATATCATCCCAGTAGCTCAATGTCAAGTCAGGCATATGTCTGATGTTAGAATATTAATTGGAATATGGGTTTATTGTTATCCTTTAGGCTAGATGCAGTGCATCACAGATATATTAGAAAACTTGATTTGATTTTTCCAAGCCTTCTACCATTTATGTCAGTGATTTATCACACTCAGAAATGATGTAACGAAATGAAAGCTATTTCGTATTGGAACGCTGAGAAATGGACAGTTCTCTAGGTCCTATTGCATGCAGCAATTACTTCCAGAAATCTTTTAGTAACACTTCAATTGATTGGGGAAAAGCACTTGTCCAGCATTGCTGCCATTTTTTGTGCTCAGCAGCAAAAGTGGATAAAAACCTGAGTGCCATCTAATGACAGGACGATACAATGTGACCTCACATCGCTCTGTCTTCATTCGTGTTAAAAAAGGCTGCTATGCATACAGTTCTACGACAAGCATTGGGTTGTTGTTGTTGAGACCCAGACCGTCCGACCTACCAGAAAGGTGTAAGGTAACTGTATGGACAGCCGGGAAGTGCCACCCAATTTAGACCGGAACCCAGTGGGGGAGGCATCCACAGGGACCGTACCCTCCTTCCCCTACCACCAACCTCTCGGAAGGACTTACGGACCCACATGTTTAACGTGATCGTACTCCGCATGAACACGGCGGCATTTGTGGCAGCGTGCAAATCTAGCGCGCAAACCACGGGGATACCGCACCCGAGATGACCAACAGCACGCGGTGTTCCGAGGTGGTTACCCACCAAGTACTAACCGCGCCCGATGCTGCTTGACTTCGGTGATCTAACGAGAACCGGTGTTTTCAGCACGGTACGGCCGTTGGCCTGACAAGCATTGGGTATGAATGCACAATTTGTCGACCTTATTTTAGGAATATAACATATTAAATATTACATATAAGGAATGCGGTTATTACAAATTTACTAAAATCATTCACAAATACTTCATGGATGGAAATTAATGAAATTCTCTTAGACTGTTGGTCATAGATAAATTCTGACTCTAAAAGTTTCTAAATGCAAGTAGTGCGGGCAAGATTACTATCAGCGGTGGATTCTAAAATGTGACTGATTGGAGTTCTTCCGGAAAAAAACAATTTCTGCGTACAAAAAAAGAACCCTTAACAGATCTGAAATTATCCTTAAATTTGAAATATACAAAAGCAGAATATTCGTTTTTTTTTCACTAAAGAACATAAAAATATTGTCTTAGTGTCTAAAAGTATAGAAGGACAACAGACTATGTTGAAATTCATTGTAGGAATCGTTGTTGGGATATTAATTTTCTAAAGGAATTGTAACCATGTTTAAAATTTAAATTACTGCACGACAACGTGCCTCTGCATTTTTCCAACTTTAAATGAGAGATCTTAGAGTTCCTTTTTATGGCCAAAATATATCCTATTACAGTTTTCTATTTGATCGATGCAATAACAACCACTGACAGCGCGTCGAGTCAAGTCAGAAGATGATGCAAAGCAAGCTGTATTGGATTTTATGTAACAACAATGTCAAGACATTTTTACCACAGCGGCATCTTCAGCATGTTTCGTCAATTGGAGATTTGTATTAACGTCGACGAAAATTAATTTTAAATATCTTTATCATTTCTGAACTTACCGACTCAGAACAAGACACTGTTTGTAAAATGTTGTAACGATTTATTTCAGTCTTTAGATTACTGCAGATTCACTCTTAATATATGAAGCAAAATTGTCGTGAGTTATTTAATTTCTCAGCCTAATTGTTCAGATATAATGCAATTAGAGCTGCTGTTGCATTGATATCGTCTTCTAGATACAATTGTGAATTATGACATCAAAGTTTTAACATGTTAGCTACCTTGGATTAGGAGCAGTAACATTACAAACTGGGCGATGTTTTTGCAACTCCTTGCAAATTGTGTATTGACCGGGCTATATAGCAGGTTTACATACGGCCTTCTTGGCACATATTTTAAAGTTTCATATCAATTGAAGATTTTCGAGTAGAAGTAATCGTTCAATTTATGTCACTTGACATGGAGTGACACTTATGTAAGATGCCTTTACTATGCTAACAGCAAACATATAAAACGGTTGTTCCATAATTAATACGCACTTCTAATTTATATGATTTTTATATCATTTTTGATAAACTTCCATTTGTCCACTTATGATTATTTTCATTTGAATGATGAAAAAATATAAAATATATTAAAATAATTTTTGAGTCATAAAATAAATTTAAATTCACCTGATAAGATACACAAAACTAATATGTTAGCTAAAATATTTGTTTTATACTTTCAAAAACTATATATGAAAAAACGAATTTTTTTAATATAATAGCTTCCAGATACGGATTGCATATGTTGTTACAAAAAACAAAATCTAAAAGCAATTAAATTTCGGCTGGATTAAATACATTTTTGTATAAACTAACCTTTCAATATATATTAATATCCGCTTAAAAAGTAATTTTTATGTATTATACCATGCGCACAAATCCTTAACTATGAATATTCATTGGAATTTTTTAACATTGAAAAGCTTTTGATGAGTAGTAGATTGATGTTTTTGAAATAATTTTGCTACGATATAAAAAAGTGAAAATAATTTACATAATGGAGTATTCTTATCACGGTTTATTCTTGATGAATATATTTCTGCTTATTGTGTAATGTGTAACGATCGTTTTTAACACTTTACAACAAAGTTGAAAAGTGTTTATGACTTTGTTCATTCTGTCTGTCTGTCTGTCTGTCTGTCTGTCTGTCTGTCCGTTAGCTCGATAACTGCCGTAAAAATGACTTAATCAAAATGAAATTTTAGTATGTTGTTCAGACGGTCTATAGGACCTATGGGAATATAAATGAATAATATCACCCAATTAGTTTTGGATTGAACCCGGGTTGAAAAAATGGAATACATTGAGCCCTATGGGACCTAATTTTTCAAGCATTTTTTAAGCGGATTTAAAATTCACAAATTGCTTCGAAAATTTTAGGCAATATTCAAATTGTTCCATAAAATATATAACAAAAAATTCAGCGAAATATATTCAGTAGTTTTTTAAATAAAAATTAAAATAATAATAACACCTCTTATATGAAGCGATCACGTGTCCATGATATGAAACGATCACATGACCCACTTCAAAATGATATATGGCATCCATCTTGTCTCAAAATCGTGATTTTTAAAGTTCTTTCTAATTCATATTGAGTGTTGTATCCATCCTAAAACTACTTTATTTTGGCCTAAATTCTGTGCATCTACATATTTTAACAACGCAATAACAATATATTTCAGTTTAAATGCTCATACAAATTTGATTATTTCTACTATTAAGCCTATTTTTCACCTATATAAAATGTAAACAGCAAAATATGTAGAATGAGTTGTATTAGAATCGCTGTAATTCTTTAACACAAAATCATTTAGTCCATGGAGTCTGCTTAGCTGATATGAATGAAATATTCATTGATTTTAGAAAGAGAAGGACGATAATTTTCGATGAAGTTTTACGCATAGAGTTTTACGCACTTGTAGCTCCATGGTCTTAATTTTTAAATAATATAAATTATTATAGTATTGTGATGAATGACATGAATGGGGGAATTATTTATGAATGAAATGTTGCTTTTAAAGAGAGAGCCAGGCGTGTTATTTTTCTATGACGTCATTTGAATGGATTTTAGTTGTTTTCGATGAAGTTTTCAAATATAATAAATTATCGTAGTATTATGATAATTCTAAAATTATTACCGAGGAATGTATCACATTTTAGAGATGTTTAAACCAGACAATTTATATTTTAATGCCGTCATTTGAATGAAGTTAATTTTTTTCGATGAAGGTTTAAGGTTTCAAATATAATAAATTAATGTAGTATTGTGATAAGTTTTAAAATATTACCGAGGAATGTATTGCATTTTAGACATGTTTAAATAAAATTGCATTGAAGTTGGAAAGTGTTTCATAATCAATGCTTTAAGCATGATTGATCTTTCTTGTTTATTTGTTTCGAACTTTTGAGAATTGAAAATTATAATTTGAATTTAGATATTACTGGCATTGAAATAAGCATTAGTACTATTGTATAGAACACAGCACAATGTGCGAAAACCAGGAGTATCTAGTTCAATTCCCGTTACTGAGTGATTTAGTTATATTTACAACACGAAAGTTTAATGATGCATAGAGCATTGAATATGAAACACTTTCAAACTGAAATGCAATTTTATCTAGTTTAATTCCCGTTACAGAGTGATTGAGTTATATTTACAACAAGAAAGTTTAATCATGCGTAAAGCATTGAATATGAAACACTTTCAAACTGAAATGCAATTTTATCTAGTTCAATTCCCGTTACAGAGTGATTTAGTTATATTTACAACACGAAAGTTTAATCATGCATAAAGCATTGAATATGAAACACTTTCAAACTGAAATGCAATTTTATCTAGTTCAATTCCCGTTACAGAGTGATTGAGTTATATTTACAACAAGAAAGTTTAATCATGCATAAAGCATTGAATATGAAACACTTTCAAACTGAAATGCAATTTTATCTAGTTCAATTCCCGTTACAGAGTGATTGAGTTATCTTTACAACACGAAAGTTTAATCATGCATAAAGCATTGAATATGAAACACTTTCAAACTGAAATGCAATTTTATCTAGTTCAATTCCCGTTACAGAGTGATTGAGTTATCTTTACAACACGAAAGTTTAATCATGCATAAAGCATTGAATATGAAACACTTTCAAACTGAAATGCAATTTTATTTAAACATCTCTAAAATGCCATACATTCAGCTGTGATATTTCAGAAATTATCACAGTACTGCAATAATTTATTAAACTTGGAAACTTAAAACTTCATCAAAAAATTTAATGCTATAAAATCCTCTGCTTCTCTATGTGAAATCAATGAATATTTCATTCATATCACTTATATTCTAGACTCCAGAGCTAAATAATTTTTCGTTAAAAAATTCCTCAAATTTATACAACTCATCCTACAATCGCTTGATTTGTTTACATTCTGCATACGTTAAAATTAGGCTTCGTTGTGGAAATAATCAAAATTTTGGGGGCATTTAAAATAAAAAATATTGTATTGCATAGGCACAGCATTTTGATACCTAGATAATATGCAAAATTAAAGCGGTTTTAGAACAGACGCAACAATAAGTATAAAAATAAGCGTTCCTTAAAAATCACGATTTTTACTAAACGAAAAAGAAATGGATACCATATTTTATTTTGCAATGAGTTATGTGATACCTTCATATAATATGGGTGTAATTATTGTTTCAATCTTTATTTAAGAAACTACTTAACGTATTTTTTCACACATTTTACATGTTAATTTGAATATTTCCCAAACTTTTCAAGGCAAATTTTGCATTTTCGGTTAAAAGTGGTTTAAAAATTAGGTCCCGTAGGGTTCAAAGTAATTCATTTTTTCAACCCAGGTTAAATCCAAACTAATTGGGTGATATTATTCTTTACATTCCCATATGTTCCACATACCGTCTCAGATTAAAATTTCATTTTGATAAAATCATTTTTACGGCATTTATCGTGCGATCGGACACATAGACAGAATGAACAAAGTTATAATACTTTTCAACTATGTTGGAAAGTGTTAAAAATAAGGTCTGATACTCATGTATGAAACCTTAGTTTCATTATTTGGAATGCTTATTGAAGTCTTAGTACTTTTGTTTTTTGGAATAGTTATGTATTGAAGTCACACTACTTTTATTACTTGAAATGTTTACGTATTGACGTCAGATTACTTTCATTCTTTGGAATGCTTAGGTATTGCAGTCACAACACTTTCATTATTTGAAATGTTCATGTATTGAAATCGAAGTACTTGCATCATTTTGAACGTCCATATAATGAAGTCACAGTACTTTCATTAGTTGGAATTTTTTTGAATTATATCTACAGTATGTTTCTTATTTGGAATGGTCATGTAAGGAAAATAGAGGATTCTTGCTCCCGCCATTTTAACTATGTTACACAAACGTAAAACATATATCATACAATAATTTTATCTTCCCATTTTATAAAACAGTATTTTATTACATAATGCATTTTAGTCTTTGAACCTTTTCAAGTTGGACTTTCATTATTTTCATTTAAGTATTTTATCTATACAAAACTTAAAGATAATGTTATAAAATAATTAATTCATAAATACTCAAAATTAAAAAGATAGCACAAATTGGAATTTTTTATAAGTTGCATAAATTTAATTCATTAAACTTTAGTTTCTTAAACAGATGGCGTGACAATGTAGGTCTGATTAAATATCAATTTTCCCCTAAATTTTATCCCTGAATGAATATATTTCTGTCCATTAAGCCCTTACTGTATAACGAGTATGAAACTTTTTTCAATAAAGCTGATATATCCGTTTTTACACTCAACATGGTAAAAGTTATGAAGGCAAACAATGGGCTTCTGAAACAAGTCTGTTTTGGAATAAGAAGTAAATACATCGATGTCCATAGAAGTTTTCCAATGTGGGGGTGATGGGATACTCAAGGATAAGACGTGCAACAACTATCCTGATGCCCGACTTTGTGGTCGTAAGCATCCAGGTGGGCCAGTACCCCTTAATCTCTCCTATGGGCACCCATGAGTAAAATATTTTTACATAATAATTTTTTTTTTATCCTAGTAGTGTATTGATAATCATTATGGATTCATCATTTCGTGTTTAACTGTTGCATTTAGTTTGTTTTGATACTTATAGAATATATTTCTATAATCCGAGATTTAATTAAGGAGATAAAAAGGCCAAATGTTTTAGATATTTCTTTAAAATGCTAATAAGAAATATATATTAACATTGATTGATGTAGAGGATTAATTTGAAACAGATTCCAGTAAATTCCTACAGAGTAAGAATGGTGTAGTTGGTAGTCCGTCTGGTCATTATACAAAGGCCAGAATTCAACGTGTCTGGTAGGACTCGTCATACAGCGTTTGAATTTCCGTTAAATACTATTGCCCCCATAACGACAAACACTGTATGATAACGTCTGGGGAGAATCTGTATGTAGTTTTTTGTGGAAGAAAATATGTGTAAGGAAATTCTAGCAATTCTTAACAATACCTGGGGGTGTAGTAGGTAACACGCCTGGAACGACGATATAGGATCTATGTGTTGTTAAAATTAGGTCTAATACTGTGCAAAGTATGTACTTTAACCGTAATTTGAGCTTGCCGAATATTTATGAGTTTACCCTATATAACATAAGTGGTAAAAAGACATAATGGTTTTAATTCTGCGTTCACATCATAATGACAAGCTGCGTTTGCTCATAAAATATATGTATCCCACATTTCTCCTTAAAACCATTAATGAAGGCATCATTTTGGTACCTTCTCTGTAGACTTGAGTAATAAATAGCCATCTCTCCTGCTTAATAAAGTAGTATATGTATAATATATATATATATATATATATATATATATATATATATATATATATATATATAATATATATAGGGAGAGAAAGAGAGAGAGAACATATGGACAACCAGTCTACATAGTGTCTGTAGGATTCCGGATTTGCTCGCGTGTCGGATCAAGCCTAGCTACATTCGCCTTAAAAGTTTAAGTCTGAATCCGGATTGGTTTAAGAAAGCATGGACCAAGCAAATAGGATACAATTTTATTTGTTTATTTTTGAAATATTTCTGAAAAGGAATAAATGATTTGTATGAAATATTCTTTAAAGTTGTAACTGTGCATAGAGAAACATTTAAATGTGACATTAAAACTATTTAGATTATTTGGGATATATATATATATATATATATATATATATTTATATTACTTGATAGTTTACAAAAATTCTGGTAAACTTCATTTGTACCACTTTTGGGTCTATCTGTGCTCAGGATCAATATTTGGGAATGTCTTAGGGTTAGCTTCGAGTGGAAGTTTAAAGTTCCAGTGCCAGCAAAGTGATGTCAAGTATTCTTGTCTCGTAGCGGAATCAAACAATCAAATTCCATTCTCAGGCTACGTCACAAAATTGTGGTCGAAATCGCCCACGTGATCGGAGTCAGTTTCATTGCCTGAGGTCATTTGAATTAGTTACCCTCCTACCATTGATACACTAACACCAGCAATATATATAATGTGTGAACGCCACATTCCATTTCTTTAGATTTCAGTACTAAGTTCAACTTACTATCAATACAAACTCTCAATTCCTCTGATTTCTTGTACAGGATAACATTTTGTCCCATGTAACTCTATAAATAAAAACCGTTGTCATAAAATATAAGATTCTTCAAATATTCAAATATTCAAATTTATGTATTACTTAAAAATCTGTCGTGTATTTTCAGCTGGCTTCAGTACCTTTGCAGAGTCCATTTCTATGATAAGAGTTTGCAATTTCGTACAAGTAACTAAACGACAAAGCATCAGCTGGCCAGTTCGGAGTTCCGTGGTTCAATCGCCGGTTAGGGCAACAAGGCACTTTACACCTTCATCATTTTAAAATCATCTATACAGTTTATTCATTGACATTATGTTTATATACATTAAGAACTTTACAGGATCCAATGGATCCGACCATAGTAGTTAAGTAATTTTGTATGATTCAAGATAGTTAATTTTTTTATATAAGATTGTTTATTGCATTATCAGTAATGATCTCTAATGATAACATTTTTATTACTAGTTTACTGCGAGTTATCATATAACTGGTATGACCAGGATGGACCCATTATTGCAATTGATGCTGTGACATTTTATGCAAGATTAATAACATTTTTGAGCCACAAATAAATATGTCAATTTTGTTAAATGTTTTATTACATCTTTTGAATTATTTCTCTTTTTCTTAATGATTTAGTTATTATTTTAACCTTTAATAGTATGGTGAGACTTCCTTGAAACTGGTATTGTCGGGTCCCATGGACACGCCAATTGTAATATAATTATGTCCATCCAAATTTCATAAATCAATTGAACAACGAAGCGTCTGGAAACCTGTAGAAAGATAAAATGGAAGATGTAGTACATTTCCCCTTTAAATTAGAAAAAAAAAACATCTCAATATTGGTTGAAGTGACACAAACCGATTTGTATGAATTGCTATGAAACTGCTTAGAAGAAAAATAAATGTATTTTATCAAAAAACAATAAAATAAATCATTCTCTATTTTGAGCATATGCCACATTATAAAAATAAGTAATTTGTGTACTTACTTGTATTTTCAAGTTTATGCTGTATTCATTTATATATGTGAAGTGTATGTAATTTTTGCTGTATTTTATATTTTCCCATTTCCATTGTTTATAAAGATATATAAAGAAATTATAAGATCTAGATTAGTAGATATTTTAGAAGGTAAATAAGATCATATATGTATTTATTTAGTTTCATTTTTAAAAGATTTATTAAATAGTTATAATTCAATTAAAGAATCCATAAGGCCCGGCGCTACTAGTTAAGAATAGACAATCCATCATACCAATTAAAGGTTAATTTAATTGGGCGAAATTTCACACAAAGAACACGTGTCTCATCATTCATCTCGTTTGCAATGGAAATCCAATCGCTCAAATTTTTTAACATTGTGTACACGATGGTAAGAAAAAATTAACGGTATTATACAAATTTAATGAAATACACTTTTAATGATTTGTGCACTTAAGATAGTTTGTGTATAAAGCACATATGCCAGCGTTCAAAGACAAACCTATAATGTCAATAAGAAATCAATCAGTTTATTATAATTTTAAAATTCTTGTGGTTTAAATTTAAAACAACATATCCCTGTTGTTAAAGATATTTTAAAAAAATCGGCTTTTGCTCCAGTCTGATGGAGCCGAAATAGTTTTAATATTTTGTATAATAAAACAATTTTTGTAATATCGAGAGAAATTGCACTCTATCCAAAATCTGATTATATATACTTTCAAAGAGCTGCACAGTCTTGCTTATTGTTTACAGCTATCACTTTCAGTTTTTAAGAAATAAGCACTGCAAACTCGAAAAATCGAAAATGTTAATACTTTTTCAACTTGACAAGGCGTTGACTCAAAAAATATAAGAGTATTTTTTTCAAAAATAAATATATATTTACAAACTAAATTTCCATATGCATAATTTCCATGTGCATAATTTCCATATGCATAATTGTGTTGCTTACTATTTATTCTATCTTTTATAATTTCAAAGATAATTGGAGTAAAATTATGAAAAATGAAAGAAAAGAAATCGTTCGGTTAGATACCTTTTGAAGTCTTTTCCCAGAAATGAAGCTTGTTTCAAAATCCACTTATATACACGGATTTCAATGAGCTACAAATTCCCGTTTATTGCTCAACACTAACTCTTTTACTTTTTGAGATATGAACATTACAAACATGGAAAACAGAAAATTTCCATTATTAAATTTGGCAAAACGATTACTCAAAAACTGTTAAGAGTTTTTTAATACTAAACATATATGTAATACTAAATTTTCTAGTATACAGTTTCATCATCTATAATTTACATCTATTTTTTATATTTTACTAAATATTTAAAGTGAAATTTAGAAAAATGAAAAAAAACCGTTCACTTTGAGAGTTACTTTTCAAAGTTTATACGGAAAACATATTCAAAATAATAAAATACTGAAATTATTTTTATATATTCATAATCTAGACTCTCTTTCTGACAAAACAAGAAATATTATTTAACTTTTTATCTATTAAGTTTGGGGGTTTAGCCATTGAAGTGTTTACATTTTTCGAAATGATGCGTTTTTTGGTCAGAGAAAATCCAAACACAAATGGAATGTATTTCATTTTTTCAACCCGAGTTCAATCCAAAAATAATTGGGTGATATTATGCATTTATATTCCCATAGGTCCTACAGACCGTCTGAACAACATACTAAAATTTCATTTTGATTAAGTCATTTTTACGGCAGTTATCGTGCTAACGGACAGACAGACAGACAGACAGACAGACAGAATGAACAAAGACATAAACACTTTTCAACTCTAAAGCTAAAAATAAACAATCTACACTACTGATTTACGGAAATAGTAAAATATATTTCTGGTTTTTTTTTGTTTGTTTTTTATTAACACTTTACAACAAAGTTGAAAAGTGTTTATGACTTTGTTCATTCTGTCTGTCTGTCTGTCTGTCCGTTACCACGATAACTGCCGTAAAAATGACTTAATCAAAATGAAATTTTAGTATGTTGTTCAGACGATCTGTAAGACCTATGGGAATATAAATGAATAATATCACCCAATTAGTTGAGCCCTATGGGACCTAATTTTTCAAACATCTTTTAAGTGGATTTAAAATTCACAAATTGCTTCGAAAATTTTAGGTAATATTCAAATTGTTCCATAAAATATATAAAAAAAAATTTAGCGAAATATATTCAGTAGTTTTTTAAATAAAAATTAAAATATTAATAACACCTCTTATATGATGCGATCACGTGACCATGATATGAAACGATCACATGACCCACTTCAAAATGATATATGGCATCCATCTTGTTTCAAAATCGTGATTTTTTAAAGTTCTTTTTAATTCATATTGAGTGTTGTATCCGTCCTAAAACTACTTTATTTTTGCTTAAATTCTGTGCATCTACATACTGAAACAACGCAATGACAATATATGTGAGTTTAAATGCTCATCCAAATTTGATTATTTCTACAACGAAGCCTATTTTTCACCTATGTAAAATGTAAACAGCAAAATATGTAGAATGAGTTGTATTAGAATTGTTGTATTTCTTTAACACAAAATCATTTAGTTCATGGAGTCTGCATAGATGATATGAATGAATTATTAATTGATTTTAAAAAGAAGAGGAGGTTTTTTTTTTATTAAGTTTTACACATAGAGTTTAATTACTTGTAGCTCCATGGTCTTAATTTTTAAATAAAATAAATTATTGAAGTACTGTGATGAATGACAATAATGGGAAATTATTTATGAATGGAATGTTGCTTTTATAGAGAGAGCCAGGCGTGTTATTTTTTCTATGACGTCATTCAAATAAATTTCAGTTGTTTTCGATGAAGTTTTCAAATATAATAAATTATCGTAGTATTATGATAATTCTAAAATTATTACCGAGGAATGTATCACATTTTAGAGATGTTTAAACCAGGCAATTTATATGTCAATGCCATCATTTGAATGAAGTTCATTTTTTTCGATGAAGGTTTAATCTTTCAAATATAATAAATTAATGTATTATTGTTATAAGTTTTAAAATATTACCGAGGAATGTATTGCATTTTAGACATGTATAAATAAAGTTACATTGGAGTTGGAAAGTGTTTCATAATCATTGCTTTAAGCATGATTGATCTTTCTTGATATTATTGATGTAGAAACATTATACAGGGTGTCCAGGGCTATCGGTGCCCAATGGCTGTTTCCTCAACCGTTAGTCCCAGCGATACACTTCCAATTGCAAAAATGTTTTAAATTTTAAAATCTATTATCTTAGAAACAGTTTAAATCAATAAATATATTTCTGAAAGAAATATGAAATATAAATTTTTATACACTCCTACTGCCCTGCTAATTATATTTAGGAAAATCATCCTCATATACAATTTTATTCAAAATAAAAAAAAATCATCCTTTTACGCCCAAAATTGATCGACTTATAGCTGTTTAACGTTGGACCCCCTTTTTTTTTACAAAAATGGTCAATATGGTTCCTGATTGGTTGGTTGCCTGAAACGGGAAATTTTTATGCCTGGAAAAGCGACTCAGCCATAAAGTTTAATGCTTCATAACTCGCTGAAGTTTGGTCGTAAAAGGAATATTTTTATTTAATTTGCTTAAAATTGTATGGTGATTTTCCTAAAAATAATTGGTAGGGCCAGGGGACCGTATAAACATTTTTATTTCGTATTTCTTTCAGAAATGCAGTTATTGATTTAAACGGTTTCTATGTTCACTGGACATCCTGTATATATATATACACAGGGTGTCCCAAAAACATTGACCTCGGCTTTTATTCCTTAAATATTGATCTTGACATATATAATGAATGACAAATTTGCGTAAAAAAAGGTACAGAATTTTATGAAATCGATAAAAAATTTCAGGGGACTAAATTTAAAGAAATATAAAATTTAAATTTTTATACGGCCCCCGTACAAAAACATTTCCAATGAGTATAATGTACCCCATACACCACTAAGGTGGTGTATAAAATTCCAGCATTTTGTCATAAAAAGTACCAGACATATGTTTAACCAAAGTTGCTGAGGGATTAATCACAAATTAAAATGTAAATGTTAAAGCCAGAGTGCAAATGACGCAACGCAGAAATGCATCATAGGCAAATAATATCTGCCTCTTTTCTTTAATGGATCTCTGGCATTGATGGAAAAGATTTTGAACAATATTTGTAATCTTTGTGTAAAGTTATTATTTCTACACCGTGTAGATATTTTTGTACAAATAAATAGCAAAATTATTATTTATTTATGTAATCATTGCTTTCTTTCGTAATTTGTGTATGACCCCTGAAATGCGATCTGCCGATATGATTGTTCCCCTTTGAGATCCCATGGCGATGCATCGAAAAGTAGTTTAAGTCAGCATTTTTGTCCTTTCATATCTTTGGGACTTTTTATGATAAAATGTTGAAATTTTGAACATCACCTTATTAATTGATGGGGCACATTTTACTCATTGGAGATGTTTTATACGGGGCCGTATAAAAATTCAAATTTTGTATTTCTTAAAATTTAATTCCTTGAAAACTTTAATCGATTTCATAAAATTATGTACCTCATTTTACGCAACTTTGTAATTTATTATATACGCCTAAGAATAAAAGCCGAGGTCAATATTTTTGTGACATCCTGTATATATATATATATATATATATATACATACAGGATATCTGGGATATATATATATATATATATATATATATATATATATATATATATATATATATATATATATATATATATATATATATATATATATATATATATATATATATATATAGCAGAAAAAGAAATGCTTTATTTTGAAATCAATGAATATTAATGAAAATGAAAGGCAGATTTTCCCACAACACGGAATTGCTTTCAAACTCATAAATTGTCCTTTTATTCAAAAGTTAATTTTAAAAGCAAAATCTAGCACAAGGTTAGACTGAGCACTTTGTATCTAAAGCGTTTTTATTTTTCAATTATTTCGATGAATATTTATGACCTCCTGCGTCACTTTAAAATGGTTCGTTTCATTTATTTTGTCTGACGAAGTATTTATGGAAATTTCGCACTAAGGATTAATATTTAGAGAAATTCAATACAATATGACGGAGAAGTGCTATTATGTTTTTATTATGCCCGGTTCATAACCGTACTCAGCTCAGACCATTCTGTAGTATTGGTTGTGTCCTCTGTTTCTTATTTTTAGTTGTTTTTTATCTATTTTACTATTAGATTAGTAGTCCTCGAAGTTAATATCTTTGGATAAATCCACGTGTTTAATCATATCAGTGTGTCAATTCAGGAGCATCTGTAGCTAAAGCAATGGTGCTTTACACAATTAAGCCTTTTCATATTTCATCAGCATATTACGGGATTCTATAACTATCTGCTCAAAAGAATACTGTTAGACCATAATTAAATTGTAAAATACTTGTTCTTTTGAAATTTTGTAGCATACAACAGAATCTTTCGAAATGAATGTTAGTTCCTCGCACCACGAACAGATGTTCCAGGTGGCAGTGTGGTCTAGATTTTATAATTCCTATATCAAGCTACTACAGCTTTTGCTTTGTGTTTACGGACACTGGCATCATTGACATGCTATCATTGGAGTGGTATCATTGGCAGTGTCTGTGGTGTTGGGGTTTTGCTGGCCGAAAAGATTATTAAGATTATTATATATAAGAGTTTCGGCAGTACTCATTTGCATAAACCCTTGAGCTCGTCGAGGCGCATTTCTATACTGTATTTGATTATTCCTTAAGACTCTCCCTTATAATTATGTGGGGCTACTAGTACTTTCTGAGCATTAGGATTGTCTTGAAAGAAGGAGTTCGGAGTTATCTACCACATGTAATACTTGAAAACTCGGTAATTCTAAGTGTACCCCGGTAAAAGCAGGATCTTCGATATGTATGTTTCCACAGAAGAACTCTATAATCTCTGACACTTCTGAATATTAACAAAGAAAATACGAGACCAATAGTAATCATGTCCCCATAAGTATTACTGTCTCTAAAGGGGAAGTCTTGAGCCATCTAGCACATAGAGTACCAGAAAATTTAATTTCATTTGTACTCCCACTGTAAGCACAATTCTATATTTATTTGTATCTACCGAGGAACCCTGTAAATGTCGTAATATTTCTTTTTCTTTGCATTTGGGATAAAATTGATGTTCTTCGATGGTTTATAATCAGAAAGCATACTTTTGTTATATGTTAGCTTAATAACTATTGGATTATACTCAGTGATTCACAGTACGTCAAAGAAATATGAAAAACAAGATATTTTGTGACTATAACAAGGTATTGCAAAAAAGGATTTAGATGTTGAAACTTTACACCATTATGAAGGCAAGCGATATAAATCAGAAAAAAATATAAGAGTTTGAATAATATTGTTAAAATTTGACCCGAACACTACAATTAACTTACAAACTACAACACTACAATTAACCTAATCAAGGTGTATACCACTTTTTGTCTTGAAATAAATGTTTATCTTAATTATTAAATATGAAAATCATACTTGAAAATAATATTTATAGAAACGTGTGTAAATTTTAACGACAATAGACTGTCGGAAACCTTGATGTGCAAGATTTTAGATTACTCTCTTCAGTATTTATTGAAATATAAACCTATATTTTAAACTGAATTCTGAAGATTTAGGGGGACCAACTATCAATTACTGATGGTTGAATATTTCGAAGAAAACTTTGAAAATACTTAAACTATGATTAGACATCAGATATTGTTTCTGCATTTTTATTAGGAAAAAAATCCATAATTTAAAATGCAACGGCAAGTTTAAAAGTAGATTTAACTTTGATCCATGCGTGTTATGTCAATATATTTTTGACATTCCGTTTAATATTATACACGCATTTTATATAAATTAATTTTAATTTGAAATTTCATTAAAAAATCGAAATCAAGAACAGTAAATGGTGAAATTGAAAATTAAACAAAATGCATATGTATCTTCAATATGAGGAATGATCTTTGAAAATATGTAAGCAAAGGCTAAATTTTCTTATTGGGGCTTCATGTGGTTAATTGCAATGAAGATTTGGGCTATCTTAATGAAGATAGAATTAATGTGATCTGTTGAATAACTTTCGAATTATTATTAGTATTTAGACGGCATAACGATGACTGCGAAGTATATTTTTAATGCAAAGTTTATGTTATGTAGCTACGTTAGAAAATAAGTTATTCTATAAATTGTTAGTGACAGTTGGATTTGGATGAAGATTTGCTGATATTGAAAGATATTTATTTCGGCAAAATACCCACCTTGTCCGAGCTTGCGACATTTTATACCTCAATGCATCCAAGAAATTATTTACGTGACCTGCCACTTACGCCTTATTAAGTTGTGATGTTTTATGTATATATTAGGGATTATAGTAAGTTGTAACACATTCATTCGTATTGGCTTCTCCATATATATTAGTTAAAAAATAAATTTTGTCTTTTAATTAAAAAGTTTAATATAATTAAGTTGTTCCAAGCTCGATTTTTTTAAAATTGGCTTTACTGTTTCAATGCGATGCGTATTTGTGTGCTAAAGCACAAAACCCAGAAGTCAAAGAAACATTAGAGAATTTCTTATTAAATCAGTTTAAGTAGAAATTGAAAATACATGTGTGTATGCTTCGAATACAATTTCAATGATTTTCATCCAACTTCGTGAGGGAAATTCATTTGTGACGCCGAGATTTCTGCACTTTGTGGCTTCAATAGATATCATTTAATAGGAACATGCCGATGGTTAAAAATGTCATTTACACACCTCCTAAAAATTATTGGTTCTGAATGAAACACATATTTCGTTAAGATGTTATTATATATATGTAAATGGATGGCCTAGCACTTGATACATTCCATCATTCACTTGTAAATGGACCAAATTCGTAAATAAATTATCCGTCACGTGACGTTGCTCCAACCCACAATCTTGCAGCCGAGCGAGCACGAGGAAACACTTGCCTTGGACACTCAGCCACCGCGTTGGTTTTATTAATATGTTTATGTGAAAAATGTGTCTTATGTGTGACCTTCACTACACTATTTTAAATATATAGAAGAACCGAGTGTGGGGTTTTTCCATGAATCTTCTGTATTTATGGTAGAAATGGAACACAAATTTATATTTAGCATAATGCTGACATGGGATATCTTAAGACATAAAAATGGGTGTTGCCATTTGAGTTTTTTAAATAAAGAGCAAATAAATATGAAGACGAACCGTTATGCAAATTAGGTGCACAGATATTTATAGTAGATATTATTCCGAGTCTAATGATTTTTGCGTTATGACCCGAGCAGCTGGAATAACGAGCGAAGTTCGGATTTTTATTTGGACGAATGTACCAGTGACACATGCAAGATTTGGTAAGAACCAGTTACGTAGCTACTGATATCTGATCGCAAACTAGTGCATGTAAGTTATGGGCTTTATAACTTTGAAAATTTCAAAACCTTTTTCTTAATGTTTTTTTTAATTATTTGAATAATTTGTTTTTTAAATAACTTTGAATAATTTTTGAATAACTTGTTTTAGTAAAAAATGCAAATTATAACTATAAATAATTGTGCTCAAACTGCTGCAGAAAAACTAAAAAAGTACAACCTCGCCAAATACAGCACTTACATAATAAAAAAAAAATCAACCGTTCACAGACGCAAGAACCTTCTTTAAGACGAAAGCATAGAGCTCATGACTGATTCAAAGCAAGAGTGGATTCTGACTGAAACTTTGACTTCTTCTTGAGGAAGTTTTATTTTTTAGATAATAAGCTACCCAATTTAAAGACTCCTTATGAGTCTACTTTTTTCAACTTTTTTTTTTTTTTTTTTTTTTTTTTGTCAACGGGTAAGCCAGTCACTGTCATGTGGCTTTCATTAATTGGACGTCAGTTTCATGGATCTGCTAAGAATAAAATTTTCCAACATGAAGATACGTATATTTAGTAGATTAATGTAGATATTGTTAGAGTTATCTTAATACGTTTCTATATTTGCGCTTGATATTAGCAATTAAAACTTCGTAAAGAAAAAATCGTATAAAATAATAAGCCGTTTCGTTATTTAAAATATCTGATGTGAGTAGCACAAGACTTTCCTTATATAATGCAATGAATTTACTCCTTTTCACTCCAAAAATAATGTATAAGACTCACGGTATTATGTTTTTAATGTTGAAGTATACATTTGGTGATTTTACGAATGACAACATATAAAAATATTTCAAAGTACACAATAAACTTATATTTCGCACAGCTGTATATAAACATTTTTCAATATTATTAGCATCCTCAACAAGCGGTATAGTCTACATGTTAAAATATTTTAATAATTAATACAACAATTAGAAGTCATTTTCAATAATTTATAATCATTTTTGCAATTTTGATAATATTTTTGTCAATTTAGTGATATTTAAAAGTCAGCAAATTGGAGATATTCCGGCAAATTCTTCACAAAAATTTTGCAAAACATTGCGGACGTAAAAAGAGGTTATTCTTATAATAGATACTTACATTCTTTCCAAGATATCGAATTTTCGTTAATTAGTCGTAATTTTTAATGATTAAGCGTCATTTTTATCAATTTGTCGACATTTTCGTTAATTTGGAAACATATAAAATAGTCGCCGAGTTGGCGACATTTCGTCAAATTCATCCCCACAATCTCGCCAAGCGTTATGGATGGGGAAAGGTTATTCTTATAGCAGATAAATGACTATTGGCGTTCAAATACCAAATTATGACCCGAAGTATCTTTGCTCATGAATGGAACGTTCTAGATCCACGAAAATCAAATTTAGCGCATGATATTACACATGAAAAATGAACATATTTCATAATAGTAAATATTTTTGTTTTATTTTATGTGATTTTTTGATAAATTTATTTGAAAAATGTGCAATATCTCGAGAAAGGTTCGTTCTAAAATTTATGTCAATCGTTTTTTAATGAATAATTACCTAAGAAATGACTATTTGCGTAACTTTATTAAAGGTTTTGATTTTCTGATGATTTTTTCAAAATTAAACCCAATTTAAAGTAATTCTGTATATTAGACTGTGTTTAAAACAATAGGCTTCAAGTATTCACGGATTGTAATTTCTGTATCAATTTTCTTTCGTATCACTCCATTCGTTCGTGAGATATCGTCTCTGCAGACTCACACACACATACACACACGCAGACAGAGACATCCCCTCAAAAGCGTTTGTTTCGTGATCAGAAATGCTTGAAACGTACTCTCCCGTCGAAAATTTGAATTCGAATTTTCGACCCCGTCACAATACTTTCCTTCACCATACACAATACATTGCACTATGCATATAAGGAAAGTAATATTATATATAACTGTAACATTATATATATATATATATATATATATAAATATATATATATATATATATATATATATATATATATATATATATATATATATATATATATATATATAATTGACATATGTATTATGACCCACCTTTGAAACCTACAAACTTACATATAGTATAGTGCTAATAAATTCTTAAGAGGTATTTATTTTTACAGCTGGTCTGTGCAAATTGGTGGAACTTGTGTAAAAAGAACTACATTTTCATCCCCTTGCATATTATATTCAAACATAATATATGCAATTTTTTTATAACTGTTTTGTACAACAAATAACCTTTTACCAGCTACTTTTCTGAAGTAGAAATTATTTATTATTGACTAAGATTTTCTGTCAAACTTTTTATTACTATTTTGAAGTGCAAAATTGTAATAAAACGTTTGACAGAATATGATAATGCGAAGAATATGATAATAAGCACTGGTACAAACACCTCACCCACCACTCCCCCTCTGGTTGGTCTTTACACAGGAACAGCTTTAATCTTCTACTGCAAATAAATTGGCAGGTAGCACGAAGAATTTACAAAGTAAAGTTTCACTAATTAAATTCCATGTGAAAAATGTCCCCACTTTGCATTTTCAAAATTGTGGAAGCTTGTCAAACAAAATATATATTTTCTCTCCTTACATATCGTGTTTAAGGAAAATATGCAGGTGTCTATGGTAGTCTATAAGGGAACATTTCTGGAGAGCGATGAGAGCTATCCTTATCTCTACTTCCAGTTTATTAACACTTTACAGCAAAGTTGATATGTGTTTATGACTTTGTTCATTCTGTCTGTCTGTCTGTCTAACTGTCTTTCCGTTGGCACGATAGCTGCCGTAAAAATGACTTAATCAAAATAAAATTTTAGTATGTTGTTCAGACGGTCTGTAGGACCTATGGGAATATAAATGAATAATATCACCTAATTAGTTTTGGATTGAATCCGGATAGAAGAAATGAAATACATTGAACCCTATGGGACCTAATTTTTCAAACATTTTTTAAGCGGATCTGAAATTCACAAATTGCTTCGAAAATTTCAAGTAATATCCAAGTTATTCTATAAAATATATAAAAACGTTTCAGCAAAATATATTCAGTAGTTTTTGAAATAAAAATTAAAATAATAATAACACTTCTTATATGAAGCGATCAAGTGACCATGATATGAAAAGATCACGTGACCATGATATGAAAAGATCACGTGACCCACTTCAAAATGAAATATGGCATCCATTTTGTTTCAAAATCGTGATTTTTAAAGTTATTTTTAATTCATATTGAATGTTGTAGCCGTCCTAAAACCGCTTTATTTTTGCTTAAATTCTGTGCATCTACATACTGAAACAACACAATTACAATATATATTTAAGTTTAAATGGTCATCCAAATTTGATTATTTTTACAACGAAGCCTATTTTTCTCTTATGTAAACTGTAAACAGCAAAATATGTAGGATGAGTTGTATAAGAATTGCTGTATTTCTTTAACGCAAAATTATTTAGCTCATAGAGTCAACATAACTGATATGAATGAAATATTCATTGATTTTACAGAGAGAAGGACGATTTTTTTCGATGAAGTTTTAAACATAGAGTTTAATTACTTGTAAATCCATGGTCTTAAGTTTTTAAATAAAATAAATTATTTTAGTACTGTGACGAGTGAAATGAATGGGAAAATATTATGAATGAAATGCTGCTTTTATAGAGAGAGCCAGGCTTGTTATTCTTTCTATGTCGTTATATGATTGAATGTCAGTTGTTTTCGATGAAGTTTTCACATATAATAAATTATACTTTCTGGTAGGTCGGACGGTCTGGGTCTCAACAACAACAACATATAATAAATTATTGTAGTATTATGATAATTTTAAAAATATTACCGAGGATTGTATCGCATTTTAGAGATGATTAAACCAGGTAATTTGTATTTCAATGCCGTCATTTGAATGAAGTTCATTTTTTTCGATGAAGGTTTAAGTTTGCAAATATAATAAATTAATGTAGTATTGTGATAAGTTTTAAAATATTACCGAGGAATGTATTGCATTTTAGAGATGTTTAAATAAAGTTGTATTGAAGTTGAAAAGTGTTTTATAATCAATGCTTTAAGCATGATTGATCTTTCTTGTTATATATAATGTATAAAGAAAGTTTTGTGACGGGATCGAAAATTTGAATTACGTTTTTGACGGAGCAATTTTTAAGCATCCCTCAATACGAATCAAACGTTTATGAGGTAATGTTTGTGTGTGTATGTGTGTATGTCAGTGAGTCTGCGTAGACGATATCTCACGAACGAATGGAGCGATTCGGACTAAAATTGGCACTAATTTACAATTCGTGAATACTGGGGGAGTACTATTGTTTTTCAACGCAATCGAATGTTCAAACCCTCCCTCTCTAAATTTGTGAGTGAAATTTTGAAAACATCATCAAAAAATTAAAACCTTTAATAAAGTTACGCAAATAGTCATTTCTAATGTAATTTTTCTTTAGAAAACATTTGATATAAACTTTAGAATGCTATAATGAACCATTTTCGAGATATTGCACATTTTTCAAATAAATGCAACAAAAATTTACATAAAATAAAAGTATATTGACTATTGTGAAATATGTTCACTTTCCATATGTAATATCATGCGTGTAGGCTGGGATTTCAATGAGATATCGCACACAGCTGCACATCTTCTAAGGCGGTTTTGTTATGGCTGCGGTGTATCGGGATGAAGTCCTGGACTCCTCTGTGAAACTCTACGCTGCAGCAGTTGGTCCTGATGTCCTCGTCACGGACTATAATGCCCGTCCCCATCGAGCTAACCTCATTGACGAACATCGTTAACATCGTTGACGTTGCCTGAAAAGTGAGGGAGTTTCTCGTATGTAGTAATATGGGTGTAGGATCTTAATCCCATTGAAAACCTTTGGATGCTCTCGGTCATTCTGTCTCTGCACGTTTACCTCCTCCAGCCAGTCTCAGAGAGTTCGAAACTGTCCTATTGGTGGAATGGCCATTGCTCGCATCTGCGATGGTTGATCACCTCACTGAAAACATGGAAAATCATTGTAAAGTTTGTGTAAAACTCCTGGGTGGTCACATGCTATATTAATGTAAGTCTTGTTTTGTTTATTTGTCTTTACACATCATTTTATTAATCGCCGAAATGTGACGCTATCATATAACCTACGAAAAGTAAATATATTTTTCATCTTTGTACATAATTCTTGTTTTCTTTAATGCATAAACACATTTGCTACCCCTTTATGTACAATTTTGAGTTAATCTATGCAAAGCTTTGTTTTTCCATTTTTGTTTATTTTACTGTCCGTGCTTAACTTTTGGAAGCCAGTATACACACACACACACACACACACACATATATATATATATATATATATATACTACTCGAGATAGAAAATGCAACACCATGAAACAGCGAATAGGGTGTCATGTAAAGTGCGCACATACAGAGATGGCATATATAAATAAATGATGTTAATTACAGAAGGTTAATGCAATACAGTAATGAAATAGGCAGGGTGATCAGTAGGCAGTAGAACCTCCTCTTGCGGCGACACAAGTAGCAACCCTCCGAGGAGGAACAAATGCAATAAGCTTGTGGATAGTTGGATGTGGCATGTGAGTAGTTAGTGTGGCATGTGGATAGTCCTGAAAGATGGATGACTATATGCCTTCAACCATCCAGCACAGGTCGTCCTCTGTTTAGGTTAGGGCAGTGCAGTTAAACGACGGCCCATCACTTCCAGCCCATCAGAATATCCATTGTAAACACACCTATCCATACCATAAATCAGCTTATCCATTCCATACTGTGTAACTATTTTTAAACTTTTTTGTTGTTCTTTTTTGTTGTAAGAAGTTTTATAAAAACTTCTTACAAAGTAATGCGTTCTACAAGTGGTATTGAGGAAATACCGTTTACATCAATATCATCAATCCTAAGTACATAAAAAGTACTATATCATAAACAATACTAAAAATTATACACTTTACCACCTTACAATAAAACCACTTTATAAAACCAGTATACACCACAATGATACCAAATAATGTTAAAACTCTTACCATGTACCATTCATAATCCTGCTCCAACCACTGTCAAACCAATCCCGTCACACGTCACACGGAAGACCAACACATCACATGTTTGGTCCGAGAGGTAACCCAAATGTAAAAAGCTAAACGTGAATAGAAATATATATATACATATATATATATATATATATATATATATATATATATATCGAGCGATAAAGGAATAAAATAACATTATATCAAGGTACCAAAAATTGGCCGGGGGTTGTGAACCACGCTCCCCGGTTAAGCCCGCTTTATGTCGCGACGACACTTCCGGTAGCCGGCACCCTGCTATGGAATACAATACATATGTATAAAAATATACACTGAAAAAATGTCACATGATTAGCCTGCATTGGAAGAATAATTGATTGAAAAATTATGTACCTAGTCAAGCCAATACTAATAATTTTAATCAACATTCTACAGTATAGCCTTCATCTGATTTTATAATTAAAAACCAGTATGATTAAAGCAATAATATTGAACTGCAATATTAGATTACCTTATCAATAGCTGGATAAGGTCCCACAATATACACCTTATTGTCTACCTACATCCCAACTTCCAAGGACGAGAAACAACTATACCAACTACACTTGTATTGAAGGCTAGGATTTAAAGCTGGGAATGTTTCGTCTCACTTGATCTTTGGCCACCCTTCTTGGTATCGTTAGACATACCGTGTCGATTGTAATGACAGCCTATATCAAACAAGGAAATACATCATCTGCCAAGAACAACATTGGCCAACGGTCGTAGCTGACTGATAGAGACAGGAGGGCTTTGAACCGGATTGCGGCCTGAAAGTACAAGACAACAGCATCCCAGATAACATCTGAAATGAACACACATTTACTGGAAGCTGTATCACCAAAAACTATCCAGCGTGAACTGTGTGCGGCAAACATTCACAATAGAGCAGCGATTCCAAAACCATTAGTTACACCATGCAATGCCTTGAAAAGACGAAAATTGTGTCGAGCATAAAAATTGGACACAACAACAATGGGAGAATTTCATCTTGTCAGACTAATCGTATTTCACATTATTCCAGACTAACGGACGTGTTTCCGTTTGGAGAACGCCATCAGAAGTCTATCATATTGACGGTGTCCTTCCTGCTGTTCAGCATGGAGGGTGATCAGTGATGCTGTGGGTCGCGATGTCGCTCTGAAGTGTCATTCAACTGGTTGTCCTGCATGTGCGGGTTACAGCACGGGATTATGTCAGTATTCTGGGCGACCATCTTCATTCAATGTTGCAAACTTTGTTCCCTGAATAACGACCTGTGTACCAAGACGATAATGATCCCATTCACACTGCTGGAATTGTCCGAGACTGGATTAATGAACGCGATGATGAAGTACAACATCTCGTGTGGGCCCCCAGTCCCCTGACCTTAATATAATTGAACCTTTATGGAATACTTTGGAGTGCTAACTGCGTAGTCGGTTTCCACCTCCAAGGACACTTTCTGAATTGGCGACCTTAGTTTCCTTGTGACTCCTGTGCATGACTTGCATTTGTCCTACCCACGTCGGATACAAACTGTAATTCATGCAAAAGAAGGGCCATGAGCCTATAAATAAAGACTCTAAATTTGTCTATTTTCCCAGGTGTTCATATTATTTTGTCTAACTCCTATATATATATAAATTCACACACACACACACACACACACACACATATATATATATATATATAAAGGTCGAGTCAAAAAATTCGGAGACTGTGCTGATATAAATAGCCCTAATTGGAGGACAAGGAAGCTATTTTACAGTGGCGTAGAGGCGCATGTAACGCGAGATGTGAAAAGGAAGAAACAGATCCGCAATGCAGGGTTTTTCCAGACAATGCGTGTCAGTGAACTGTAGACGTTCGCGTTCGTCGAAAATGGAGATGGCGTTTAAAGAACAACGTGCGAATATCAAATTCTGCCAGTGTTTTGGAAATCGCCGATAGAAACAACGCTGGCAAATATTGATATTCGCACTCTGTTCGTCAAACGCCATTGCCAGTTTTGGCGAAAGCGAACGATTACATTTCACTGACACGCATTGCTTGGAAAAGCACCTGTTTCTTTCTTTTCACATCTCACGTCACATGTGCCTCTAAGCCAAATTAAAATAGTCCCCCTCTCCTCCAATCAGGGTTGGAGATATCAGCACAGTCTCTAAACTTTGTGATCCTACTTTGTATGAGCAATAAATTAGTGACAATCATTTACATTACAGTACAACTTTGCGGTTTGTATTTCAGAAAAGCTCTTAACTTGCAATAACCATTTTTAACGTAACGTCTTATCTAGCTGCTATACGGGCCCAAAACCTGGAGCTGAATTCGTCTCCATAGAGTTCCAGTAGTCCGTCAACTATACAGCTGCCCTTCCTTTACAGTTTCTCCTGATATAGAACGCCTCAAAATTGCGTATTCTGCTATGCTGCTTCGATCAAAGGCACATATCCATTTTAAAGAAATCTTAAAAATCTGCAAATGAAATCGGCAATAAAAAAACGGTTATGTGTCTTTGAAGGGAATTCTTTCAATAACAATAATTTAACTCAAATTCAATTTTCGTTAAATTTATATGGCAAACGGTTTCGCCTCCTGTTGTTACTTGAATGATTATAAACAGAAAGTAATACATCAATATGAGACTGACATAAAATATTATGTGCTGACGTGAAATATTATAAAATCTTCATATATGCCTTCGAATGTTTTCGTGCCTCTATTTGAATCACATTTATATTTTATAAGAAATAAAGTGCATAGAAATTTAAAGCAATATTGGCTTTCACGAAGGATCAAAGTCATATTCATCAAACAGTTTGCAAGGTTCAAGCCCAAGCGTTTGTATTGTGACTTTCATATTGAAAGTAACCCGACAAGTAGGATCTTGTAAGGTAAATTTGCGGAGAAATCCGTGTTATGCCATTTAAGTCATTTAAAAGGCATAAATTATTTAAAATGAAAAAAATGCCTATATATCTTTGAACTTCAAAAGCACATTTTGAATCTATAAAATGAAATTTCTCCAAGAATAACTTTTCTTACCGAATACGGAAATCAGCTGAAGAATTGAATAGATCGTTGAGAATTGAACAATTAGTTGAGAATTCAACAATCGATACACATCATTTTAATTCGCTCACAAAATGCAATTTTCTTTCTTTCATAACGGTACAGCGCACAGAGCACTAAAAGATAATCATGCAGCTTTCATTAAGTGGAAAATAAATTTGTGTAGTTGCTAAGATTTATCTTATGCTGCAGAATGTAATTGTTTTATTAGTGATGTAAATGCTGAATTTATTTAATAAATGCAGTCAAGAATTTTAATGAGTGTGATATTTAAAAGTAAATTTTGGTGTTGTATTTATCAGATAATATTAAACGTTTAGTTTTTTTTAGAAGTATAAATAACGTGCGATGAAATAAGCCTACCTTGGATATTTGTAAAAAAATTATACTTATTCATTTTACAAAGGTTTTCATAACATTTTATGCAGATTATGAAAAATACGAATTTACACTTTAAAAATTTATGAATTTAAATAATTGATATTATATTATTGATACATGCTTTAAAGATTATAATAATAAGGAATGCATAAAATATGACGTATGCTAAAAATATAAAGATATAAAAAAAACAAAAACAATATGAACTGAAAAATGAGTAAATACATTATTTAGAGTAAATACATTATTGTGTGTAAAAGTCTTGTGAAAACATATCTGTAAAATTCATGAAACTACTTTTATCGGACGATGTGCTAGCAGCTATAAACATCAATCTATTACGGCTATATCTAATTTTTCAGTATTACCCATTAGCTCAACAGTAAATACACATCGAACTACGTCAAATATTGTCGTTACAATCAAATTTTTAAAAAGTATGAATGTTTCCCTGTTATTTCCATTATTGACAAAAACAGAGAACCTTAAATACACCACGCGTTATCTTAATAATTAATAATAAATTCACGCTGTTATTTTTTATATTTAAATAAAAAAATTTCATATTCCAAAAATTTTATCGAGTCAAATATGTTATACGGCCATCTCGTAATTGTGCTTCAATTCTCTAAATGTACAGACTGGATAATATCGTACAACGATGTTATTGGCATTATGTTACCACCAGAATCAGATTATCAAGCAGTATGAGTTAAATTCCTAACAGTCAGTTATAACTAATCTCTTGTATACAATTCCATATAATCAACTCCACCCACATAAATAGCAGATGGTCATTTTCATGAAGCTGCCTTTAATTTTGAAGAAATTTCACTCAGCTGCAAAAATTAATCTTCTCTGTCGGACAAGTACAATGCTGTAAAGATTGTGGATTTTAATATTTAAAAGATTTAATATTTAGAAATAGCAAATTTTAAATAATTTGGCATCACGTCTGATGTTATAATAGCAAAAATTAAGCACACATCCACAACAGAAGGTCTTTATTTTACTTCCTATAAGACGTACAAAAGTTTAAAAAACAACCATAGCGCTTTCGAGCGTAAGTACACTCTTCATCAGTGGCTACACGGAAATAAAATTTGAATCATTCATATATAGACCAAATATAGCGACAAAATTTGCATAATTACAATTTACAAAAGAATCTACGTTTAGACAAGGATGAACCGTAAACTATTTTCTTAGAGTTTTAAAAATTTCAACAACAAAAGAACAGCATATTAAATTACAATTTAATTACAGATATCGAAAAAAAGGGGAGGGGGTGGCAATCAAGCATAATCCCAAAGATGAAGACGTCAAATATAAATTTGCAGAGACTTGAATTGCATTAGTATGTTATGGATAGCAAGGTTCTATAAAATGGCGTCTAAACAAACAAACCATGTAGGTTAGTGTTAAGATGTCGGAGGTCTGAAATTGACCCTAGTACGACTAGTACGGCGGATTCAAAGGACTCTGGAATATTTATTGATCGCCAATTTCAACTTAAAGGGTAAACGATTACTCAGGAAGCTGATCTGGAAGGTAAAAGCATCAGGAGGCTAACCTGGGGTAAAAATAGTAAAAATAGCAGGAGGTGGTTAGTCAGTTGTTTGCCAATATGACATTAGATAGAGGAGAATGCACAGTCCACTTCGATAAGTGCTTGCAATTTCGTGCCAGTAGCTCAACGGTAGAGCGTTGGCTGTACAGTTTGGAGATCCAGGGTTTGATTCCCGGTTGGGACAGCAAAGTTCTTTACACATTGCTATGATACCACCAACTAAACAAAACTGTTTAGACTTCTTCAGTAACATGTTTGATCAAAAGATGAAATTCAGTTACTAAAGGGGCAAAATTTAAACACAGATAAGACGACAAACTCAGAAACTACACAATTATAGAAAATACAGACTAATTAAAAAAAGTCAAACCACTTATAATAATAAATAACTACAAATATAATTTCTAATTTATTCTAATAAATATTCGCAAATATAATCCATATACATAAAATGTATGTGTATGTGTGTGTGTCATCACGAGAGTGTGTTTGTTTCATCATCACCGAATTTAATGAAAGAATTGAAATAACCCCTCCTAAAATTTAGTCCATTTCTATAATTTGTGGGGCCAGGATATGTAGAGCTATTGAAAAAAGCCCAACATTCCGTAGAAAAAGCAATATAACAATAGATATTTTTCACAAATTTGTTAGAAAAATAAAATATATGAGACTAAGCAACGGTATTCAATGAGTATAGACAGTAGACGAATTTAATTAAATCTTTCCATATTCAAACAATTAAGAAATGTAAATAAACATTAATTTTACCAGAGTTATAATTTTGACTGGATAATTCGGGTTGAAAGTTTAAGGGGATTATTGATATTTTCAAATAAGTCATATGTTTTGTTTTGGCAACGATATTTCGGATTCATATACAGGGTGATTCAAAACGATGGAGCAAAACGTTAAGGGGTGATAGAACACACCTAAGCAAGTATTTTTCATCATAAAATGTATGGCCGTAACCCATGTGGCTAAGCGCAACAAAAGGGCGCTGTCCAGCGAACGCATTAAGTACCTGTTGTAAGTTAGCGTCACCTAGTGTGACGAAATGAAAGAAAAAATAAGTACAGTCACTTTTGTTTAGTTAAGCAAATATCATTACTGTTAATTACACCACTATTAACTGCTATATTATGAATGGAATAATTTACCCATTCCCACAAGCATCCTTACTTTTGAATGAATCACTGTTTGACAAGTTGAATCTTATAATCCGAATTACACACTTTATCATATAGGCCACCAAACAGCATTACTCGTAAGTACAGCAATTTTAGGATCTATACTGTGGATGGAATCAATGTATCTGTACGGAAACATAATCTGATCAGTAGTATTTTCAACAAAATCGAACAGGTCTTGGGGTCGTCTTTGTTAGATATTTCCATAAAAGTTCACTGAGGTGATGCAAAAAATTCTACATGTCAGAAAGATTCTTATGATAGTGTTAAGTTATTGCAGTATTGTTGCATAAAATGCTTCTTGGCAACAAAGAAAAAACATTTACAGGCGGCTAATGTGACGACTTAGTGTAACGAAAGAGAAAAAAATCAAAATGCAATCCCTTTTGTTTAGTTCAGCATATATTATTTTTGCTATATACACCACTATTAACTGCTATATTATGAATGGAATGATATACCCAGTCACTCAAGCCTCCTTGCTGTTTAATGCATCACTGTTTGACAGTTAGCACTTATGCTCCGAATTGCACACCTTTTCAAGCCGGCCACCAAACAGCATATTTCCGTAAGTACAGCAATTGTAAGAGCTATACCGTGGATGGAATCAATATATCTGTATGGAAACATAAATTGATCTGTAGTATTTTGAACAAAATCTAACAGCCGTATGATGTCGGAGTCGTCTTTATTAGATACTAGCAGCATACCCGTTCTTCGTACGGAGTATATAATATAAAGAAACTTGAAATTCATAATCATGCGCAAATTCTTATAGTATACTAAATGACATGTTTAATCAAAATATTCTGTTAAAATATTTAATATAATGCTCCTAAAAAGAAGTTTAAGAATCTCTGTTCTCGCTATATAAAATTATCTTCATGGACATATCTGAAGAATAAAACATCTTGGACCCCTTATGTAAGCAAATATAAAAAAAAATATGGAATTGAATCAATATATGCAAAATAAAAGCGTTAAAATTGTATGGGACCCGTACTAATTATATACGCGAATATTAGAAAATATAACCTGTATTAGTAGATTACATGTATAAATTGAAAATACCAATAAACCCGTAATCTTTAAATCTGAAGACAGTCATTTATTCCAATATATGTCAAAATTAAAGTGCTAAATTATATGGGAAGATATACACGTACTACTTATAATGTCCGATTATTAGTAGAAGATTACCCGTTTTGCAATATGAGTCACAAATGTTTTTTGGTAAAATACAACAGACGACGTAATAAATTGAATATATAATTAATCCCCTTAATCTTCATTCCAGAAGACTGTACTTGATTCCAATATATATGCCAATATATGTCAAAATATATGCCAATATACCTGTACTACTTATATTCTCGTAGGTTAGAAGATATAAGGAATACACCCGTGCTTCTAGGAATACACCCGTGCATTCCTAGAAGATTACTCGTACAACGTACAATATGCGTGTGTCAGCAATTTTTGCCGCAATAAAACAATGGCGTAATAACTTAAAAATATCAATAATCACTGAATCAATAATTCCGGAAAATATCAATAATAATAATGTTTAAACCTGAAGAGTATAATTGATATTATCCAGTCCAAAATGAAATGGCAATGAAATTTATTTTATAAACATATCTTCATTATTCAAATCGGAAAGGATTTAATAAAAATCGTCTGCCGCATAAACACATTGGATTTAAATCCGTTGCTAAGCGACATGATATCATTTGCTTCAAATAAATTGGTAGAAAAAATGTCGTCTAAATAGTTATATTTCTACGGAACATTTGGCGACAGTTTCGTCAAATTAGCGACATTTTAAAAAATCGCCAAATTCATCGCCAAGTGGGACTGTAGAACTGACAGTTCCACTTTGCGACAAATTGACGAAATATCATCACAATACTATCCCCTAACAAAAAACAATTAATATCATTTATGTAGCGCCATTTTATCAATTTCAAGATATTTTTATAGATTTGAAAACATTTTTATCAATGTGGTGACATTTTAAAAATTCGCTAAATGTATTACTAAGTAGGATGGTTGGTCTGACAGATAAATGCTAACCAAACATCATTTCAGTGCTCTCTTCTAACAAAACAAAAAAAAATTTCATTGATATGTAGAAGACCCAAGCCACACGACCAACCCGAAGGTTTATGGCAGCTGTTTGTGTGTCGTTTATATCAATTTCGCGACATTTCCGTCAATTTGGCAAAGTTTAAGAAAAGTTGTCAAATTAGCGATATCCCTCCAAAATCGTAGCTTTGAATTTGCAGATCTGAATGAAACATTCTTATCCCGTTTCAATATACTAAATGAAAACACTACAATTGTATTAGAAGATATACCCGCTCTACTCTTTTTCTGTTTCAACAATCGGCTATATGAATTTATTGGCTAAACACAATATATGAGTTTAGTAGCTAAATACGATATAAGCTTGAAAACTCTTTGCCAAAATAAATGAAATTGATGTATGCAGTCAGCAATTAATATAATTAAAAGAAAAATCAAACCGTCCATTCATAAGATATACTTTTATATCCATTTATCCATTTATTTATTATTTAAATCGAAAAAAAAAATAATAAAAACATTAACAAACACATTTAATTTAATTGCGATGCCGAGCAACATGATATATCCTCCTAAAATGTTAAAATTTATTAACCACTAACAGCACACCCGTTATTCGTACGGAGTGTATAATTTAAAGAAACTTAAAGTTCGCAATCATGTGCAAATTCTGTTAAAATATTAAATTTATTGCTCCTAAAGAGAAGTTTAAGAATATATGTTCTCACTATGCAAAATTGTCTTCACGATCAGATCTGAAGAATCCTGCCCCCTTTTGTAAGCAAATTTACAGAAGAAAAAATAGGAATTGAATGAATATATGCAACCCCGTACTAATTATATTGTCGCAGATCAGAAAATATGCCAATGTGTTAGAAGATTACCCGTATTACAATATGCGTCTCAAAAATATTTGCCAAAATAAAAGAGATAGATGATGTAATAAATTGAAAACATCAATAATATTCGTACTCTTTATACCAGAAGGTCGTAATTGATTCCAATATATGCCAATATATATCAAAACATATGTCAATATACCTGTACTACTTATATTCTCATAGATTAAAAGATATACACGTGTATTTGTAGAAGATTCGTACAACATACAATATATGAGTTTAAACAATTTTTGTCATATTAAAATAATTGCATAATAACTTGAAAATATCAGTAATCCTTGAATCAATAATCCCCGAAAATATAAATAATAATAATTTTTAAACCTGAAGACCGTAATTGATATTATTCAGTCAAAAATGCTATAAGAAAAATCAAATCGTTCTTTTCTAAAATATATTTTTATATCCATTTATTTATTATTCAAATGGAAAAAGTAATTATTAAAATTAACAGACAGATTTAATTTAATTGCGTTTCTGAGTAACATGATATAAGATAGAATCTTATAACATGTTAAATATGTCATGTCTTATAACATAAACTGCGAAATTAAATAACGATTTTGATTTCTCTATACTTCTCATTGTTCCGTAAAAGCTTGTTTTAAATAAACCATGAACCATGGAGATAGATTTCCCCTTTAAATCATGTTTCAAACAATTCATGTTTTCAGAAAGTGACTAATTAACGCAAAAAATCTCCCATCAAACTCAGAGATTAAATTTTAATTCACTTTCAAACGATTTTCAAGCTTTTCGTTTGGATAAACCACGGAGTTAGGGAGTAGAACTCCTAGGAAAAAGTTCCGTTTTTCATTAATATCTCGACAACTCCAGGTCTTAGAAACTCGAAACTTGGACAAAATTTATGGGGGGATATTTCAAGGCTATTCACCAAATTTCATTAAATTCGGTTCAGCCGTTTTTCCGTGATGATGAGACAAACGAAAATTTCGTTTTTTACTAATATCTCGAGAACCACTGGTCGTAGAAACTCAAAACACGGATATAATTTTAAGTGGGGCTATTTCTGGGCTACCCACAAAATTTCATCAAATTCTGTTCAGCCGTTCTCCCGTGATGGTGTGACAAACAGACAGACAGACAGACAGACAGACAGACAGATTTTCATTTTTATTTATATAGATTTGCATAAAATTTCCCTAGAGTGACTGAGAAAATCCTACATACCAGAAGGATTGCGCCTCTCACTTATGATTGTGTTAAATTATTACCGTATTGTTGCGTAAAATGCTTCTTGGCAACAAAGCAAAAAATCTGTTGTGGGCAGCACATGACTTTCCCTGCAGACTTATATCCACGTTCTCTTTATTGAAATTAAATGTAATTCACTTTTAATTCAATTTTCGTTCTCATTTGGTAACTGGACTTATTTTCAAAGGTGGCGTAGATAAAATACGAAAAAACTAAATATATCGAGAACGGCTAGTCCTAGTGTAATGGGGTTGGTCTTATTCTTTTCTTCGTTAAAAATTACGTATTAAACGAGCATTTAATGGATATATTTGAGCTTACGTAGTTTTTTATTTTAAATATTGGCGATTTTTGCGGGCCATTTTGCAAAAAAAGGCAGGTTATTTTTTCCGAATTATACCAAAATCTAATCAGAATCAACGTGACCCACAAGCGACTTATCTACCAAATTATGTGAAATTCGGTCTATTATATTTCTATCTAGAGTGGATACAAGCCTTTGTGGGCCATTTCTCAAAAAAGACGGGTTCTTTTATCTCGAATCGTACCCAAAACTAATCATCACCAGATTGGCCCACAAATGACATACCTACCAAATTTTATGAAATTCGGTCAATTAGTTTTTCAGTTAGAGTGGATACAAAATCTGCACAGACAGACAGACAGAGACACACAGACAGACACACACACACAGACGACACGCTAAAAATAGTTTCTTCGTATTCTAGAGGTCTCGAAACGTGTGGATCCGTCAAAAACTCGAGTTGCGAATTTCGATATGATTCCAATACTTTCCCTATACATTACCATGTATTGCAGGGAAAGTAAAAATCATTTATACATGCCTCTCTTAACGAAAACATATTTACAGGCAACCATTACTTTATTTGAAAGAACGGATTGCGTGACCTTAGAGACATGTTTAATTTCATTGGTCCAAATTTGGCGAAATGTTGCCAAATTAGAGAGTTTCGGAATGCACTCGAATGTGTCTCAATATCTCCATTACTTTCAAAGATGCGCCCTCTTTCTAGAGATTTCTGTGAAGAGTATGTAAAAAGTTATCTTTCAGTTGAACAGGATTGATGTAAAATGAGTCAAAGTGAATTATGAAATAAGTCAGTGTGTTTTGAGAACAAAATCAGTTGTTTTGGGATGTTGTTGAGCATTTAGTTTCTGTTTTATTGTACATGGGATATGTGGAGTTATTAGTTGCATATATTTACCTGTTTACGCTCATTGGTGCAATTTAAATAAAAGTTCTATTTATCCAGAAATTCGTACTTATTTTTGTATCCTAATACACCCACGATTTAAGGAGATACGTCGTAATAATATTATATCTAAGTAATTAATGGAACAGTGTAATTAGATTTCCGTGTATGATCACTTGATTATATCGCATGATCGCCCAATGCAATTGATATTTGAGACAGTATTAAAATACTTATATTTATACGACATGTACATAAGTTATCGGATTAATCCATTTAATCATAATCAGAATATTAATGTGTATTTACAGCGTTCCCTCAGGTAAAAATTCTAAATAATAAATAAGAAAACTACTTCGAGCTAGGAAGAAAATAAAATTAAATTAAAGCATTTATATCAGTATTTATACATTTTCACTATCCAATGCTGAATTTAAATTACTTGAAGTATGCTTCTGGAGTGTGCTTTTGAAGTAAGGGAATAAAATATTACAGATAATTTCTCTACTTCGATTGCCCGAATCTCAGATTTTATAGTTTATAAATTGTCCTCAAGCAACTTTTAAAATCAAAAGATACAGAGTTTCAGGTAACTTTGATTTCAAAACTTGTTTAGAAAGCCCATGGAAGCGTTGTAGCCTGGAGTTCATGCGCATGTATAATTTGATTTGGGTTTTAATTATAAAGTTCTCGAATTCCCAATGGAAATAATTTGATGTTAGTTCTTCAATTTAACAATTCCAGAGGCGGAATGCATCCAAATGACTGTCGATGAAAGGCTAATGCGGATAATGACTATAATTGAATTGATGAGCCGGATAGCAAGTCATCTTGCTACATTAACGTTTTCAAGTAACTGAAAAAAAACAATACTATTTTGAAATGTTTTAATCTTATTGAAATTACTTTTTTTAATGTTTATGACATTGTACTCTTCATGTATATATATATTTTTAAATTTTGGGCGCATGACATGTTTTCGGACCAAGTGATATTTTGTCAATGTTCTTAGGGTAATAGGGGGGGAGGGGATTTCTTTCAATAAAAAGTAAACATATTCTGAATAAACATTTTTGTTTGCTTGAAAATAAACTTGTTTTACTTAATAAATATTTGTATAGCGAAAAAAATAAATAAATAATTTGTCCAAAGGAGTCGAAATGGTTTTACGTAAATGATATTTGTAAAACAGAACTTCAGTAAAGTTCTTTAAGTTTATTCGATTTTTTCGAACTCATTTCTTTCATAGGCTTGAAAGTGATATACATTATTCGCTAATTGTTTATAGATAGCTATCACTTTTAGTTTTCGCCTCGTTTTCATCTGGTTACTCCAATCATAAACTTAACATCAAAATATACTACAAACTTGCTTTTCGGTATATGCATTACACATATACAATATATCTGACGATATTTTACAACTTATTCTCTATATCTGTCTCTCGGCACCTGGATATGTACTTGAATACCTATATTTTCATCTATTCTGTTCAAACTTAACCAATCATTAAAAATCTGTAGAATATCGAGTTCATTTAACCTCCTCATTTTTCATTAAAAAATAAAACATCTCATGTTGATGCACTAATATTTCACCAATGCGTAAGCAAACAGATTGAGCTGCAACAATTGTGACATTTTAAATTTAAATATTATAGTTTTCCCAACCCATTGTAAAACGAAAATAAAAATACTGAAATATGGAAATTATAACCACTTTACTTCGAAAAATAACAGTTCGATCCAAAATTTAATTCCATGCACATGTGGGGATTTTAAAGGGCTGTAAGTTCTTGCTCATTATGTATAGCAAACGCATTTAACTTTTGAGATACAAGTGCCATAAACTTGAAAAACGAGAAGTTTTAAATCTTCTTCATGAAGGCGATTACTCAAAGACTATAAAAAGTTTTTTAGATAGATATAGATATAGAAACTTAATTTCCTAATGCGCATTATTTTCGTTTATGTTTATATCTACCTTTTATTGTTTTGAAGATATTTCTAGTGTAAGTAAAAAAATTAAACTCGATTGGATAGATACAGTTTTAAGTTTATTGGAAAAAAATTCGAAATATTAAAATATTGAAATTACTTTTATATATTCATAATGTCTACCCTATCTCCAATAAAAGAAGACAATTTATTTACATTTTGTATCTATTAGGTTCGGAGATATAAGAGTCCAAAATATTTACATTTTTCGTAAAGCTTGGAATTTCGCCATCCGAAGCGTTATGACAGACTTCACAGACTTCATATAAAAAAATCTGACGTGGGCAGTACATGACTTTCCCTACAGACTTATATTCACGTTATCTTTATTTTATATTAGTTTAACTCACTTTTAATTCAATTTTCGTTCTCAATTGATAACTGGACTTATTTTCAAAGGTGCCGTAGAGAAAAAACGGAAAAACTAAAATATCTCGAGAACAGCTAGTTCTAGTGTAATGGGGTTGGTCTTATTCTTTCCTTCGTTAAAAATTACGTATTAAACAATCATTTAATGGATATATTTGAGCATACGTAGTTTTTTATTTTAGATTTTGGCGATTTTTGCGGGCCATTTTGCAAAAAAAGGCAGGTCATATTTTATGAATAATATCAAAATCTAATCAGCACCAGAATGACCCACAAATGACTTATCTACCGAATTTTGTGAAATTCGGTCCATTAGTTTTTCAAATAGAGTGGATACAAGCTTTTGCGGGCCATTTCGCAAAACAGGTTCTTTTATCCCGAATCGTACCCAAAACTAATCAGCACCAGATTCGCCCACAAGTGACTTATCTACCAAATTTTATGAAATTCTGTCTATTAGTTTTTGAGTTAGAGTGGTTACATACATTGCACAGACAGACAGATAGACACACAGACAGACAGACACACAGCCCAACACAAACACAGACGTCACGCTAAAAATAGTTTTTTCGTATTCTAGAAGTCTAGAAACGTGTAGATCCGTCGAAAACTCGAGTTGCGATTTTCGGCATGATTCCAATACTTTCCTTATACATTATCATGTATTGCAGGGAAAGTAAAAATAACAAAAAGAATACGGCTCAAATTTTAGTAATATTAGTTTCCATATCGTTTGCAGGCATAAATTGTGGCATTAAATAAAAACAAATAAATTTGAATAAGATAATCGGTAGGCTAAGCCCAGTTATAAATGTATATAAAAATGAATATTTTATTACATCTATATAAAAAATAAATATTTTATATAGAAAAATGAATGAATGTTTTTTTTTACCTAATTCTTTTATCTAAATTTATATAGTTGAAGCTTTATTTCAAACAACAGTGCATTAAATGAGAAACCGAGATAATTCATTTATCAAGAGTGGTTTTTCGGCTCCCATTCAAAATGTAATTTTCTTTACTCTTGCCACAATGTACTTCGCGAAGATAGTTGCGATAATTTACAAGTGTAGTTGTCGGGAACAATATCCTGATTATTTTCTTTATAGACGACTAATTCCTGAAATCATTGAAGTATTCTTTTGGATACTAATGGTTTCTTACTTTACTTGGATCGATCTGTGCTTCTAATTACATCCATAATAATGCAAATCCCGAGGATAAAATGCATTTCTATCAAAGTGGAAATCTACTCCTACTCAAAAACTAGCATCGATGGACCGGTTTCACTGTTTCTAGTCTCGTCAGTCCAGAGTGCATGTTGCTGGTGTCCTAGAAGGAAATCTGCTGATTTGCAACGAAGCTTCTGTGTTGACAAATTGTAAGTCAATCATATTATGCAGATGTCATCAAATTTCTAATAACGTTGAGATGCGGGCTGCAAAGTAAGGGCTGTTCTATACGGACACTGTTAACTTAGATATTTTGACGCCGCCTTTACACCAATCGAATCAATCTTCAAGTCAAAATGCAGCACATGGTTCAATCTGTACGAACGTTTTAGACGCCTAGTGTGTCGATGTTCTGTGGACGTCTGACACTTTCAATACCGCAACCGGTGACGTTAGCGTCGCTGGCTTTGGAAACACTGCAACTATACGAGCGTTTTTATTTCAACGATTTTACTGAAGACAAAACATGTGGGTCACTGAATGGATCCACCATTAAAAATCCGATTATATATTTTATAACGCTTTCACGGTGTTTTTATGGCCTTTTAAACTCCGAGCTTATAACGTGTAGTATAGATGGCCAAATTAAGAAGCAGGTACCAGTGTCACGGCAGCAGAGTTTTAAACGTCCATATGGAATACCCCCTAAAAGTCATAAAACTCACCAATAGACTCGAAGAGGTTTACGATCAAAAAATTCACGAGTTAGCGATGGCATCATCAGTTGGAAAGGTCACGATGACGACTTTGAGCGTATCCGATGCTTCCGAGTAAAACTCGTACAAGCACCATCGACAAGGGCGATCCAATCAGGACACAACCCAAAATCTCATAAAAAGCAAGGCTCATGAAAGTCGAGAAAATTGTGATTAACCTAAACAAGGTAAAATTAAATGACTATTTCTGTGACGTATATTCTAGATAGATGATGACATGATTTGGAGAGATGTGGTCCCATAAAAAACGGCAACAACAGTGCAAAAATGTTGGTTATAACACGAAAATGAAAGGCTCCTATAAGGAAGAATAATAAGGTATTTTCTGTGAATATAAAGAGGTATGTATCAACAAAATGTAATTGCAAATGCCGAGCGCAAATCCATTCAATGTTTAGTTATAATTAAGGGTTAACCCTTATTATCTGCGTTCCTTCCAGATAGCTAATTTATATCACCTGCAGTGATATTAAAGGGAAAGTGTTAGCAACTTCAGCAGGATCACTTTGCAACTAGCTTCTCTATCTATATGTCTGATACCGGTTACTTTAATAGCGAACTGCTCTTTAGATGGTTGAAAAAGCATTTCATGATTCATAAGAAATACAGAAAATTTTTTGTGCTGCAGGTCGATGAGCATGATTCCCATAGCTTTAGTGTAGTTTCATATCTGAACTTAGCCGTGGATAACGAAACTGTCACCATTTTCCTACCGGTTCTTACGTGTTTACGAACACAAGTTTCACAATCAATAGCCCACAGCTGCCCAGTCTACCGCTGTTTAGGATCACACACGCTATCCATCAATAACAGGCAGTAGTACATCGCCAGTCAGTGTATTCTTCATCAGTCTTTTTCCAATTCCAAAATTCGAAACACATGTAGCACACAGATATGGGAAGCGCTGACAAGTAGCCGCAGTAGACATAACGAATGCTCATAGAAGTCTAGCGGACGAAAGAGAAGAAGGAATAGCGTCACATTCAACTTTCACGTAAAGCTGACAACCGTGCAGATAGATGCAAATAACCACGACCCCAAAGCAGGATCATAAGAAACCAAGAGATTAGAGGCTGACCTTTCTAACTACAGCGGCAAATACAAAGCTTTCTTCTATCATTCTGCAAGCAAGAGGAATAATTGAATTGCATGTAAAGAGTGCAATGCATAGTTCCATGAAATTTGTGCTCGAGCCAAGGAATGCAAATACTTTGTTTGCCAAACATACGAGGATAACAACTCAAGAAAAGTACTTTGCTTTTCTTACACCTATATGGTGCTCATACATATTTGGGTCAGATGGGCATTTTACTTTTTTTTCATTTTCTGTATTAAAATAGTTCAATGTAGCTCGTCCACAAAGTAAGTTTCCCTGGGGTCGTTTACAGAAAATAAACACAATTTCATGGAAATATTTATTGCAACAGATACAGCAAGTGTTCAGCTATTTTTCAACATATTCGCCATCGGAATTGAGATATTTGTCATACCGTGGGACAAACTTTTGAATACCTGTGTCATAGAAGTCTTCCGCCTGGGATTTGAACCACTGTGTGATAACCATCTCCGCCTCTCTGACATTCTCAAAACGTTGATGCTGACCGGACAGGAATTTCTTGAGGTGTAGGAAAAGATGGAAATCACTGGGAGCGAGGTCCGGGCTGTAGGATGGATGATTAAACACCTCCCAGTTCAACTCCTGCAGGAGACTTGCTGTCCGTCGAGCTGTGTGCGGCCTAGCGTTATCGTGCAGGAAGACAATATCGGCACTAATCATCCCGCGCCGCTTGTTCTGAATAGCTCGTCGGAATTTCTGCAGTGTTTCGCAGTAACGCTCAGCATTCACCGCCTCACCTCTGGTCAGGAATTCGCCGTGAAGAACGTCCCGTCTGTCCCAGAACACCGTGCACATCACTTTCCGCGCCGATAACGTCAGCTTGAATTTCGTCCAACAGAGAGATCCACTGTGACGCCAATGCTTTGGCTACTGCTTTGTTTCTGGGGTAATGAGTGCAATCCACGTTTCATCACTTGTGATGATCCGGTCCAGAAACTCGTCGCCGTCATCATGGTACCGCTGCAGAAATGTCAATGCTGACCCCATGCGCTTTGTTTTGTATTCTGGTGTCAGTTGCTTAGGAACCCACCTGGCACACAACTTCCTGAATAACAGGTGTTCCGTGACAATTTCGTGCAACAAGGAGCGGGAAATAACTGCCGAGTTTCGTAATTGTGAAGTGACGATTCTCCATAATGCATTCCCGCACAAGCTCCACAAGGTCGTCCGTAATGGTGGATGGCCTCCCACTACGCATGCACACTTTGTCGACCTGCTGAAAATTATCTGCACCAGCGAAGCACCATCTGCTTGCTCATGACGTTAGGCCCATAGATCCGGCACAGCTGACGATGGATTTCGATCGACGCTATGCTCTGTGCATTCAAAAATTTTATCACTGACCGCACTTCTCAGTCGGCGGGAGCTGGAATAAGAGCCTCCATCTGCAACAGCTGCAACGATGCTACTGTGAGAACGCGGGAAGTACCGTTAGTGCATGCTCCATGCTACGTCATTGTTCTATCACGTACGCGCAGTCGTTTCGCGCAATATAAGGTTTGCTAGCTGTAGCCTACGTTTCAGTATTAATAAATGTACGTTTTATAATTCAAGATACTTTTTGCAACAATATATTAAATATATCAAGCTATATGTAAGAAAATCGTGACTGTGCCAATATCCCCCCTAAACTAAATATATGCCTTGATGCGATTTAAGGTTTCCGTAGCAATGCTGCTGCCATTGGAATGCCTAGATCTGTGCTCGCGCCATTTCAACACTTGTTTGAATATCACTTACGAAGTACTCTATATTAATCAGGTTGTTTCAGCACAGTTGACTTCGTTTATCGTGATTCTGAAATTGGGTTTAGACGCATATTTCCAATTCGAAAGTATGTTTAAATTGAATGAGAAATTCTTACTTATATTTTTTTCTGTAAGTCGTGTTTTCTAAAAATTAGGGGGTTCAACTTTTTATACAGTCCCTAAAGAAAAAAATTCAATTGGAAATATTTCGCTGTTGAGCAACTTGTTTAAACAAAACGGTGCAATTATCTGGAATATTCTTGAAAATATTTACAATAGAAATAACGTAAAAACTACCAAAATAGGTTAAATTAAAATAGAATTGCCCATGGATTCGAAGAATTAACGGTTTTATCCAGATCGAATCATTCTGTAGGCTAGGATTCCAAATTTAAGCTAAACTTCATAAAATATAAATGCACAATAATACTCTCATCTTAATTTGCATTTGTAGGGAAAATATTCTCGATTTTTTAATACCCTCGTTGATAATTGCAGATAAATTCTCTTCAATTTTCTTACTAATTACTGTCTTACTAATTTCTGTACAACGCTTTATGTAATTGAACTTTTTGCTCTATGCACCCTATGAGAAATTTAGACTTCTATTTTTCTGAAAATACCCCCAACGGATATAAATTATGCAGAAGAATTTAACATTTGTTTTTAACAAACTTTCAAATTGGAAGTCAATGGTTAACACATTGTCACAAAAAGTGAGGTCAAATATGCTGAAATACCCTGCATATTTCTGTATATCTTAAACAATGAAGAGGTCAACCAAGTTCACTACGGCGAACTAAAATTACAGTTTATTTTAAATATTGAAGCAAGCGAAAAATAAAACTTCGCAAAGGATGAAAGATTTCAAAATCCTTTCTTGATACATCCTTAGTTTTTGCAGCATTTGTGTTGCACCATAAGCTATCCGAATTTCAAACATTTCTTCATTACTGACTTTGTTCATCATGAGACTCAATTGAAACGTTATCAACATTGTCTTATTACAAAGCTTTCATTTCAATCTTAAAACTTCTAAAGCATATCTTATTTATCAAGCAGTCGATCAGACACCGCAAGGTGTCAGGCGACAACAGCGATAATTCATTTGTCAGAGTCCCAATTCCAATTTCCATTCAAAATGCAATTTTCTTTCTTTGTCACGGTATCCTTTCAAAACTAGTTGGAGTAATCTCCCCGTGTAGTTGTCGGTAATTGGATCTTGATTGTTTCATTAATGTAAGATTAATACCCGAAATAATAGAAATAATATTCTGAAACGAGGTTTCCCATATTTTTCAATGATGTATTTTGTTGCGACTAAGCAATGCTTTAATTGAGATTGTATATCAGAAAAATCTCGGGCTATAATTATATTCATCTGAAGGAGGACACGTTTTGTGTTGATATAAGTGAATTAAGCAAATAAAATCTTTAATATTCCGTTTCCGCACTGCAATTAAAATTTTTTTATGGAAAACTATTGTTAATTATTTTATTTAATTAAATAAATAAACGAAAATTAAAAATTAAAAATACAGGACATAGTACATCATAACAATTTGCATATATTTACCGCAAGTAAGGCACTTTTTTGTACTCTTTAAATTGATGTACGGCAAAGTGACTACGTCGCAGCGAATAAAACTGACTGCAGAGCCCTTAGTGGAGAATTGAAGAATTTAGGGAGACAAACTGGGCAACAGGTCGGGAATGAAGAAATAAGTTAATTGCAAAGTTTAAAGTATTATCCAATTAGTAGAAATCGACAATAAATCGGTTACACAAGGCTTTTATTAAACACAATGTGATTATAGGCTATTTGCCGTCATATCTGAAGTAATGCCATATGCAGCACTTACATATACAGAAATATAGTGCGGAAACAGTTAAAAATGCCCTCAGTTAGCAACAATACACATTTGAATTTAAGAAAACATATCATTGTATACATTGACAAGCATTGGTTCGAACCACCGTGTTATAAAATCTATAGCAACCGATAGAGCATGGCATATATTTGTTGCCTTCCATATACACATTTTGTACGTTCATAATACCTATAGCTACATAATACTAATACCTAAATAATACCTATACCCACATAATACCTATACTTTCTTCTATCTTACTTGAGTAGTTCATATTCCCAACTTCTTCAATTAACTTCTAAGTGTGCAACAGTTACTTTTATTCGATGGGACATTGCAACTTTGCTGTAAATTGACTTAGCATGTACACTTAAGGATTCTTCATTCTAAAGTTATTTGAGCGTCCTTACAGATTTTTATAGGCACATTGTATTGCCCATTAGCACGTTGCGTCAAAACAGGTAAATCTTCTTTCTGTCATCCTTGTGTTGGACGGAAAAATCGTTTTCTCGTCCCATGTTATAGTATAGTATACGGTGTTCGATGTCTTTGCTATTACAATAAAGTATGTTCATATATTTTTCAGAGGATATAATGATTATAAATTGTAGTGTTCATAATACGCGTGGCGATTTCTCAATATCTTTCTAAGCTGTGCATTTTTTCTATCGTATTTAATACGATATGTATCATGGTGTACGATATATACACCATGTCTGGACACGTTGTCATTAACACAGCGCCGTTTATGCCATACATTATGTCGGAAAACAAATCATAAAGCACATTATGACATTCGTGCAAGTGATCAATATCAATACTCATATCATAAACACATATTTGATAAAAGCCAATTTGTGTTTTTAAACACATTCCATTATAGTTGTAAAGTGTTTATGACTTTGTTCAATATTACTTTATCAAAATAGAATTTTAGTATGTTGAGACGTTTGTGGACCATATGGAAATGCAAAAAGATAATACTACCCAATTAATTTTCGGTTTTACTCGGGTTGAAAAAATACAGTGGACCCTATGGGATCTAATTATTCAAACATTTTTTCAGCGGAATTAAAATTCCCAAATTGCTTCAAAAAATTTAGGAAATATTCAAATTATTACGTAAAATGTTTAAAAATAAATCATCAAAATATGTTAAGAAGTTTTTAAATAAAAATTGAAATAATAATTACATCCATATTATATTAAGAGATCGCGTGACTCACATTTCAAAATAAAGTACGCCATCCATTATCTTTCGGCTGTGTCAAAATCGTGATTTCTATGGGCCGATTACATTTATATTTAGTGTTGCATGCGTCCTAAAACCGCTTCATTTTTGCATATTAACTATGTATCTAAATTCTGTACCTACGCAATTACAATATATTTTTATTTTAAACGATCATAAAACATTCATTGAACAACAATGATCGTTCCTTCAACGAAGCCTAATTTTACGTATTCAGAATGTAAACAAATCAAGAGATTGTTAAGTGAGTTGTATATGAATTGCTGATTTTTTTTCAAACAAAATGTTTTAGCTCTGGAATCTGGAATATCTATATGAATAAAATAGAAAAATCTGTGTGTTTGTGTATATGTCTCATCATCATGGGAGAATGGCTATACGGAATTGGGTGATATTTTCGTGGTATACTTGGAATAGCTCCATTTAAAATGTAGTATGTGTTCCGAGTTTTAAAGACCAGGTATTATCGACATACTAAAAAACAAGAAATATTAATCATGCATAAAGCATTGATTATGAAACACTTTCCAACTGAAATGCAATTTTATTTAAACATCTCTCAAATGCGATACATTCAGGGTGATATTTTTAAAATTATCATAGTACAACAATTAAAAAATTAAAACTTCATCAAAGAAATCAGTGCTATAAAATCGCTTGTTTCTATATCTAAGTAAAATCAATGAATATTCCATTCATATCACTTATATTCCAGACTCCAGAGCTAAGTAATTTTGTGTTAAAAATTCAACACTTCTTATACAACTCATCTTACAATTGCTTGTTTTGTTTACATTTTGCATAAGTTAAAAATTAGTCTTCATTGTAGAAGTAATCAAAGTTTAGTGATCATTTAAAGTAAAAAGTATTGTATCTTCGTAAGCACATGATTTTAAAAATACAGGTAATATGCAAAAAAAAGCAGTTTTGGGACGAATGCAACACTAAGTAAGAATACACGAAAGAGCAAACATGAATAAAACATTGATTATAAAACACTATCCAACTGTAATTTTATTTAAACATCTCTAAAATGCTATACATTCGGCGGCGATATTATTTTAATTATCACAGAACTAGAATAATTTGTATTACTTGTGGAAAATAAAAACTATGGAGGTAAAAGTATGTTCTAACTCCATGCTTAAAACTTCATTCAAACTTTATTCAAATGACGTCATCGAAATATAAATCGTCTGGCTCTCTATGTAAAATCGAGTGTTTCATTCGTACACTTTTATTCAAGACTACAGAGTTAAAGAATTTTGCTTGAAAATAATCAGCAATTCTTATACAACTCATCTTACAATCACTTGCTTACATTTTACATTCATTAAAGTTAGGCTTCGTTGTAGAAATAATCAAAGTTTGATGATCATTTAAACATAAAATATTGTGACTAAGTTGGAATATACATGCACAGAGCCCCCCCACCCCCCCACAAAAAAGCAGTTTTAGGACGGATGCAACAGTAAATGTAAATTAAAAATCTGATGTGGACAGCACGTGACTTTCCCTATTATAATGTAGTGAATTCACCTACTTTTACAGTTAAAAAAATGTTGTTCTTATAGTAGATACTTATATTCTTTCCAAGATATTGGATTTTCTTCAATTATTCGTCATTTTCCTTGAAGTAGGGTCATTTTTATCCATTTGGCGAGATTTTCGTTAATCTGGCAAGATTAAAAAAGTAGCTAAGTTGGCGATATTCAGCCAAATTCGTCGTCAAGTAAAAACCGCGCCAAGCATTATGGATGAAGAAATAAGTTATTCTTATAGCAGATAAAGGAATATTGGAGACGAAGGACGTTCAAATACAAAAGTATTAATCAAAGTATCTTTCCTCGTGAATGGAACGAGTTAGATCCACGAGAATGACATAACCACATTTATTGCATGATATTGCATATGAAAAAAAAACATATTTCTAAGAGTTAATATTTTTTTTTATTTAACTTGATTTTTTGATACATTTATTTGAAAAATGTACAATATCTCGAGAACGGTTAATGCTAGCGTCCTATAGTTTATGCTATTTGTTTCCTAAGGAAAAATTACATAAGAAATGTCTATTTGCGTAACGTTATTCATGGTTTTGATTTTTTGATGACTTTTTCAAAATTTTATTGGAAAATTTAGGGGTTTCTGAACATTCGATTATGTTTAAAAACAATAGACTTCCAGTATCCACGGATTGTGATTTTTGTACTAAATTTCATTCGAATCGCTCCATTCCTTCGTGAAATATCGTCTTCACAGGCTCACTTACACTGTTTGATTCGTGACTGAAAATGTTTGATTCGTGACTGAAAATGTTTGATTCGTGACTGAAAATGTTTGATTCGTGACTGAAAATGTTTGATTCGTGATCAGGAATGCTTGAAATGTGCTCTCCCGTCAAAAACTCGAATTCGAAATTTTGTCCCCGTCACAATACTTTCCTTATACATTATGTATATAAGGAAAGTAAAAAGAACTTTAAAAGTCACGATTTTGACACACGATGGATGTTATATTTCCTTTTGAAGAGGATTACGTGACTTCTTTCTATTATATGGGTGTTATTACTATTTTAATTTTAATTTAAAATCTACCAAACATTTTTTGTTGAAATTTTTTTTATATATTTTATGGAATAATTTTAATATTTTCTAAAATTGTTGAAGCATATTGTGAACTTTAACTTTGGTTAACACATGTTTTAAATACTAGGTTCCATAGGGTTCAATGTATTTCATTTTTTCAACGACGTTCAATCTGATACTAATTGGGTGATATTATGCATTTATATTCCCAAATGTCCCACCGACTCAACAGCATACTAAAATTCAATTTTGATAAAGTCATTTTTAGGCCAGATATTGTACGAACTGCCATACAGACAGACAGACAGATAGATCAATGTCATAAACACTTTTCAACTATGTTGTAAAGTGTTGGAAATGCACTATCAAAGTGTCCATTGAGATAACATTGTTCAAACGATTTTTGTTCAGGAAAATTATTTAAAAAAATAGTTATAATGTTGCTAAGCGACGGAACTAAACCAAGTGTGTTTATATTTGCAAAAAAAAAATACCATGTTGTTAAGAAACGGAATTAAACTCAATGAGTAACTACAACAGTAAATATTTCTCAATTTAAATAATAAATAAATATATATAAATACTATTTAGCGGAATTGCATTTTTGATTGGATTATATCCCTTACGGTCTTTGAATTTAACGAGTATAGAGATGATTGATATTTTCAAACTCTTACACAATCTGTTTTATTTTGGGGAAACAGTTTTAAAATCCATATAATGTAGTTTGGGTAAATCGTCTAATCCATGGGCATAATCTTTTAATCTATGAAAATATATATAGTTCGTCTCTAAAGCTTGACGAGATATTTGACGGGGTGTCGCCAACTTGGCGACATTTTTTTAATGTTGCGAAATTGATGAAAATATTGTCAAATCGCAAAAATGTTTCCAAATTGATAAAAATGTTGTCAAATTGATAAAAATGATGCCAAATTGATAAATACGATGCCAAATAAATTAAATTAATTCTGTTCTGAAAAGGAATAGATTTTATGATGATGTTTCGGGTGTATTTGACTGTTTGTCCTACTTGAAAACAACTTTGTTGATATTTTAAAATGTGACAAATTGATCAAATATCGCCAAATTAATAAAACTAATGCCAAATCGAATATATGTAGTCAAACTGATAAAAATATCAACAAATTAATGAAATTAATTGCGTTTTGAAAGATAACAGCATTGTAATGATGTGTCGGTAGCGTTTGTCTCTTATTCCAACTGTCCCATTTTCAGACAAATTTGGCGACTTTTTAATATGATGTCAAATTAATGAAAATGCTACCGAATTAATAAAATGATACTGAATCAATTAAAATGACACCTAATTGATGTAAATTTAATATTTTGCAAAATTAAGTTCAATTTTCATGATAATCACTGTCGCTTTGTAGTAATAATAGTTTTTGTAAATTTGTTTAGAAACGGGTTCAGAATGTTTTTTTCTTCAGATATGTCTGTAAAGATAATTTTATATAGCGAGATATTCTTATATATATTTTTAGGATAATTAATTTAAGTATTTTAATAAAATGTTTAGAATAACAATGTCATTTGAAATACTGTAGGAATTTACACATAATTGAAGTTTTAATTTCTTCAATAATAGTTTCTTCAATAATAATTTCTTTAATAATAGTTTTTGTAAATTTGTTTAGAAACGGGATCAGAATGTTTTTTCCTTCAGATCTGTCTGTAAAGGTAATTTTATATAGCGAGATATTCTTATATATATTTTTAGGATATTTAAATTAAGTATTTTAATAAAATGTTTAGAATAACAATGTCATTTCAAATACTGTAGGAATTTACACATAACTGAAGTTTTAATTTCTTCATATTCCGTGCGAAGAACGGGTATATACTACTAATAAGTGATATGAATGAAATATTTATTGATTTTGCGTTGAGAAGCAGACAATGATATTTTGATGACGACATTTAATTTGAGTTTATTTTGTTCAACTAGAATTGTCGTGTTTAATGAAGTTTTACGTTTTCAAGTATAATGAATTGCTGTAGTACTGAAATAGTTTTTAAAATATCAGCCCTGAATGTATCACATTTTAGAGATGTTTAAATAAAAGTGTATTTCAATTGGAAGGTGTTTCATAATCAATGCTTTATGCATTATTCATTTATTCATCTTTCTTGCTTTATTGCTGCACTTTTAAATAGAGTATTATTGGAATGTGTTAAAATGTATAACTTTGAAACTCCCAATTATATTCTATTTATAACACGTTTTAATGTATTTAGCGAATTTTATTCTCTTTAGAAAAGGGAAAATATATTGTATTTTATATTTTCTTTTCATATTTATTCAAGTCAAGAAATACTAACATTGTATGAACATATGTTATTGAATTACTTTATAAACTTCACATCTTTTTTAGAACGTACTATTTTCCTCGACACAATTTCCATAATATTTTTCCCATTTCATTGTCAAATTTTTTTTAACACTTTCCAACATAGTTGAAAAGTGTTAATGACGTTGGTCATTCTGGCTGTTTGTCTGTTTGTTTGTTTGGTTATTGAGAAGGTCTGTTGGACATATGGGTATAAAAATGAATAATATCACCCAATTTGTTTCGGGTTGATCCCTGGTTGAAAAAAAAATGAAATACATTGAACCCTATGGGACATAATTTCTCAAAAAAAAATTTAAACGAAGTTAATAATTACAAATTGCTTCGAAAATTGAAATATTCAAATTATGACGTGAAATGTGTAAAAAAAAAAATCAGTAAAATATGTTAGGTAATTTTTTAAATATATTAAATTCAAATTGAAATAATAATTTCACACGTGTAAAGATCGTGATATTTAAGGATTTTTTATATTTATATTTAGCGTTGTGTCAGCCATAAAACCGCTTTATTTTTGCGTATTATCTGTGTATCTACATTCCGTGCCTGCCAATTACAATATTTTTTATTTTAAATGATCACTAAACGTTGATTATTTATACAGCGAAGCCTAATTTCAACGCATTCAAAATGTAAACAAAAGAAGCGATTGGTAAGGTGAGTTGTATAAACATTGCTGAATTTTTTCACTCAAAATTATTTATCTTTGGAGTTTGGAATGTAAATGATGTGAATGAAATATTCCTTGATTTTATATAAAGAAGCAGACCATTTATATTTCGATGAAGTTTGAAGTTTTTAAGTGTACTAAATTAATGTAGTACTGTGATAATATAAAACATATATCACCGCTGAATGTATCCTATTTTAGACATGTTTAAAGAAAATTGCATTTTCCTTGGAAAGTGTTTCATAATCAATGCTTACGCATGATTGATTTTCCTTGTTTCAAATTAATGTGGTTAATTCTTTTCAGCGTATTACTCTATGACATACTTTGAAATACGAAAATGGAATTTAATGGACGTTTTGGAAAACGTACAAAAGATAAATTAATCATCCTCCATCTTCCCAGATTTACCTCTCACACAGAATTAATTTTTGAAATTGGTAGTGTGAAGCTACGGTGATGAACTGAAGTGCATTTCATAATAAATTGCAATGTAGTAAATTGTTCAAACTAATCAATTCCATTCTGGAAGATTTACTGATGCCCATTTAAAAAAACTCGATTCTACGAATTGGCACAGTATAAAAATGAAACTGCATCAATTTTAGAACTAAAATATTACATACTTTTGTAGTCTAAAAAATGAAATATAATTAGAAATTATGAAAATATTTTCTATAAACTATGCAAATTTAATGTATAGAGTGTAGTTAATTTTTGAAATCCATTTTCTTTATTCGCAACAAACATATTAATACATATAATTAACTAGAATTGCTCAGGCGTTACCCAATTCCTTAAATAAGTGTCCATACTATAAGTAATTAAATAAATGGTCGCTACTTAATAATACATTCGAAGACAATTTAATGTATCTTCAATCTACACTCTAAATAGAAACAAGAAAGATCAATCATGCTTAAAGCATTGATTATGAAACACTTTCCAACTTCAATGCAATTTTATTTAAACATGTCTAAAATGCAATGCATTCCTCGATAATATTTTAAAACGTATCACAGTACTACATTAATTTATTATATTTGAAAACTTAAACCGTCATCGAAAAAAATGAACTTCATTCAAATGACGGCATTGAAATATAAATTGCCTGGTTTAAACATCTCTAAAATGTGATACATTCCTCGGTAATAATTTTAGAATTATCATAATACTACAATAATTTATTATATTTGAAAACTTCATCGAAACAGCTGAATTGGGTGATATTATTCATTTATATTACCATAGGTTCTACAGACCGTTTGAACAACATACTAAAATTTCATTTTGATTAAGTCATTTTTGCGGCAGTTATCGTGCTAACGCAACAGACAGACAGACAGAATGAACAAAGTCATATACACTTTTAAACTTTGTTGTAAAGTGTTAAAAACAATTAAATATGAAGTAATAATCTGAAAGAAATGTTCTTCGATCTATTTGATATTGTCAAGATGAGAACATTGTAATAATATTTTCGTTCGCTAATGAACCGATTTTTAGTGAAAATACTAAAAGATAGAATAATTAAACTATTATTTGAAATGCAAAAAAAAAAAAAAAAAAAATAAAATAAAATATGCCAAGGTGCACATTCACGGGTCCTGAAATAGCTGTGCACCAAATTTCATGATTATAAGACACTTAGGTTTCCCCGCTACAAACAGCACAAAAATTTCCTTTATCATGTAAGATTATTAATAATTATATTATCCATTGTGGTTATAATAGTATTTAATAGAAAACGGATTATTAAATTTATAAATAAAGAAGAATTAGTAAATAATTAGCAAATGACATGTATCATAGCAATAAGAAGAAAATGCTTTTCATAGTTGCATATTTGGTGCAAATTCAAGACGTGGACCACTGGAATAGTTTTCAGGACTTTTATCAGGAACGTATTGTCATTGTGACATTCATACATGATCATCTATAATCATCTCCTTCGGATAACTCAAGATTTCTCCCCTTATATTATCAAGGCATTCTCATCTTTTCAACACTGTGTAGTCACTTTAAGTCCGGCTTCTTCTAGGCGGTAAATAGTTTTTTACCCTTACTACTTCTCGCACATATTGGCATGGCCTCTTTCATACATGATGACTCAGAAGCATCTCTTTCGGATAACTCATGATTTCGTCTCTTATATTATCAAGGCATTCTTATCTTTTCAACGCTGTGTAGTCACTTTAAGTCTGGCTTCTTGTAGTCGGGAAATAGTTTTTTACCTTTACTACTTCTCGCACATATTGGCATGGCCTCTTTCATACATGATCACTCAGAAGCATCTCCTTCGGATAGCTGAATATCCCTTCCCTTATATTATCAAGGCATTCTCATCTTTTCAACACTGTGTAGTCACTTTAAGTCCGGCTTCTTCTAGGCGGTAAATAGTTTTTTACCCTTACTACTTCTCGCACATATTGGCATGGCCTCTTTCATACATGATGACTCAGAAGCATCTCTTTCGGATAACTCATGATTTCTTCTCTTATATTATCAAGGCATTCTTATCTTTTCAACGCTGTGTAGTCACTTTAAGTCTGGCTTCTTGTAGTCGGGAAATAGTTTTTTACCTTTACTACTTCTCGCACATATTGGCATGGCCTCTTTCATACATGATCACTCAGAAGCATCTCCTTCGGATAGCTGAATATCCCTTCCCTTATATTATCAAGGCATTCTTATCTTTTCAACACTGTGTAGTCACTTTAAGTCCGGCTTCTTCTAGGCGGTAAATAGTTTTTTACCCTTACTACTTCTCGCACATATTGGCATGGCCTCTTTCATACATGATGACTCAGAAGCATCTCTTTCGGATAACTCATGATTTCGTCTCTTATATTATCAAGGCATTCTTATCTTTTCAACGCTGTGTAGTCACTTTAAGTCTGGCTTCTTGTAGTCGGGAAATAGTTTTTTACCTTTACTACTTCTCGCACATATTGGCATGGCCTCTTTCATACATGATCACTCAGAAGCATCTCCTTCGGATAGCTGAATATCCCTTCCCTTATATTATCAAGGCATTCTCATCTTTTCAACACTGTGTAGTCACTTTAAGTCCGGCTTCTTCTAGGCGGTAAATAGTTTTTTACCCTTACTACTTCTCGCACATATTGGCATGGCCTCTTTCATACATGATGACTCAGAAGCATCTCTTTCGGATAACTCATGATTTCTTCTCTTATATTATCAAGGCATTCTTATCTTTTCAACGCTGTGTAGTCACTTTAAGTCTGGCTTCTTGTAGTCGGGAAATAGTTTTTTACCTTTACTACTTCTCGCACATATTGGCATGGCCTCTTTCATACATGATCACTCAGAAGCATCTCCTTCGGATAGCTGAATATCCCTTCCCTTATATTATCAAGGCATTCTTATCTTTTCAACACTGTGTAGTCACTTTAAGTCCGGCTTCTTCTAGGCGGTAAATAGTTTTTTACCCTTACTACTTCTCGCACATATTGGCATGGCCTCTTTCATACATGATGACTCAGAAGCATCTCTTTCGGATAACTCATGATTTCTTCTCTTATATTATCAAGGCATTCTTATCTTTTCAACGCTGTGTAGTCACTTTAAGTCTGGCTTCTTGTAGTCGGGAAATAGTTTTTTACCTTTACTACTTCTCGCACATATTGGCATGGCCTCTTTCATACATGATCACTCAGAAGCATCTCCTTCGGATAGCTGAATATCCCTTCCCTTATATTATCAAGGCATTCTTATCTTTTCAACACTGTGTAGTCACTTTAAGTCCGGCTTCTTCTAGGCGGTAAATAGTTTTTTACCCTTACTACTTCTCGCACATATTGGCATGGCCTCTTTCATACATGATGACTCAGAAGCATCTCTTTCGGATAACTCATGATTTCTTCTCTTATATTATCAAGGCATTCTTATCTTTTCAACGCTGTGTAGTCACTTTAAGTCTGGCTTCTTGTAGTCGGGAAATAGTTTTTTACCTTTACTACTTCTCGCACATATTGGCATGGCCTCTTTCATACATGATCACTCAGAAGCATCTCCTTCGGATAGCTGAATATCCCTTCCCTTATATTATCAAGGCATTCTTATCTTTTCAACACTGTGTAGTCACTTTAAGTCCGGCTTCTTCTAGGCGGTAAATAGTTTTTTACCCTTACTACTTCTCGCACATATTGGCATGGCCTCTTTCATACATGATGACTCAGAAGCATCTCTTTCGGATAACTCATGATTTCTTCTCTTATATTATCAAGGCATTCTTATCTTTTCAACGCTGTGTAGTCACTTTAAGTCTGGCTTCTTGTAGTCGGGAAATAGTTTTTTACCTTTACTACTTCTCGCACATATTGGCATGGCCTCTTTCATACATGATCACTCAGAAGCATCTCCTTCGGATAGCTGAATATCCCTTCCCTTATATTATCAAGGCATTCTTATCTTTTCAACACTGTGTAGTCACTTTAAGTCCGGCTTCTTCCAGCTGATAAACAATCTTTTACCCCTACTATATATCGCACAATTTAGTTGGTTAAAATCCACAGGACCCCCGCCACTGGTCCTCTCTAGTTGCCTTGGCTTCAGTGGCGTGACATCTCAGGTGAATCATTTATGCGGTATCATTCATTCTGTTGACCCAGACCGTCCGACTTACCAGAATGTGTAAGGTATCTAAGGTATAAAGTGTATTTGACGGCTACTACAATGCCACTCAATGAGGAATGTTCACGTTTTTTTTTTTATTTTTATCGTGTAGTAGAGAAAAAATCATGAATGATAGTATATATATATATTTTAATTTTTGAACTTAGATAGTTAATATAAAAATGTTTAAACTCCCTCTTAGCAATCCGGCGCGAAAACGCTGTTTCTGTAATGGCCGCTCTTGTGACGTCACTATGCATGTAAGCAAAGAGCGCAATACACTGTTTACTGTGGATTCCGAGAGGTGCTCACTTGATTCTCCGATAAAATATTTTATTTATCATATTTTTGTAATGAGTGAGATTCTAAAACCGACCTACAATTACTGTTTAGTACCTTGCTGCACAAATACAACGGTTAATTCAGTTGATAAGCTGTTTTTTAATGTTTCAAAAGATCCAATTAAACGAAAAGCATGGACTAAACTAATGCAATAAAAAGGGACGAGCAGAAAAATCCAAAATTATCGAATGAAACATCTCTTTGGTGTTGTGAAGATCATTTTTCGGTAAGTAAACATTTGCTTTTGTTTAAATATTATTTACTTGGATTTATGGCCGTAACCAAGGTTTTTTTTTTCGGGGGTTCAAGCCCCCAAATTGAAAAAGTTAACATTGAAAAGGTAAAGATTCATCAAGATATAAAATGTGGGTTTAACCCCCCCCCCCCCGAAATCAAATCCTGGATACGATCTTGCTTGGATCAATAATAAACTATAAATAATCCTGTGTAGATAGTAATTTAAAATTAAAGAATTTTGTGGTCAAGTTAGGGATTGAACAGTAAAACATACTCTAGCTTGTATCTCAAAATAATAAGTTTTAAAAACATAAAATCAAATCTTAAAAATATCTCACAATTTATTAAACAGGGGTGGCGCTAGAATCTGCCCTAGGGGGGGGGGGAGAGGTGGCAGTAATAAACATCTTAAAATGACGCCAGCGTTTTTGGCGCCGCCCGTTATTAAGCCAAACAATTTATAGAAATAAAGAATGGCACATTAATTTATAATTATTTCTTTTTGATGATATCTATTGTATAAATAGAAATGTTAACATTATATATTAATTTATAATAATAAATGGCTGTCATTCCTTGTGTAACAAATAAGTTGTGATCATAAGTTGTGCAATCCTCATTCGTGAAATAAAGATATAACTTATCAATATTTATCTGATATATATATACTACTGATATATATATATACTACTTTAACTATTATTTGTCAGTTTAAATGCATTATATCATCAACTTATGCAGTATTTATACAGTAATGGTTCTATCAACTTTTGTCCCCCATATACAGAACACAAAATCTCAGTGTCCCCCCCCCCCTTCATCTGCTAAATAAAATATTCCGTTTTTGGAGGGGGGGGGAGACGAAAAATTAAATAAACTATCTCTTATAATGCTTTTATTCTTCCAATTATATCAAAATAATATAATTTGACATATTACAGAATATTCTATGAAATTTTTTTTAAGTTTCGATAAATCCTTTTAACTTTGTAATGGGAGACACTAAATCAAACTATAAATGTAACTGTTTTTTTAGAACTGTTTTTTGATTCCTCTCTATATTTCAGTTAAAGGAAGATATGGAGAATTATTGGCAATGGAACCTCTCAAATCAGACTATGTCATTCAAATTTGGTTTTTTGTAGTTTGTATTGTATTTAAATTTCTTTAGTATTTCAGGCATGCTTTATTTGTCTTTATATAATTTCAAACTACAATATAAACTACAATAAAAAGTCAATTATCAGCTTAAAAGCAGAATAGTACATTGTAGTGTGCGACTATTTCCACGTGCAATCAAAATTAAAGTTTTAAATGTAAAAGAATTATTCCTGCATTTGAATTAGTTTTAGATTTATTTGTCAATATTAATGAAGATCATACATACCTCTTAGTTTTAACTCTTCGCATTTCTGCTTCAACAAAATTGGGATTCGTTCCCAAAAACAAAAACATACATATAGCGTCAATTTTAGGAAGGTTATCGGATTGTCCTTTGACAAATCCCGGAAAAATCGACATCTTAAACAAAAATGAAATGGATGGGTTATGTTATACAATTAAAATATACGGTAAAATTACAAAAGATTATAAAATTTACGGCTCAAAAAATGATTTCTAAACTATGAATGCGAAGAAGCGAATTGATCCAGCGTTGTTTTTAAAACGTAAACACTGATACTTCATTCACAGTGACGTCAGAACCAATTACGTAGCGTTTCAAGATCACATGACATCGCGTCATTTTTCGCTTATTTAAACTTTAATTTTTAATTTATTCAAAATCATTTTGACATTTAATGTGACATATTTGAAAATCGTAAGCCTAAAATTACCAGGAAAATATAAAATTGAGTATTTTCCCCACGTGTGCAAATTCCTCATTGAGTCCTGAACTCAGTGGGGGCGACATGCACAGCAACCGTACCCTTTTTTCTCTACCATCAACCTCTAGGAAAGACTTGGAGACCCACATATTTAACGTGTACGTGCACCGCGTGAACATGGTGATAGTTTGGGAAAAGCTTGGAATCGAACTCGGGTCATCCAGGTGCAATGAACGCGCTCTATCCATTGGGATGGCCTAACTCCTATGCGATATCTGCAGGTAAGACGTTTTAAAATGTATAAATCGGCATTCATATCCAGACTTCGTGTCGATTCTGGTTCTGCAGGTCTGATTCCAAGTGCCAGCCATTCATATTTTTATGACATCGGCTTTTCTAGATGTGGTGCACTTAAAAAAATAAACTTTATGTCAGATTTTAGAATTATTAAATTAACCATAATTAACTTGGTCGTTATCGTATAGTCGTAAACATTGCATTGTGTCGCGATCGAGATATACGTAGACAGATTATATGAATATTTATGATATTCAACAGGCCAGACAAAAGGCCCAGTCTGGTTGACGTCAATTTACAGCTTTTTTGCGTGTGTAGTATTATTTTTATATATTTTATTCCAGGAACGCCCACTAAAGATTAAATGGTGGGTTTTAATGCGACGCAATGCAATGTTTACGACTTACGATGTACTGCCATGTTGTTCTAAGCTTAATTAAATACGTTTCTTAAATGTTAACTTAACGTTATTTATTCCAGCACCACACTGGGTACAGGTACTTAATAGTTACTTTCTTTAATACATTCATCATTTTTTTCAATATTATTGTTCTTTGCCTTATTTTTACACTATTTACTGTTCAAATATCTATTTCAGATATTATTTATTAAAATATATTCTCAAAATTTTAGGAACATTAAAGTATTTTGCTCTCACTGCAAGGAAAACAAAAATTCCTTTAAATTTTTTTGTTTTGTGAAAGTACAAATATATGATTTCAGATATTATTTATTAAAATATATTCTCAAAATTTTAGGAACATTAAAGTATTTTGCTCTCACTGCAAGGAAAACAAAAATTCCTTTAATTTTTTTTGTTTTGTGAAAGTAGAAATATATAATATTGATTAAAAATTTTATTAAGCACGAATTGGTAAGTACCAATGCTAAAGAATATATTTAACGGGTATTCTTTATTAAAATTTTGGAGTAACTTAATGGAATTAGTAATTATAGAGAATTGCCTGAGGAGTTTAATTATGTACCTTGTTAATTTGCATGATTTTATCATCGAAATATTTGGAGGATCATATAATTACCTTATGAGTTAATAAGGTTAGGAGAGCAACTTCACGGTCTGTGAGTTTCTCAATGGCTACCTGAAACAGAAATGTTTTTAACATCAGGTCGTTTTGAAGAATATCTATAGTTCCACATCTTATATTAGTAATTATTTAGGATTAAATGACAGAATGTTTGAGTTTCAATGAATTTGTAAATATATGCGAATATATATATACTAATTTCCAAATGTCCGTCCGTCTGTCTGTCCGTCTGTCTGTCTGCCACGTTTTTTGAGGCACTTCCCGAACAGATAGGAACTTGCAATTTGGTATGCAGCTCGTTCATTCGATGAAACAACCTGGGAAAATCGTATGGTCCGAAAATGTTCTAAAGAAAGGGTACTCCACACCAAAACGTTTAAAAAGTAAAATGATAGAAAAGCATGCTTTACGATAAGATAGAGACCTCAAATTTGGTGTATGGGTATACCGTTTGAAAATAAGAAAGTGTGCAATTTCAGATTTCCAATATTTTCTACTTCAGGGGGTGTTGCACACCAAAATGTTCGACCTGATGAATAAATGAGAAAAGACTGTTTTAAAATTTGATGGAGGCTTGAAATTTGGAAAATGTGCTGATCATTTGAAGAAAACATCCATGACGAATATAGTTTTTCAAAAATGTGCCTTTAAGGGGATCCTCCAGAGAAAAACGTTCGAAAGGTGAATTGATAAAAAGAACATGCTTTGGGATAAGATAGATATATCAAATTTGGTGTACGGGCAGATAGTTTGGAAGGAAGAAAGTGAACAATTTCAATTTTCCAATATTTTCTACTTTAGGGGGTTGTTGTTGTTGAGACCCAGACCGTCCGACCTACCAGAAACTACTTTATGGGGTGTCGCACACCAAAATGTTTGATTTTCGGAATTACGGAGAAACGTCTCTTTTAAAACATGATAGCGGCTTGATATTCGGTATATAGGTGAGTCATCTAATAGAAAATACAAAAAGAATGGAGTTATTAAAAAATGTATATTTCAGGCTGTGGGTACTCCACTTAAAAACATTCGAAAGATGAAATGATAAAAAAAGCAGGTTTCGCGATGAGAGAGAGATTTCAAATTTGATTTATGGGTAAATTGTTGGAAAGGAAGAAAGTGTGCAATTTCAGTTTTCCAACATTTGCTATTGCAAGGTTGCCACACACTAAAATATTGAATGATTTGACGAACAAATAAAAAAACGCCTCCTTTACAATGTGATACAGGCTTGAAATTTAGTATGTGGGTTAATCATTTGATAAAAAAACACAAGATGAATACGGTTTTACAAAAATGTTCATTAACAAGGTGCTACACAGAAAACGTTCTAAAGGTGAAGTGATAGGGAAACATGCTTCGCTATAGGATAGAGACATCAAATTTGGTGTATGGGTAGATAGTTTGGAAGGAAAAATGCGTGCAATTTCAGATTTCCGATATTTGCTACTTTAGAGGTTGTCGCACACCAATATGTTCGATTTTCCAAACAAATGAGACAAGCTCTCTTTTAAATGTGATAGAGAATGGATATTTGGTATATGGGCTAATCATCTGATGAAACATCTAAAACGAACAGCGTTTTTCAAAAATGGTTATTTAAGGGTGTGCTCCACAGATAAAAGTTCGAAAGGAAAAATGATAAAATAGTATGCTTCGGGATGAGACAGATATTTTAATTTGGTGTACGGGTAGATAGTTCGAAAGGAAGAAGTGAGCAATTTAAGTTTTTTTTCCAATATTTTCTTCTTTAGGAGGTTCTGCACACTGAAATATTCGATTTGCCGAATAAATGCGAAACGCGAATTATTAAAATATTTACAATATTCTGGGGTTGCTTATTGCGAGGAAGTTGATTTATAACGGGTATTCGGCTAGTATTGTACTCTAACTGAGCATTATTTAAAGAAAAATCGTTGATGTAAAACATATCACTTTAATATTTTACCTTAATTATACGGCCTTATTGTCCTACTAATATTTCATGGTAAAAAAATATTTGCCGTTCTGTGTGTTTATGTTGTATATATGAATGTATATATCGTCTGTAGGGAAAAATTGAAGCGCCGGACGACAGCAAAATTTACTTCAAATATGCTTCAAGTCTCTGCAGTGCATCTCATCGTAATTTTTTTAAAAATTTGAATTAGTTAAAAAGCTACGAAATTTTAAAGCAAAAATTGGTCATTTTCCATCATTCGCTTCATTTAATCAAATATATTCATTCACTGTAGCTGCTGGCGATATTCAAGAGCAGGTGCTTTGATTATATGGCAGGCATATGCTCTGGACAATAAATCAGCTGTTTATCTAATGAAGTGGATATTATTTATCGTTTTTCTAACTTTTGAAATTTGAAAATTTTCCTTACAATTTTCATAATTTGATATTATGTTATCACATCATCATTGTAAGTACTGTGATAAAATTTGGCTTAAATTGGATAAAAACTCAATGAAATAGCAATAATTTTTTTGAATTTTTATTTTAAAAGAACTTTTTTCTTCTTTTTATGTTATTTCAAGTATTTTCCATGATCGGAATACGAATGTTTATTTAGGACGTTTCAAAACATCTAATTCAGATCGTATCAAATGTACGTATCTAGGACGTATCAAGCAAGTAATTCACTTTGTAGATATATTGGGGTCCGTCGATGAGAACGAAGTATCCTTCACTCTCCAGTGTTTTCCATTAACTCGCTTTTTGAAAACTATATATATCTATTGTAAAAAATAGTGAAACTCGCGGCATTCTGCCCTATAAGTAATAAATAAGATGCATGCAAGAAATTATCCAATTTTTGTTGAGTTTGTTTAACGATTTGAGACGTATATCTCAAATAAAAATGTATAAAATGATAAGAAATAAGTGAACATCATGGTCTTACTTTCAGTATCTGATGTCATACGCTACATAAAGCCCCATGGTTACATCGCAGTTTTTCACTGTAAAAGAAGTGTAGTCATTGCATTATGTAGGGAACGGGCCGCCCACATCATGAACGCACTTTCAGTATCTGATTTCATACGCTACATAAAGCTCCATGGTTACATTGCAGTTTTTCACTGTAAAAGAGGTGTAGTCATTGCATTATGTAGGGGACGGGCCGCCCACATCATGAACGCACTTTCAGTATCTGATGTCATACGCTACATAAAGCTTCATGGTTACATTGCAGTTTCTCACTGTAAAAGAAGTGTAGTCATTGCATTATGTAGGGAACGGGCCGCCCACATCATGAACGCACTTTCAGTATCTGATGTCACACACTACATAAAGCTCCATGGTTACATTGCAGTTTTTCACTGTAAAAGAAGTGATGTCATTGCATTATGTACGGAACGGGCCGTCCACATCATGAACGCACTTTCAGTATTTGATGTCATACGCTACATAAAGCTTCATGGTTACATTGCAGTTTTTCACTGGAAAAGAAGTGTAGTCATTGCATTATGTAGGGTGCGGGCCGCCCACATCATGAGCGCACTTTCAGTATTTGATGTCATACGCTACGTAAAGCTCCATGGTTACATTGCAGTTTTTCACTGTAAAAGAAGTGTAGTCATTGCATTATGTAGGGAACGGGCCGCCCACATCATGAACGCACTTTCAGTATTTGATGTCATACGCTACATAAAGCTCCATGGTTACATTGCAGTTTTTCACTGTAAAAGAAGTGTAGTCATTGCATTATGTAGGGTGCGGGCCGCCCACATCATGAGCGCACTTTCAGTATTTGATGTCATACGCTACGTAAAGCTCCATGGTTACATTGCAGTTTTTCACTGTAAAAGAAGTGTAGTCATTGCATTATGTAGGGAACGGGCCGCCCACATCATGAACGCACTTTCAGTATTTGATGTCATACGCTACATAAAGCTCCATGGTTACATTGCAGTTTTTCACTGTAAAAGAAGTGTAGTCATTGCATTATGTAGGGTACGGGCCGCCCACATCATGAACGCACTTTCAGTATTTGATGTCATACGCTACATAAAGCTCCATGGTTACATTATAGTTTTTCACTGTAAAAGAAGTGTAGTCATTGCATTATGTAGGGAACGGGCCGCCCACATCATGAACGCACTTTCAGTATCTGATGTCATACGTTCGTAAAGCTCCAGAGTTCATGAAATGTTTATCCGTGATTGAAACACGTAGGACAACATTTTGTAGCAGCGTTATCCAGATAGATGGATGGACAGATAAATGAAGGTGTTTTTATTATTAAATGCTCTTACTGTACTCCTTATGATATGGCACCAGTAATAAGTGAGGCAAAGGATTAAAAATGTCTGCACTTTTTCGTCGGATACGTGATTGTTCTTGTAAATCTTGTAAGATTTCATGACTGCTATTTTCCTTCAAATTACAGATTCCAAGATATATTCTCAAATCACAGCAGCTTCGTTCGGTATCTACAAACTCATTTGAAAGGAATATACTGTAGTAAACGTTGATAAGTGAGTACTAAATGTCTTCAAATGATAGCGTCTTTAGCTCAAAGCTAAAATACTAGCCTATAACTTTTTGGCTACGGAATCCAAGCTATTAAGTTACTCGTTCTCGCTACAATATAATTATTTATTTGCACTTATTTATGCAAATGAAACATATTTATGGCGATTGTATTTCTCCATGTGCCCTAGTAGCAGGTCAAAGGTCGATCAAAGGCGCAAATTTAGCGAGTATTATGCTTGCGGAATGGACGAAGGCATTTTTTGAGTTTTGTTTTAATACGCATGATACGTCTTACTTCCGATCAGTTGACGTACTGAAATTTCCTACGTAGATTACAAACACATCGGAATAGTAAACATATATTGGGTTGACAGCTTCCGCAAGAAAAATATTGCAATATAAAGGCTTTTTAAGAGAATGACAAGGTTAGTTATGCACATAAGGTGGAAAATTATTATTTGAGAAACATGAATTTAATTATTATTTGATAATGTACATTTCATCTTTTATAAAAAAAATATGTTACATATTTTAAATAGTTAAAATATTTCCAAATTTTATTTCCAATCTCATTTTAATTTGCATTACTTTGGTAGTTGCTGGAAGGATTTATTTAAATATTTGTAGAAAACGAATTAATAGCTGCGCCACAAGCGTTTATCCCCGTAGTAATTTTTCTTAAGCTTTCAGATAAAAGCACTGGAAATAATTTAACACTGCAATTGATATTAAATGGAACGTAGAAATTTTAATTTAAAATTGAAAACTACCGACTATTTTATTTGAGTAGGGTAAATAATCACTTAATAAAGTTCTCATTTGGAAATGCGGGTAGATTTTTATTTGCATTTCTAAATGTTTTAACCTACATTGTGATTCTCTGTTCATTTCTACAATAATTTTATCAAAAATTATCTTTTATTGAAATGGACCCTTGGATAATGCTGATCGTTAACTGTGAATAGTCGATACCAGAATCAAAAGCAAACTGCTATGTGTCACAATTTCTCGAACATCTATCAAGATTTCTAATGAGGAATTAACATCAAATGTTTTAAACACTGGGCTCAAAACGCCAGAGGCTTCAACGGCGGAGTTCCTAATCACTGTCTGAGACCAAATTTGGCCCGGCACTTGATACATCCTCATTCGCCTATACAGCGGCCAGAATCGTGAACAATTTAGCCTTGATATGTCGTTACTTCGGCACACCAGTGAGGGTGGAATACACAGCGTCCAACAGCGCACCATCCATGCCCGCAGGTGAGACTCGAACCCACAACCCAGCAACCGAGCGAGCACGAGGATACGCTTGCCTTGACTGCCTCTACCAACACGTCGGCATTTGCAAGGTTCAATTCATGTAAAAAAAATCTGATGTGGGCAGCACATGACTTTCCTTATATAATGCAATGAATTTACTACTTTTAGTGTAAAAAAAAGATTATTTTTATAGTAGATATTAATATTCTTTCCAAGACATTGAATTTTCGACAATTAGTCGTCATTTTCATTGATTTAGCGTCATTTTTATCCATTTAGCGAGATTTTCGTTAATTTGGCAACATTTCAAAAAGTCGCCAAGTTGGCGACATTCCTACAAATTCGTCGCCAATATCTCTCGCGTTATGGAGGGAGAAATAAGTTATTCTTTCAGCGGATAAATGACTATTGGCGTTCAAATACAAAAGTATTACTCAAAGTATCTTTTTTCATGAATAGAACGAGCTAGATCTACGAGAATGATGTCACCCAATTTATCGCATGGCATAACATATGAAAAGTGAACATGTTTCTCAATAGGAAATATTTTTTTTTTATTTTATATTATTTCTTGATAATTTTTTTGAAAAATGTGCAATATCTCGAGAACGGTTCATGTTTGAGTTCTAAAACTTATGTCAATAGTTTTCTAATGTAAAATTACATAAGAAATGTCTATTTGCGTAACTTTATTAGAGGTTTTGATTTTTTTTTCAAAATTTCACTCGAAAATTTAGGGGGGTTCTGAACATTCGATTGCGTATAAAAACAATAATATTCCAGTGTTTACGGATTGTGATTTTTGTACCAAATTTCGCTCGAATCGGTCCATTCGTTCGGCAGTTATCGTCTCCACAGACTCACTGACACACACACATGCACACAATCACTTCAAAAATGTTCTATTCCTGATCCGGGATGCTTGAAACGTGCTCTCCCATCGAAAACTCGAATTCGAATTTTCGAATCCGTCACAATACTTTCCTTATACATTATGTGTATAAGGAAAGTAATAAATATATAGTTTAAAAGATAAACTTTGTGGTTAATGACCAATGTTTCACCTTTCAGCTATAGTAAGGTCTGTCGCTCTTTTCAGGTGAATTTGGATGGTATTATTGTGAGAACACTTGAAAATTTACGTAGTTATCACTATACTCACGGATATATTATTTAAAATATTTCAAAATAAATATTATTATTTAAAATCCAAATATTGACATATATTTTTTTTCGTCAGACACAGAAACAGTATACGGGGTGTCCCAAAAAGATTGAAACGCGCTTTAAGTATTTACCTGTTGGAGATAAGTGGGCAATGTAAATTGCAAAAATGCTGAAAGTAAGGTAGGAAATAAGACTACGTTAATGAAATAGCCCTCCCTTTAAATTTCAAAAAGTTACACTTCTTAAATTTTTATACGACATCCTTAGGCAAATTTGGTCAATCAGAAAATTTTCATTTTTAATGCAGCAAGATCATTAAAAACCCCCCGCATATATGTATCTTTAAAATCAGCTGAATTACAATAGTGGAAAAAATCTGACTTATGCCAATTTTCCTTACCATGTGAAAATAGGGATCGTAAACAAATTGACGATATAAATTGTATAGATAAAAAAACTCCTTAAAAGCACTTAATTATTGAAAAAGTACTTAGTTATTGAAAAGTACTTAAGAATCTGTGATTTCATCGTGAGCTTACGCGGAATTCGCAAAAATGTCTAGTATATATTTTCATCCAGTTTTACCTTTTTTGTGATATGTCACACATTTACATTTCTAATTTGATATATTGTCCCCATTCACAATGTTCAATTTTCAATTAAATATAACTCGCTCAATTTTAAAGATACAAATATGCAGTTTCTTTTAATGATCGTGTTGCAATAAAAATAAAAAAATTCTGATTGGCCAAATTTATCTAAGGGGGGGGGGGTCATATAGATATTTGGCTTTTTGAAAATTAATGGGATGACTATTTCATTAACGTAGCCTTATTTCCTACCTTACGCTCAACATTTTTGCAATTTATCTTGCCCACTTATCTCCAACAGGTAAAGAATTAAATCGCGTTTCAATATTTTTGGGACACCCTGTATAAGGGTTGTTTTCAAGCTTAAGATCGATATCCCACTGCATAAATCGCCGGTATCGGGTATTTATGGCAATTTCTTAAGCACGCAATAATACTGGCAATCTCTGAAGCACGCAATAATGTTAGCAATCTCTTAAGCACGCAATAATATTGGCAACCTCTTAAGCACGCAATAATCTTGGCATTCTCTTAAGCACGAAACTGGCCAACGAACACCAATAAATATAATCCTGTAAGCACTATTCTCCAACCGGATTCCACTAGTCACCTATTAAAGTCCCGTCCATCCTGAAATCAGATTTTAAGAAATTTGAAGCCGAATTTGTGATAGGACTAGATTTGACGGTTTCAGCAGAGGTCCCAAAATTCTGAAACATACCAAATTTTCTTGCTGTTGTTATAGGTCACAAATGTTTCCTGCTGATTAGTTTATAATGAGTACTAAATTAGGTCATGGATTCTGTTGTAAAGAATGGGGGCTCAATACAGATGAGACGGGCTCTACGGTACTAAGTACAATTCGAATTCGGGCTCCAAGATATTTTTTTATTTAATAGACATATATTTTTTAATAGTTAATGATTAGAAAAATTGAGTACTTCTAAATCCTAACATGAGGAAATTTCTCAGTAAGCGAGTTATGTGAGTGTGTTTAAATCAATTATAATACGGGTAAACATTTATAAATCTTACGTGCTCATGTCTTCTGCTTCAGTATTTTCATTAAGAACACTAAAAATAATATCAAAACAACAAAATACCCAAAATCAAGAAATGTCGAAACAAATATTATAAATACAATGCTTAAATCAAGTTATAGCAAATAGTTTATTTATTATAATTTTTACTCATTTACATTTAAAAAAAAAGTTTGATGATATTATTTACATAAAATACTTTATTTTATGGTTTTGAAATATGATTTAATACTGGTTTTGCTCAACGCTATATTCCAGGCCATCCAGTAGACGCATTGACCTGCAATTCTAAATATTTTCACACTTAATATGTCGTTCACGGATCTGTACTTAAATAAATCGGATTTTTGACTTCTCCTCCGGAAGTGAGCAAAATATGGGGATGCTTCACAAATCGTTCCAGATCACCTAGAAAACGACTAGTGAACAAAAAATTGTCATTTTACGTATTTATATTATCGATCACGGAACAAAACTGGGTCGATTTTTGATTAAAATAACTGTTTTCGATGCGATGTAACGCAAAATAAAATATGTCAGAAAAGCTACAACATATTTTTTATGTGTTTTTGTTTCTCCGTTATTGCCAGCCTTAAATACAAATAAGGAAATCTTGAGCACCAGATAAAAGCGCAAGTTACACAATAATGCATTATTATGTTATTTGTGCTGTTGTGTTATTTGTGCTATTGTTCATTCTGTGCCATGTTGTTATTTGTTCTATTGTGTTATTTGTGCTATTTTGTTATTTGTGCTATTATACTTTTGTGCTATTGTGATATTTGTGCTATTATACTATGTGTGCTATTGTGCTATTTGTGCTATTGCGTTATCTGTGCTATAATATTGTGCGATATACTATTATACTATTGTGCGATTGTGATATATGTGCTATTATAATATGTGTGCTGGTGTGTTACTTGTGCTACTGTGTTATATGTGCTGCAATATTGTGTCATTTGTGCTTTTATAAGTTGATCAAGTTTCCCTTATCCTTCGCACAAAGTATATTGTACTTATTCATTAACTAGTAGTTAAATATCATATTGAATATTATACATTTCACATTATCTATATATACTAATTGCCAAGTGTCCGTCTGTCTGTCTGTCAGTCCGACTGTTGCGTTTTTTAGGCACTTCCCAAATAGATAGAGATTGGTACATGGGTCAATCGTTCGATAAAACCCCCTAGAAAAATCGTATTTTCCGAAAATGTTCTGAAAAGAGGATGCTCCACACCAAAACGTTCGAAAAATGAAATGATAGAAAAGCATGCTTTGCGATAAGATAGAGACTTCAAATTTGGTGTATGGGTACACCGTTCGTAAAGAAGAATGTGTGCAATTTCAGATTTCCTATATTTTCTAGTTAAGGGGGGTGCCGCACACCAAAATGTTCGATTAGCCGAATAAATGAGAAACTGCTCCTTTAAAATTAGGTAGATGCTTGAAATCTGGTATGTGGGCTAATCATTTGATAAAATCACCCAAGACGAATATAGTTTTACATATAGTTCCAAAGAAATACATAAAAAATATAATAGAAATACAGACAAATATATATAGCTCCAGAGAATATAATTTTGTTTATAGCTCCAGAGAAAACGTTCGAAAGGTGAATTGATAAAAAAACATGTTTTGGGATGAGATAGAGATTTCAAATTTTGGTTATTGGTAGATAGTTTAGAAGGAATAAAGTGTACAATTTCAGTTTTCCAATATTTTCAACTTTAGGGGTTGCCGCACACCAAAATGTACAATTTTGGGAATAAAGGAGACACACCCTTTTTAAAACGTGATAGAGGCTTGATGTTTGGCATACGGGCGAATCATCTGATAGAAAACACAAGAAGAATAGAGTTTTTCAAAAATGTATATATAATGGGGTGGGTATACCAAACAAAAACATTCGAAAGTTGAAATGATAGAAATAGCATGTTTCGCGATGAGATAGAGACTTCAAATTTGGCGTACGGGTAAAAAGTTGGAAAGGAAGAAAGCGTACAATTTCAGTTTTCCAACATTTGCTACTGTCGGGAGTACCGGTCACTGAAATATTGGATTTGCCGAACAAATAAAGAAAGCCTCCTTTACAATGTGATAGAGATATTTGGTATATGGACCAACCATCTGATAAAAAACCCAATACAAACAGAATTTTTCAAAAATGTTCATTTATGGGTGTACTTCACAGAGAAATGTTTGAAAGAGGGAAGTGATAAAATAGCATGCTTCGGGATGAGATAGACTTTAATTTGGTGTACGGGTAGATAGTTTAAAAGGAAGAAATGCGCAACTAAAGTTTTCCAATATTTTCTTCTTTAGAGGGTTCTGCACACCAAAATATTCGATTTGCGGAATAAATGTTAAACGCGAATTATTCAAAAAATTTTATTATCCAGGGGTTGCTTATTGCGAGAACAGTGATTTTCAACCGGTATTCGGCTAGCAATCTATCTCAAATGTAATTGAATTTTATTGTGATTTATTGAGAAAAAAAATATGTAAACATTATTCACAGCTGCAATTTACGCAATTCAATAAAGCAAATTTCCAATTAAAGAAAATTAATAACTAAAGGTAACACAGAGAGTTTTAATAACATCAGAGAAAATGATAGAAATTCCTAACATCATTCTTCCTTAATTAAAATAAAATGCTTCTCTGACCTTAACACAGAAATGCTATTAACATGCATAAAAACCGTTTTCATTTTGCCTTCATTTTTATAAATAAACTCTGGCAGAGAGGAGGATGTAGCACTTTACAGTAAAAACATCCTTATATTTGAACATCCTTGATGGATATTAATGAAGTCAAACTTCACTTTTAACCGCCTCCTTTCATTTATTCAAATTGCTTAAGTATTAATCATTCTGGAAGTTTAAAATCAATGAAAAGGTTACCTGGCAGAAATCTAATGTTTTCCACGTCAGGGTACACAATAAAATTATTGCATTAATATTAATAACTTCTAGTGAATATTAAATTACATTAAATAAAACGAACACTGAGTACATCTACGTGCAACTCAAATTGCTTCTAGTACAGAAAACTATAAAAACTTCGTTTAATAAACATCCAGCATAAAAATAATAGTTCAAAAAGCGAGAAAAATGGTTCGAAAAAAAAAACACCGTTTTCATCAGGACAAAAGATATGCACAACCTTCACTCGTCAGAGCAAGAACGGCAACTGACGTTAGAACAGAAAACGTAACATCAGCTCTTTTAGCCTTGAAATTAAGTCAGTTCCAGCATTTTCTGTTCTTCCTAGTTTTCGTATTTGATAAGAAACTGTTATTTTTACAGCTAGATTGGAGGCCCCATGTAACTTTTGAAACCAGTAAGTTATTTTTTTTTTATTTAATAGGATATTAATGTTTGTAGTTTCTTTCACTCATTAAGTGCTTTGAATCCTTTGTCGGATGTTCACTTTCATCTCTGGCATTTTATCGTTTATTCATAGTTGACTATTAATTGTTCTTTTTTCCATAGATTACCTTACCCTTTTTCGCCTATCACCGTTAGCAACGCTCTTTCCCTGCTTCAGTCACGTTTTCTGTTCTAACATCAGTTACCGATCTTGTTCTGAGGAGTGAATGTTGCACTGCTTATTTGTCCTACATAAGAAGGTTGTTTCATGTCTTCGACATTGGTCTACACAATTCTTTCGTGTAATATGTTGTTTCAAACGAACTCTCCACTGCGATCTGTTGAGGACGACAAACAACACTGGTCACCTGGTGTAAAGGGCTTTCTCTGCTAGGCGTCTGTATACAGTTTGCCTAGAAATTGTTGTTCCAGACGGAGCAGCGCGGTCTTGAGAGTGTTATCCAGCCATAATTCCTTCATGGCGTCGTATACAGTTAATGCCACGTATCGATCTTTCGAGGTGCCGTGGCTCTTGGGCAGCTGTGGCCCGGCCTCCTGGTGATAGTATCCGTTGTTTAGAATAGGTGCCATAACCTGGATACCACCATTCGAAACTTTCGTAACCATCAAACGACCTCCGTTTGAGACTAACTAGCTAACTTACAACCTGTCGATAGTTCTCCATTTCAGTCAATCGTTTAAACGATTACTAGAACTCATTTTAACTGAAATCAGCCTGTATCGTGATTTTTCTAGCAAGAAAAACACTTCTATAGACGAAATTGTCCAATTCGGGAAACGTCACTTTCAGTTTTCTTACCAAACGTACCATTTTAACCGCTTAAAGAAAAAACTCTGGATGCTTACATTACATCCATCGTTCCCCACTTTATTTATGGCATTACATTTTTTAATATTGGCCGTATTTATTTTGAATTATTGCAAAAAATGTGTCTGTAACTTTAATTTTGGTAACCAGTGTATAATATAGCAGACGACCGTTTCAAAAGGTCTTTAATTTATTTTTTTCAGTGCAAAAAATCTAAATTTGAATACTAAACGGAAGCTTAAACACAGAGTATTTCTAAAATGCTAAACATCAGCACCTTTTAATTTTCCCATATATAATTTTTTGTACCGCACTTCTAATTAATTATCTGTATTTAATTTGTTTTTTCTCTTTTATCTTTTTTTTGTATCACTAGGTAGCGCTATCACACAAGATTCTATAGTTTAACATCATTTTTATCTGGTTAAGCTTTTTTTGGTGTTTAGCACTTGGCTTGTCTCTGGCTTGATTTCTAGCTATTGGATTTGTATACTCAACTTAAGAACAAATTCCTGCATCACAAATGAATTATTTATTGGGAATAATTAAACAGAAAAACTATAGTTATATATAATATTTTATAAAGTTATGGAGATTGTCGCGGAGGGCGCGGTAGTCCAGTGGTTAGCGCGCGGGAATTGCACTCGGTAGGCTCGAGTTCGATTCCCGCCACTGCCAAAACTGCCGCCGTGTTCACGTGGAGTACGATCACGTTAAACATTTGGGTCCGCCCGAGAGGTTGGTGGTAGGGGAAGGAGGGTACGGTCCCTGTGGATGCATCTCCCACTGGGTTCCGGTCTGAATTGGGTGAATAAAAAGAAGGTTATGGAGATTGTTGCTAAGGGCGAAGTAGCCCAATGGTTAGTGCACGGGAATTGCACTCAGTAGACCCGGGTTCGTTTCCCGGCACTGCAAAAACTGTCGCCGTGTTCACGCGGAGTGCGATCACGTTAAACATGTGGATCCTTAAGTCCTTCCGAGAGGTTGGTGGTAGGGGAAAGAGGGTGCGGCCCCTGTAGATGCCTCCCCCACTGGGTTCCGGTCTAAATTTTGTGGCACTTCCTGGCCGTCCAAATAGTCACCTTACACCTTTCTGGTAGGTCGCGCCAGCGAGTTTGCCACGGTCAGAAGTTTCAAGGGTAGCGAACAATCTGGTCGCCGAAGGCGGCTAGTATATAATATTTTCTTTATAAAAGTCCAATTACTATTTTTTAATTTACGAAATCATACCAGTTTATACTACAAATCAATTTTTTAACAGGTTTGTCAATGGATCAGCAGTGGTAATTCTACGAAAAATTATAATACCGTTTATTTAAGGAAACTTAGCGACAAACTTGGTGAAATATTGCCAACGTGGAAACTTTTGATTCATTCTGGAAATTTCATGATTACCAATTTTGTAGATTTGTTGAGTACGCCATGCGTTATGTGGTTTTCCCAGAACTTTTCTCAGAGGCTATATAAGCTGGTCAGTGTTGGTGAGTTTGAATGATACGAATAAAAGGGAATTGTGAATACGTTTGTGGCTGGAGAATCTAATGTTTTGGGAATTAGTTGAGCCTTTAGAGTCTGTATATTGTACCTTACAGTTGTTCTATGATCTTTTAAGATAGCGATTTATTAGTTCTATATTGTATACTGTTCCTGTTAACTCTTACGGGTGCTTTAAATAAAACGTTAGTTATCGGAAATCCGTTCTCGTCCTTGTACAATGCAAATACAACTACGTTTCCACAGGGTGCATCATAACAATATCAAGACAAATATGATGAAATACATGCAATTCATTTCCTTTCGAGATTTTGCCAAAATATAGAAAAGTATTTTTAGACACTTTTGAACGAAAGGCCATGCAAGCATCCACAATTATCATTATTCTAATATAGAGGACTTTTTATGTTTAATGTTTTATCATATCACCGATTTGATAAAACTGGTGAAGAAAATCATAAATTAACTAATGTGTGGTGGTTCATCTTGACATTATCAGAATCCTTATCAGTTTGTGATTTTTTTTAAATTTTGAAAGAAAACATTTGAAAGTATGTTTAGTTGGTCCAAATGACCATATTTGTAGCATATTACAAGTCATTTTGAAGGGTTCTCTCTTACCGCCCCGAGGTATCATGGCTATTTTCTACTACAATGCTTAAAACTGTTAAGTTTCGTGACCATTAAGCCATATATAACTCATTTTATGCATAACTATGTCACATTTTGTCTTACTTTGCTATGAGAAAATGCAAAATTTCGAATAAATTTCGAATTTTTTTTCGAATTAAAAATTTTTTTCTATCTCGATTTATATTTTTGATAACAAAGAATATAAAGTTTCATGAAAATCCATTAATGTATCTGGCAGCTATCAAAATCATTCATAGACTGACAGATATGATATACGGACATCGCTCTAAAAATAGTCAAAACGTGATCATGAGGATCGAAAGCATATATTGGCATCAAAATCTCGAAATCAAATTTCGTGAAAACAATACTATCTCTATACTTTATTCTACAGTATGAGAAAGGAAACAGGAATATTTTCAGCAAGATTCACTGTGATTGTCCTTTTATAAACTATTAGTTATACTTTCTGAACCTTAAAATATCTTTCTATGCAACAATTTATGTTGAAATTTATGACATTTTTCATATGTAAAATATAACGGTAATATAAAATGAATTAAATTTGTCTCATTTTTTCACGAAACAGATCTAAAATATGAAACTTACATTTATTATGCGCAAATATGATTGCAGGATACTATCTTGTTTCGGTTTTTCTAATAAGATTTAATACCATTTTGTTTCCAAATATCAAGTACTAACACGAATTCACGGCATAATCCGAGATTTAAGATGAAAACTTCTGATTGAAATTACACTGGGCCTTAAATACACTTACACTGGTATTTAACTGGTACTTAAATTTTGCTAATTCAATCAAAGAATTATAACGAATAAAGAAAGCTAAGCTAAACCATAATCTATATTTTATAAATAAAATTGAAAATTGGTCTGTCTGTCTGTCTGTCTATATGCCTGTCTGTTTGTTTGTCCCATCATCACGGAAGAATGACTGAAACTAATTTGATGAAATTTTGTGGGTAATCTTAAAATAGCCGCACTTAAATTTTATTCTATGTTTTGAGTTTCTACGACTAGTGGTTCTCGAGATATTAGTGAAAAACAAAACTTTTGTTTGTCTCATCATCACGGGAGAACGACTGAACTGAATTTAATGAAATTTTGTGGGTAGCCTTGAAATCGCCTCTCATAAATTTAGTATAAATTTCAAGTTTCTACGATCAGGGATTGTCGGGGTATTATTGAAAAACGAAACTTTTTCCTAGATCTCTGTAACTCCCTGGTCCTTCCAAACGAAAAGGTTGGAAATCGTTTATTTAAAACGTGAAGTGAATTAAAACTTTTTCTCTGAGTTTGGTGGGAGATTTGTGCGTTAATAACCAATTTCTGAAAACATGAATTGTTTGAAGTATGAATTTAAATGGAAAATATTTCACCATGGTTTATTTTTCACAAGCTACTACTCAGCAATGAAAAGTATTAAGAAATCAAAATCGTTATTTAATGATTAGCATTTTATGAGGAAGATTCTATCTTATATCATGTTGCCCGGCAACGCATTTAAATTAAGTGTGTTTGTTAATGTTTATTGTTATTTGAATATTGATATTATTAATAAAAAATCTGATGTGGGCTTATAGTAGATATATTATTCTTATAGTAGATGCTTATATTCTTTCCAAGATATTGAAATTCCTTCAATTAGTCGTCATTTTCATTGATTTAGCGTCATTTTTATCAATTTGGCGAGATTTTTGTTAATTTGGCAACAATTAAAAATGTCGCCAAATTGGCGACTATTCCGCCAAATTCGTCGCCATAATCTCGCCAAGCGTTATGGATGGCGAAATAAGTTATTCTTACAGCAGATAAATGACTATTGGCGTTCAAATACTAAAGTATTACTCAGAGTATCGTTTTCATGAATGGAACGAGCTAGATCTACGAGATGATGTCACCAAATTTATCGCATGGTAATATGAAAAGTGAACATGTTTCTCAATAGGAAATATATTTTTTATTTGATATAACTTTTTGATAATTTTTTTGAAAAATGTGCAATATCTCGAGAACGGTTCATGTTAGCTTTCTAAAATTTATGTCAATAGTTTTCTAATGAAAAATTACATTAGAATTGTCTATTTGCGTAACTTTATTAGCGGTTATCATTTTTGACGATGTTTTCAAAATTCCATTCGAAAATTTAGGGGATTCTGAACATTCGATTGCGTATAAAAACAATAAGCTTCCAGTGTTTACGGATTGTGATTTTTGTACCAAATTTTATTCGAATCGGTCCATTCGTTCGTCAGTTATCGTCTCCACAGACTCACTGACACACACACACACACACACACACACACACACACACACACACAGGGGCGCGGTAGCCCATTGGTTAGCGCGCTTGAGTTGCACTCGGTAGGCCCGGGTTCGATTCCAGCCGCTGCCAAAACTGCCGCCGTGTTCATGCGGAGTACGATCACGTTAAACATGTGGGTCCGAAAGTCCTTCCAAAAGGTTGGTGGTAGGGGAAGGAGGGTGCGGTACCTGTGGATGCCTCCCCCACTGGGTTCCGGTCTAAATTGGGTGGCACTTCCCGACCGTCCAAACAGTTACCTTACACCTTTCTGGTAGGTCGGACGGTCTGGGTTTCAACAACAACAACAACACACTCACACACACACACAGATTTCACTTCAAAAATGTTTGATTCGTGATCAGGGATGCTTGAAACGTGCTCTCCCGACGAAAACTCGAATTCGAATTTTCGACCCCGTCACAATACTTTACTTATACATTATGTATATAAAGAATGTAATAAATGGATATAATTTTTTTTCCAATTGCCAGGCACTAGACTTACGTCTTTTAGCTTTATGTACGGCCGAAATCGTGAACCAATTAGCCGTCCAGGGACGTTGCCCCAGACGCACCAGAGGGGGACGGAACACACTGCGCCCACAACACACAACATTCATGTCTTACGTGGGACTCGTACCCACAACGTGGCGGCCGATCAATCTCTGGAAACGCTCGCCCTGACCGTTCGACCAACACGTCGACTGAAATGAGCCAACATTACTCTGTGTTTCCAGGTGGTCACCCACGCAAATACTAACCGCGCCCGATGCTACTTAACTTCGGTGATCTAACGAGAACCGGTGTTTTCAGCACGGTAGAGCCGTTGGCTCATATAAAAATATATCTTATGAATGAAGAGTTTGATTTTCTGTTAATTATATTAATTGCGGACTACGTACATCACTATCATTTACTTTGCCAAAGAGTTTTCAAGCTTATATATTGTGTTTAGCTAATAAACTCATATATTGTGTTTAGCTAATACACTCATATATTGTGTTTAGCCAATAAACTCATTTAGCCGATTGATAAAACAGAAAAGATTAGAACGGGTATATAACCTAATACAATTTTAGTGTTTCTATTTAGTATATACAAAAGGGATCAGGTTTGTTTTATTCAAATCTGCAATATCAGAGCTACGAATTTGTCGAGATATCGCTAACTTGGCAACTTTTCTTTAACGTTGCCAAAGTGATGGAAATGTTGCCATATTTATATAAATGACGCAAATCAATGAAATTTATTATAGTTTGTTAGTAGAGAGTAGTGAAGTGATGTTTCGTTATCATTTGTCTGTCAGTCCAACCGTCTTACTTTGTAACATATTTAGCTAATACTAGCAGCATACCCGTTCTTCGTACGGAGTATATAATATAAAGAAACTTGAAATTCATAATCATGCCCAAATTCTTATAGTATACTAAATGACATGTTTAATCAAAATATTCTGTTAAAATATTTAATATAATGCTCCTAAAAAGAAGTTTAAGAATCTCTGTTCTCGCTATATAAAATTATCTTCATGGACATATCTGAAGAATGAAACATCTTGGACCCCTTATGTAAGCAAATATAAAAAAAAAATATGGAATTGAATCAATATATGCAAAATAAAAGCGTTAAAATTGTATGGGACCCGTACTAATTATATACGCGAATATTAGAAAATATAACCTGTATTAGTAGATTACATGTATAAATTGAAAATACCAATAGACCCGTAATCTTTAAATCTGAAGACAGTCATTTATTCCAATATATGTCAAAATTAAAGTGCTAAAATTATATGGGAAGATATACACGTACTACTTATAATGTCCGATTATTAGTAGAAGATTACCCGTTTTACAATATGAGTCTCAAATCTTTTTTGGTAAAATACAACAGACGACGTAATAAATTGAATATATAATTAATCCCCGTAATCTTCATACCAGAAGACTGTACTTGATTCCAATATATATGCCAATATATGTCAAAATACATGCCAATATACCTGTACTACTTATATTCTCGTAGGTTAGAAGATATACCCGTGCATTCCTAGAAGATTACTCGTACAACGTACAATATGCGTGTGTCAGCAATTTTTGCCGCAATAAAACAATGGCGTAATAACTTAGAAATATCAATAATCACTGAATCAATAATTCAGGAAAATATCAATAATAATAATGTTTAAACCTGAAGAGTATAATTGATATTATCCAGTCCAAAATGAAATGGCAATGAAATTTATTTTATATACATATCTTCATTATTCAAATCGGAAAGGATTTAATAAAAATCGTCTGCCGCATAAACACATTGGATTTAAATCCGTTGCTAAGTGACATGATATCATTTGCTACAAACAAATTGGTAGAAAAAATATCGTCTAAATAGTTATATTTCTATGGAACATTTGGCGACAGTTTCGTCAAATTAGCGACATTTTAAAAAATCGCCAAATTTATCGCCAAGTGGGACTGTAGAACTGACAGATCCACTTTGCGACAAATTGACGAAATATCATCACAATACTATCCCCTAACAAAAAACAATTAATATCATTTATGTAGCGCAATTTTATCAATTTCAAGATATTTTTATAGATTTGAAAACATTTTTATCAATTGGTGACATTTTAAAAATTCGCTAAATGTATTACTAAGTAGGATGGTTGGTCTGACATCATTTCAGTACTCTCTTCTAACAAAACAAAAAAAAATGTCATTGATATGTAGAAGACCCAAGCCACACGACCAACCCATAATAAATAGATTAAATTTTAATTCACTTTCAAACGATTTTCAAGCTTTTCGTTTGGATAAACCACGGAGTTAGGGAGTAGAACTCCTAGGAAAAAGTTGGGTTTTTCATTAATATCTCGACAACCCCAGGTCTTAGAAACTCGAAACTTGGACAAAATTTATGGGGGGATATTTCAAGGCTATTCACCAAATTTCATTAAATTCGGTTCAGCCGTTTTTCCGTGATGATGAGACAAACAAAAATTTCGTTTTTTACTAATATCTCGAGAACCACTGAACGTAGAAACTCAAAACACGGATATAATTTTAAGTGGCGCTATTTCTGGGCTACCCACAAAATTTCATCAAATTCGGTTCAGCCGTTCTCCCGTGATGGTGTGACAAACAGACAGACAGACAGACAGACAGACAGATTTTCATTTTTATTTATATAGACTAGCAGCATACCCGTTCTTCGTACGGAGTATATAATATAAAGAAACTTGAAATTCATAATCATGCCCAAATCCTTATAGTATACTAAATGACATGTTTAATCAAAATATTATGTTAAAATATTTAATATAATGCTCCTAAAAAGAAGTTTAAGAATCTCTGTTCTTGCTATATAAAATTATCTTCATGGACATATCTGAAGAATAAAACATCTTGGACCCCTTATGTAAGCAAATATAAAAAAAAATATGGAATTGAATCAATATATGCAAAATAAAAGCGTTAAAATTGTATGGGACCCGTACTAATTATATACGCGAATATTAGAAAATATAACCTGTATTAGTAGATTACATGTATAAATTGAAAATACCAATAAACCCGTAATCTTTAAATCTGAAGACAGTCATTTATTCCAATATATGTCAAAATTAAAGTGCTAAAATTATATGGGAAGATATACACGTACTACTTATAATGTCCGATTATTAGTAGAAGATAACCCAATTTGCAATATGAGTCACAAATGTTTTTTGGTAAAATACAACAGACGACGTAATAAATTGAATATATAATTAATCCCCTTAATCTTCATACCAGAAGACTGTACTTGATTCCAATATATATGCCAATATATGTCAAAATATATGCCAATATTATATTAGACCTGTACTACTTATATTCTCGTAGGTTAGAAGATATACCCGTGCATTCCTAGAAGATTACTCGTACAACGTACAATATGCGTGTGTCAGCAATTTTTGCCGCAATAAAACAATGGCGTAATAACTTAAAAATATCAATAATCCCTGAATCAATAATTCCGGAAAATATCAATAATAATAATGTTTAAACCTGAAGAGTATAATTGATATTATCCAGTCCAAAATGAAATGGCAATGAAATTTATTTTATATACATATCTTCATTATTCAAATCGGAAAGGATTTAATAAAAATCGTCTGCCGCATAAACACATTGGATTTAAATCCGTTGCTAAGCGACATGATATCATTTGCTTCAAATAAATTGGTAGAAAAAATATCGTCTAAATAGTTATATTTCTATGGAACATTTGGCGACAGTTTCGTCCAATTAGCGACATTTTAAAAAATCGCCAAATTTATCGCCAAGTGGGACTGTAGAACTGACAGTTCCACTTTGCGACAAATTGACGAAATATCATCACAATACTATCCCCTAACAAAAAACAATTAATATCATTTATGTAGCGCAATTTTATCAATTTCAAGATATTTTTATAGATTTGAAAACATTTTTATCAATTTGGTGACATTTTAAAAATTCGCTAAATGTATTACTAAGTAGGATGGTTGGTCTGACAGATAAATGCTAACCAAACATCATTTCAGTACTCTCTTCTAACAAAACAAAAAGAAATTTCATTGATATGTAGAAGACCCAAGCCACACGACCAACCCGAAGGTTTATGGCAGCTGTTTGTGTGTCGTTTATATCAATTTGGCGACATTTCCGTCAATTTGGCAAAGTTTAAGAAAAGTTGTCAAATTAGCGATATCCCTCCAAATTCGTAGCTTTGAATTTGCAGATCTGAATGAAACATTCTTATCCCGTTTCAATATACTAAATGAAAACACTACAATTGTATTAGAAGATATACCCGCTCTACTCTTTTTCTGTTTCAACAATCGGCTATATGAATTTATTGGCTAAACATAATATATGAGTTTAGTAGCTAAATACGATATAAGCTTGAAAACTCTTTGCCAAAATAAATGAAATTGATGTACGCAGTCAGCAATTAATATAATTAAAAGAAAAATCAAACCGTCCATTCATAAGATATACTTTTATATCCATTTATCCATTTATTTATTATTTAAATCGAAAAAAAATAATAAAAACATTAACAAACACATTTAATTTAATTGCGATGCCGAGCAACATGATATATCCTCCTAAAATGTTAAAATTTATTAACCACTAACAGCACACCCGTTATTCGTACGGAGTGTATAATTTAAAGAAACTTAAATTTCGCAATCATGTGCGAATTCTGTTAAAATATTAAATTTATTGCTCCTAAAGAGAAGTTTAAGAATATATGTTCACACTATGCAAAATTATCTTCACGATCAGATCTGAAGAATAAAACATCCTGCCCCCTTTTGTAAGCAAATTTACAGAAGAAAAAATAGGAATTGAATGAATATATGCAACCCCGTTCTAATTATATTCTCGCAGATCAGAAAATATGCCAATGTGTTAGTAGAAGATTACCCGCATTACAATATGCGTCTCAAAAATATTTGCCAAAATAAAAGAGATGACGTAATAAATTGAAAACATCAATAATATCCGTACTCTTTATACCAGAAGGTCGTAATTGATTCCAATATATGCCAATATATATCAAAACATATGTCGTTATACCTGTACTACTGATATTCTCGTAGATTAAAAGATATACACGTGTATTTGTAGAAGATTCGTACAACATACAATATATGAGTTTAAACAATTTTTGTCATAATAAAATAATTGCATAATAACTTGAAAATATCAATAATCCTTGAATCAATAATCCCCGAAAATATAAATAATAATAATTTTTAAACCTGAAGACCGTAATTGATATTATCCAGTCAAAAATGCTATAAGAAAAATCAAATCGTTCTTTTCTAAAATATATTTTTATATCCATTTATTTATTATTCAAATCGAAAAAATAATTATTAAAATTAACAGACAGATTTAATTGAATTGCGTTTCTGAGTAACATGATATAAGATAGAATCTTATAACATGTTAAATATGTCATGTCTTATAACATAAACTGCGAAATTAAATAACGATTTTGATTTCTCTATACTTCTCATTGCTCCGTAAAAGCTTGTTTTAAATAAACCATGAACCATGGAGATAGATTTCCCCTTTAAATCATGTTTCAAACAATTCATGTTTTCAGAAAGTGACTAATTAACGCAAAAAATCTCCCATCAAACTCAGAGATTAAATTTTAATTCATTTTCAAACGATTTTCAAGCTTTTCGTTTGGATAAACCACGGAGTTAGGGAGTAGAACTCCTAGGAAAAAGTTCCGTTTTTCATTAATATCTCGACAACCCCAGGTCTTAGAAACTCGAAACTTGGACAAAATTTATGGAGGGATATTTCAAGGCTATTCACCAAATTTCATTAAATTCGGTTCAGCCGTTTTTCCGTGACGATGAGACAAACGAAAATTTCGTTTCTTACTAATATCTCGAGAACCACTGGTCGTAGAAACTCAAAACACGGATATAATTTTAAGTGGGGCTATTTCTGGGCTATCCACAAAATTTCATCAAATTCGGTTCAGCCGTTCTCCCGTGATGGTGTGACAAACAGACAGACAGACAGACAGACAGACAGACAGATTTTCATTTTTATTTATATAGATTTAAAATGTCCTCAAATGAATAAAAATGTTTGTAAATCCATATAAATATCTTGAAATTGGTAAAATTGTGCTAAATAAATGAATTTAGTTGTGTTTTGTTAGTCGATAGTATTGTGATGATGTATCGTCAATTTGTCCCAAGTGGGACTGTTAGTTCTACAATACCACTTGGTGATAAATGTGGCGATTTTTTAAAATGTCTCCAAACCTTCCATAGAGATGGCATTATTCAGACGATATTTCTTCTACCATTTTTTTAAGCAAATGATATCATGTCGCTTAGCAACGGATTTAAATTAAATGTGTTTATGTGGCAGATGATATTCATTAAATCTTTTCCGTTTTGAATAATGAAGATATGCATATAAAAAAAATGGAATTACCATTGTATTTTTTACTGGATAATATCAATTACGGTCTACAGGTTTAATCATTACTATTATTGATATTTTCTAGGATTATTGATTCAGAGATTATTGATATTTTCAAGTTATTATGGCATTGTTTCATTGCAGCAAAAGTTGTTGAAACTCATATATTGTACGTTGTACGAGTAATCTTCTAAAAATGCATGGGTATATCTTCTAATCTACGAGATTATAAGTAGTTCAGGTATATTGGTATATATTTTGATATATATTGGCATATACTTTAATGAATTACGGTGTTCTGGTGAAAAGATTATGGGGATTACTGATATTTTCAATTTATTACGTCATCTGCTTTATTTTGGCAAAGATTTTACGACTCATATTGTAATACGGGTAATCTTCTACTAACACTCCGACATATCTTCTAATGTACGACATTATAAGTAGTACGGGCATATATTAGATTCAATTACTGCAATTCAGGTTTAAAGATTACGAGTTTATTGATATTTTCAAATTATACATGTAATCTACTAATATAGATTATATCTTATAATATTTGCGTCTATAAGTCGTACGGACCCTATACAATTTTAACGCTTTTATTTTGCATATATTGTTTCAATTTCATATTTTTGAAAATTTGCTTACAAAAGGTGTCAGGGTATTTTATTCTTCAGATCTGTACGTGAAAATAATTTTGTGTAGCGAGAACAGAGATTAATCTTCTTTGTAGGAGCTTTAAATTAAATATTCTACAAAATATTTTGATCAAAAATGTCATTTAGTATACTATAGGAATTTGCACATGATTGTGAATGTTAAGTTTCTTTATATTATATACTCCGTACGATAATCGATTATGCTACTAGTTATAATAATATGATTAAATTGGCGAAAGTCTATAATTGGAGAGCGACACAATAGCAATAAAGTATCAACCAAATGGGCATGTATCCTATAAATTGCATTGCACGGCAAAACTGAGAATGCTGAACTAGTTTAAAATCAATTCTACTTTTCAATAATTAATGGAAATGCCTGTAATCACGAAATAAATGTAGTACCTTTAGCGAGGAAATTAAATAACAAACATGGCCGAGCATAAGTAGACCTTAATCGAATCATATTGAAATAGAACAAAAGAAAAGCTTAGTTTCCATTACCACTCGGATGATCTGGTAATACTCATATAGCAACCTTTACGTACGTACTATCTTGCGGATGAAAAAGTGTCATTTACGGTCCATACTACGTAAATCAACTTTTACAGACCTATCTAAAATTTATAAAAACAATTCAGAATTGGAATAACTATTTAGTAAAATACAAAGGTATATTTAGTAAAATACGAAAACACTTTATATTCACGCAACACATTAGAATTTTTAGAATTTTTATTTAACGGCTAGATGAAGTAAAAAAAAGGCCTTGAAAATGCGTTTTATGAAGTATTTTCAAAAACGAATTTAAAAATTAATTCATTGTCTTACTAAAGTTCTATTATTAGTAATACAGTGAATTACTAAAGTCTTACTAATTCACTGTCTTACTAAATAAGTTCATTGGAAAGAACATGTTTTTAACTTTCCGAATGGTATTACGATATACATTCTGACAAGATATTCGATAGCGGAGGAACTGATATGTTGCTGTTGTTTAGACCCAGACCGTCCGACCTACCAGAAAAGTGTAAGGTAACTGTCTGGACGGTCGGGAAGTGCCACCCAATTTAGACCGGAACCCAGTGGGGGAGGCATCCACAGTGACCGTACCCTCCTTCCCCTACCACCAACCTCTCGGAAGAACTTACGGACCCACATGTTTAACGTGATCGTACTCCGCATGAACACGGCGGCAGTTGTGGCAGCGTGCAAATCCAGCGCGCAAACCACCGGGCTGCCGCGCCCGATATCTGCCATCAGCACGCGGTGTTCCCAGGTGGTCACTCACCCATGTAATAACCGCTCCCGATGCTGCTTGACTTCGGTGATCTAACGAGAACCGGCGTTATCAGCATGGTTGGCCGTTGGTATGAGGAACTGATATGTTGTTGTTGTTGTTGTTGAGACCCAGACCGTCCGACCTACCAGAAAGGTGTAAGGTAACTGTATGGACGGCCGGGAAGTGCCACCCAATTTAGACCGGAACCCAGTGGGGGAGGCATCCACAGGGACCGTACCCTCCTTCCCCTACCACCAACCTCTCGGAAGGACTTACGGACCCACATGTTTAACGTGATCGTACTCCGCATGAACACGGCGGCATTTGTGGTAGCGTGCAAATCTAGCGCGCACACCACGGGGATACCGCACCCGAGATGGCCAACAGCACGTGGTGTTCCGAGGTGGTCACCCACCAAGTACTAACCGCGCCCGATGCTGCTTGACTTCGGTGATCTAACGAGAACCGGTGAGGAACTGATATGTGTGAAAGTCTCTCAAAATTGCTCCTCAATATAAAATAATGAAACGATTTATCATAATTAACAAAAATCACCCCAAAGTATATCGAGATTTAATCTGAGCTATCACTGTATCAAATTTCGAAGACGTGAGTAGCTTAGAATTTGCGTTATATCTCTAACATACAAACATATTTATTTGTTTATTTTACATTTCAGAAAACTAGACCATTTCAATTTATCACTTCCTCTCCATAACATAAAGATTATTCTCATTCAGATTATTCGTCTGGATTATTTTTCCTGCCCATAATGCCAATTTAGGTGATTACAATACAGCAGTAATTTGCCAGCTTATTATTTTGACGAATGACTTTCAGTTACAAGTTTCTTGATCGAAAAGTCCCAGTAATTGAGAATGGGAACAACACACGTTAATTCAGAAGACACTCGTTTTCAATTATCGCTAAAATTGCAATTTCCTTTTATCAATCTCCTCTTATTTATAACAGTCTGCAGCAGAAAACTTCCTACAATCTTTTCTCTGTAGTTACCGTTAATTGGGAAATGATTGAATGCAACTGCTTAGATTAATTCTCTTTTAGAATGATTTCCTATTAATGCTTGTATGATAAATCTATAGATTAAAAGTACTTTTTGATTTGAGTAATAATTTCCGCGCTTTTACAATTTAAACAATTTTCTAGTATACTTTTATTACTTACCATAGTAGAACTCATAGGTAGATTATTGTGACGTGGTCTAAAATTCGAATTAGAATTTCTGACGAAAGAGCACGTTTCATGAATCCCAGAGCCTCAATTGAACCTTTTAGAGTTAACATATGTGCGTAAGTATGATCGTGAGTGCGTATGCGTGTTAGTATGTATGTGCATGTGCCGACGCGGTGGTCGAACGGTCAAGGCGAGCGTTTCCAAGCTATTGTTCGGCCGCCGCGGTATGAGTTCGAGTCCTACGTAAGGCATGGATGTTTTGTTGTTGGGCGCAGTGTGTTCCGCCCCCTCTGGTGCTCCTGGGGCGTGTCCCAGGACGGCTAAATGGTTCACGTTTCAGGCCGATGTATAGACGAATGATGAAAGTCAAGTGCCTGGCCATTTGAAAAAAACATGTATGTGCATGTTTGTATTGTGTGTGTGTGTGTGTGTTTGACGCGATATCTCAGGAACGAATGAAGCGTTTCTGAAAAAAAGGGAAGATTATTATATAATCAATGATTACTCTATTGGTTTTTAAAACAATAGAATGTTCAAAATAATTCCAATTCGAATGACATTTTGAAATAAATCGTAAAAGACTAGTGCATTCAATAATGTTAACTAAATACTTTTTATGCATAATTTCTCAATAGAAACTGAAAGACAGAAACTTTATAAGGCTTGTTTTAAACGTTTTAGAGATATTGCAAGTTTTTGAATAAATGTATAAAAAAAATTACACAAATTGAAAAAGTAGTATGTTTAATCTGATATGTTTACATTACATATGCAAAATTTGGTGATTAATTTGGTGACTTTTATGATTAATTTGGCCAAATGCAGTCAATTTAGCGACTCTCTGAAAATGTGGCCAAATTGCAAAAATGTTGTCAAACTTATGACATTGACTCTAAATTTAGAATTTATTATTAAAATATTATAATTTATAGCGTGTATAGTTTAGCTAAAGCTAGTAATGTGTCAAGTTAGTAATTGACAAGTTAAATTTGCGCGAAATATAAAATAATCTTGTATTTCGAAATAGTTTTGCACTTTCTTAACCATAATGTCAACAAACTTTAAAATACAATTGAATGTCAAAAGCCAGATCTCTTACATCCTATTTTGCTGTGAATAAAGTCAATTTACTACATTAGACAGGGAAAATAATTTGCTTACTACATCAGATTTTCCTTTTACCTTTGGAATGACACATCTGCATAACTAATTGGGTTTGTAACAATGTTATATGTTTCCCACCGTTTATGATATTTTTGTTAATATACTAACATGTGTGTCAATGTCAACTGCAAATAAATTTCGAAATAAACAGCACACAGAATGAACTCCCTATGGAATAAAAATGAAATATCACTTGGAAGGTCAAATGTGATTCCTTTTTATTCATATAGTCATCGAAATTTCGTTTAGTTACGAAATTATTTGAGAAAGTTTAAATCCAGGGTGATTAGAATTAAAGTATCCCTGTTCAGAGTACTTTAGAGGAAAAAAATCACTGGTCATAAGAACGTTAAATCGGTGTGGTATGAATTTCTGAATATGAAGAAACGAATGGCGCAATAATTCCAAAGGAAGAAATGGTCCTACGAACAGTCTCTTCTAAAAACATAATTCAGTGAAGTAGCTCGACAGTCGTGATGCCTATTAATTACAAATTGCAACTTGTTTGAGAGTGCAATAGATACTGACAATAGTCATAAACTCCAAAATGTCAAATTAATTAATGCATCTATAACATGTTATACATAGAACGCAGGAAGGAAGAAGGCTGTAGAAAAGCCAGTTATTGGCAGTGTTCAATGTGTCTGTCCACCATGTTGAAGAAGCAACAACTGCACGTAACTGATCTATTGTGAGGTTGCGCGTGTGAAAGACGAAGATGTCCTTCAAATCTGCGAAGTTACGAATATCTCCCCGATAGATCATGCTTTTCAGGTAACCCCACAGCCAAAAGTCACAAGGGTTCAGATCTGGTGAACGGAATGGCCATAAAGATGGGAATGCGAAACTGATTACTCGATTTTCTATATAATGCTGTCGCATCTTGAATATGATGGCCAAGTGGGTAGGTACTATATCTTTTTGGAATATGTTAGAGTTAAAGCATCTTCCTTGTTGGATATGAAGAATAACGAAGTTCTGCAACATGTCCTTATAACACAGTGCAGTAATTGAACAGATCTTTGGCGGATGTGGATGGATTGCTTCAAAAGAATGTGGACCAATTAGAAATGTTTGCTGTAAACCCAGATACTTTGTTTTGGAGACTGTAAAGGGATCTGTTGAAACTGGCAGGAATTTTCCATTGTCCAGATGCTGCTATTTTGGGCGCTTACTGCTGCACATAGCGAAAAATGTGCCTCATCCCTACACAAGATGTTCCAAGGCCAGTTAACGTATATCTGCATGCGTGCACAGAATGTCAAAGCAAACGTTTGATGGATATTTGTATCAAAACCTTGTAATTCTTGGTGAAACCTTGTAATTCTTGGATCGTATACGGATAACTTTTCTTTAAGAATTTTAAATTTTCCATATGCACTTCCGTGCAGTTGAGTAGGGCAAATGCAATTGTCTTGCTACTGCTCGAGCACTACTGATTCATACCTAATTGTGACTGCTCTGCCCAATAACAGACGTTGAAACCTCTTCAGCCACTTGCTTTGTCACAGGTTTCTGAACTTATACTGGTCGAACTGAACAGTTTCTAGTCTCCTCGAAGTGTTGAATCATTCTCCGAACGTCACATGCTGTCGGAGGAGCTGCATGCAACGATTTCAAACGTCTGTAAACGCGAAGAGCGACAGCAGCATTTTCGTCATTCTTGTAAAACAACTTTATTATTAAAGTTGTTTTACAAGAATGGTCAGGCAATAAAAGTCTCATAGTGATCGACGAATGTTTCCACAAAACTTTGAATGCGTTTTTATAGCAAGTTGTGTTTAAGCAATGTACATAAAGCGACTTCTTCTTCTTTTGTTGATGCAGTATGGAACATTTGCAAAATGCTTACCTAAATTTCATATGCAATGTTTGTGACAGTTGATCATCGCTTATACCATTTACAATTCGTAATTAATATGCATCACAACTGCCAAACCAAGCCATATCATTGAATTGTATTTTTACTAGAGACAGTTCGCAACTCCATGCATTTCCCTATCGGTCATTTTGGAACTAATTTTTTAGTCATTGGTTTTCCCATGTTCTAAAATGCATAACACGCAGATTTGGAGTTGTTATGAGCACTGGTTTTTTCTCTACAGTGTTCTGGGCAGGAATACTTTAATTTTAACCACCCGATATACTGCATACACTACCATACATACGTATTTGACCATCCTCTTTTTGTTCCTTAGAAAAAATATGGTATTTCATTGTAAATTTAACATGTTTTAGTTCTAACAAAATGAGAGATTAATCATTTTACAGCTATTGTAATGAAAAATATTAGCATTTGAAAAGCGTTTTTATCGTTTAGCAATTTTATGCTAAATGAGGCATTTTTCAAGACATGAATTCGTTGATAGATATTTCTGCAATTTCTTGATGTAATTAAAACCAGTTATGTGTTATGTTTTTATGTGGCTAGTTGTCTTTTAATTTCTGAAGAAAACGCTTCGTTATCACCTTTTCTCGTATATTTATTATTTAATAACAATATATCTGAATATAACCACATCATAATATATTTTTCTGGACGTTTGCTCTTCTTTAAGTGCTTGTCACAAAATTAACAAAAGTAATCACGGAATCACAAGTCATTTAAATGTATCAAGAAAATCACTCGATTACCATGTTGAAAGGTCAAAACTGGTGGCATATTATCTTATGAAAAACGTACTATAAGACCCTGGATAACAACCCAAACCGGCAACAGATGGTTAGGGATTATTAGCAAATGTAACAGATAATTTACCACACCTGAACTAGCTACTCAGATTAACTTTAATAGATATACAGGGTGTATCACAAAAGCTGAACAGCGAAATATTTATGAAAAGTTGTAGATACATAGTTCCAATTATAAACATGCTTTAAATAAGATTGTGGTGAAACGATTGGTTTACTTTTTAAATTCAAATGAAACTTGTGGATTAAGTTATTATTCTTAATTAATATAGATCGTGGATCGAATAATTCCTACATTTGTATCGCAGCCGCACTAACCCAGCATTACCTCTTTGCACAAGTTCCTAAAGTATAGTCATTAATTAAAACACTGCGTATTAAATTCCATATTTAACATTTAAAATAAAAAAATATTTATTCACACACATTATTATTATGATTAAAATTACATTCATTTTAATAAACGCTTAGGAGAAAATGCACGTGTGATACCAGGTCCTAAGAATATTATTCCAAAATCATAAATTGACCTAATATATCCGCAGACTGGAGTATACCTATGTTTGTCGGGTATGTTGCTTGGAATTATTGTCGCTTCTTTTTCCGACATTTGGAGTCAGCTTTGTCTTTGGTATAATATTTTAATATTTAAAATATCGTCGCACTACTTGAAAATCAACACTCTATCTTATAAAATACTGCTCGAATTTCATGACCGCTCTCTCGCGCGTCTGGATAATCAGTCTATTTATAAACACCACAGGTCGAATTGACCGCTCGCTGTCACTTCTCAACAATCATTGATTTTTCTCAACGCTCTTGGACCATTATTTTTGTGAACGACACCTCTGCACCATAACTGCTTGAATATTCATTGAACTATCTCCTTATTGCCAGATTATTTTGATTAAGGTCCAGATACGCCCTCCGTGCTCTCATTGGTTGCTCCTCAGCGCGAGTAGCGTCATTGCATCATTGGCTACTTGATTTTCCAATGATGCTCAATTTAAGCCTTGGCCCTAGAATATCTTTTCCCAAATCAAACCTGTCATTTATGTGACTTGAATTTATTGGGGTCATGACTTTTCGGGCCAGGACTGTCATAAACTGCCGCATACAAGTCTGCGCTTTGTTTTGTCGTAAATAGTCGTAAATATCAAACCTGCATAATTACCTCCTGGTCTCACAAAGGTAGAAAGTTATGAAATAGTAATTTAAATAATATGCAATATTTCTGCAAAAAACAAATATAATCTTATGCAGCCCCTCCAGCGAAAAATGTTAAATTGCACAAATGTTTTCAAACCTTCATTTAGTTAAACTAAAGAAAAATTTGCATCTCAAAAATTAAGGAGGATGAAATAAATTTTCAAACTTCCTGACTCACACCACTTTTTCCTGAGTTTTTGATACTCTTGTAACTACAAAAATTCATGAATCCAGTGGCCGTTCACAAATCCAATTGATTCACAGAAATTATTTAGTACGGTTTTATGATTTGTAGGATTTTATTGATTTAGTAGGGTTTTATTTTAACTGAAAATATTAATGCCTGCTTAGAAGTTATTTTAACACTTAAGTAAGGTAAATAAAACAGATTATTGTATATTTAACGGTCTGTTAAATATTTGCCTAACAAAATGTACTGGAAAATAAGCATTTCCTTGAATTTTTGAAAACAATATCATTTAATATCACTGTTTTCAGTTGGCCAAATAAGTTTATAACATATTTTTGTGATTACACTTTACCTACCAGATTAGGAGCCTTTGTAGACGGAATGGTAAGGGGTCTTGCATTCGAAACAGCGGTAGTCGGGTTCAAGTACACTGATGGCGTTTTCGGGGAGACCAAGGATGACGTTGTTTAGTTCTTACGACTCAAGCACTTGCATATGGCTAGCACAAAGAATAAGCTAAAATATATATTTCGATTTTCTTCGTTAGTACTCGTTGTCTGCCAGAGACATATTGACGATAAAACGAGTCTGTTGATTGCAGTCACATATCAGCCTCAGAATAAAAACTCTTTAGAAGTACGCCAACTGTACGAACATTTACGACAGTATTCCCTCATTGTATCAGTAGACTATTATTCGCATTCGCGGTAAAGCAAAATCATCTCGCAGAGTTCGGCTTTACTGAACAACGCCATAGGTTATTTAAATGCTTAAATACAAACTGTGAATCGACACAATGGTGATTTTATATATTTACGGAAATGTCTGCGGAAAAAAATGTGAATAAGTAGTAGAAATTTTAGTAACCATTTGCAACCGAAGTTGATTTGTGGACGCCCCCTTATTTCCCAATGAAAATTTTAATCAGTGATAACTATATCATATTAGATCGTGTTACTGCCAATTTTTTCTGTTTTACTAAATACGGTATGGGTAATAATTTTTAGTAACTTGATTTCTTCGATAGAGGAGCTGTGTAGAAAATTGATTTTCTTAACTTTACAAAAATATGGTGCAGCATTTTGAGTACTATTTCAGAACGTCGTACTTTATTTAAAGCATTTTTGCAATTGGAACTGTGGGCCGACAACCAACCGTTCCAAAAAAATCTTCCAATGTTTACTTTTTGTGAGTCACTCTCTATACACCCCTCAACATTACTACTGTCAAAAGCATCCTTGCTGATGCTGGACGAGTAGCAGTGAAAAAGGAGTAATAATTGGAGGCTCGTCCTCTGAAGTGATGTTTAGAAATTTGAAGTTTGGGGTACAAGATAAAGGGTATTAGATTGCAGTTTTGCAGTTTAACGGATGCTTGACCAAAGTTTTACTCTTTCTGTGAAATATGGTGTAGTTCTATAATGACATGGGCTGTTTTAGTAAAAATACAGTTGGTAGTATCTTCAAGATACGTAAAGCAATATGGAAAAATCTGATGTAGGCAGCATATGACTTTCCATGCAGATTTATATCCACGTTCTTTTTATTTTAATTAAATTTAATTCACTTTTAATTCAATTTTAGTTCTCATTTGGTAACTGGACTTATTTTCAAAGGTGGAGTAGAGGAAATACGAAAAACCTAAAATTTTTAGAGAACGGCTAGTCCTAGGGTAATGGGTTTGATCTTATTCTTTTCTTCGTTAAAAATTACGTATAAAACAATCATTTAATAGATTTATTTGAGCATACGTAGTTTTTTACTTTAGATTTTGATGATATTTGAGGGTCTTTTTTCCAAAAAAGGCCGGTTATTTTTTTCTCCAATCATACCAAAATCTAATCAGCATCAGGATGATCCCCAAGCAATTTATCTACTGCATTATGTAAAATTCGGTCCTTTAGTTTTTCAGCTAGAGTGGATACAGTCTTTTGCGGGCCATTTCACAAAAAAAGCGGGTTCTTTTTGTGGCATAAGATATCTATTTTTACACTTTAATTATTAAATTCATTATTTTAAATCACATTAACATTGCCGTAAATTCATATATAGTGGAATTAACATTTAAATCGTACATCACTCGTTATTGTGCCGCAAAACCCTCCAATTATTTAACTTATGTGTAAGTCCTGAAAATAATTATTAATTAATATTAAAAGATTAGATTATTTTAAAACTTAAACAATATCATTTATTAACAACATTAATTTATCAAAAGCACCAATTTTCATAAATATCAATTTTCACTTATTATCAATTTTCATTTGATTATTTTAGCGAGGGGAGATATGCGACAAGAATTATTAGTTTTACCGATGGTGTCTAGGACCGGTAACAATCAGAGCACATACCTTCCAGTTTAGTCTTGGGCTCATCATCTCGCTTGCATCAGTCTTATACTGCCATAACTCTGGGGTGTGTGGCTCCGAACTCTGATTTATTTCCTTTTAAGTCATGATAGTGTAAATACTCGTACTCTAACTGCAACTCCCAAGTCATGTCTGCTAGGTCATATTCACTTCGCTCCTTTCGTAAATCTGTTTTAGACTTGTGGTTCCTTCGGCGGGGGGGGGGGGGGGGGAGGGGTAGCTCCGCCCTTCTTCCCCTTGGCGCTCATTGGTTCTCCTGAACCCAATGGCATCACTTCACAGCCCCTGTGGCCTGGCACACCTAAATTTATAGCATTTGACCTAAAAGTTCAAATTGTCGTAAAGTTCGGTGCCAGCCAGTCTGCACGCTTTGTTCGGAGTTCTGGCGACCATAAATAATCAAATAAAAATGTCTCATGTGAGAACAATTTCTGGTCTCACACTTTTATCCCGAATCGTACCCAAAACTAATCAGCAGCAGAGTCGTCTACAAGTGACTTACCTGCCAAATTTTATGAAATTCGGTCCATTAGTTTTTTAGTTAGAGTGGATGCAAAATCTACACAGACACACAGACAGACACACATACATACAGACACACAGGCAGACACACACACAGATGTCACACTAAAATAGTGTTTTCGTATTCTAGAGGTCTCGAAACGTGTAGATCCATAGAAAATTCGAGTTATGATTTTCGGCATGATTTCAATATTTTCCCTATACATTACCATGTATTGCAAGGAAACTTAAAAGATCAATGTATAATGATCTACCACATTCCGCAAATATTTGTAAAAATATATTTAGATAAGTTAACTAAGAAAGGAATGCTTGAAATAATACTTTTCGATTAAACTGTCGTGGGAAGAACTGGACCTGTGGTCGATGTCAGTGATCGTCTGGACCTGTGTGATGTCTGAAAAGTCTGTGGTCGATGATTATGTCCAACTTCTGTTGAAAACCTCTGGAAAGTAATTACAAAAATAATTTAGAAAAATAGTACCAGAAACACTAACAAACTGATAGCGAGAATGCTTAAACCTTACAAAGTAAAAACTAAAATATAAGTTAATAAATAAATGAACACATAGATGAAACAGAAATTTAATTATTTTTTTAGTTATAAAGATTCCGAATTTATAAGCAAACAAATATGAAATTGTTCTGCTTTCTAAAATATGTTTTGGATATTATTAGGTGACCAAAGACTTAACGACGACAGTGGATACGTTACTAATGTACTAGGATATAGTGAAAATGATGGACAAAATTAGCTTCAAATAAGCAGACGTTTCGAAAATCTTTGGATTTCTTTCTTCAGTACAAATAAGCATGGACCTGATCAGTGAACAACCAAAAATGTTTTGGACATTCAGGGCGACTATCAATGCTGGCCATTAGGTTTTTAATTAAGGCCATCAGTGGTGTAGAAGGCAGATAAAACTAGCTTCAGTTAAATAGGACCCAGTTAGATTCCTCTTTGGCACATTTAAATAATTATATTTAAATATGTTTATCATATTAAAATATAACTACTCATCCATACTGTTGATTATACCGGACTGCAATAAACATTTTTTCTAGTTTCGAGATACAGCAAGTGTGGAAAGGCTGCCTTATGTGCCCCATATCTCGTGCAATTTTTGTATTAAATTATTTGACAATATATTTCCCCCTCCGGAAAGTCGAATTTTTGAGTATTTTGATAAAAAATCTGTGCGACAAATGCGACCCATAAGTATAACCTTATTCGAATTTAGAAAACGGTTTATCTTTAGAACATGTGTACTGTGTAAAGAACCTTGCTGCCCCAACCGGGAATCGAACCCTGAATCTCCGAACTGGGCAGCCGAAGCTCTGCCGTTGAGCAACTGGGACGAAATTGCAAACTCTTATAGTCGATGTGAACTCTGTATTCTCTATCTTCTAATGTCAAATTGGCGGGCAACTGACAATCTGGCTGACTACCTCCTGCTATTTTTTCTCAGGTTAGCCTCCTGCTACTACTATTTTTACGCAGGATAGTATCCTGCGTGGTCGTTATCTTTTCAATTTGAAATCGGCGAAAAATCTTCCAGAGTCCACTTAATCCGTAGTAGCCGTACTAGAGTCAATTCCTAGTACTGAGGTAAAAGAAAAGTACTAAGGTCACTTTCAGATTTCCGACATCTCCGGTCCCTCTCTTACTATTACCTTTCCTGACTCACTTCTCTCAAAATTTTGAAAATCTGATATCCTTAATCTTTGGCAAAATTATTTTAATGATTATATTTCCACCAGCGTTTGTGATCCGGCTAAAATCCTGTCTTACCTCCCTTTCTTGAATCCTAATTTACAATTTTTTCAATAAATACCTCATTTATTTTCTTACTGGTTATGGTCCCTTTCTTGATTTCCTATACTTTTTCAAAATTAAATCCAACTCTAACTGTATTTGCAATAAATTCTGTGGCGTTGACCATTACATTTTCGATTGTTCTTTTTCTAAAAATTTACATCTTTGTAAACCCTCCCCCTCTAATAAACAAATTTGGTTCTCCAAAGTTCGTTCAAATATCTCTTCGGTAGATAAAATTGAAAACTGTATTCTTGTTGCCATGGAAATTTCGAATAAACTAGCCTGAGCTTATGAGTAGATTCTGTCCTCAATTAATTTTTATCAATGAATTCCTTTATTTAATTCTTATTAACGTAGAGGGACTTATTGTGTTCCCTCCATATTTTCTGTTTAAAAAAAATAGGTTAACTGTTTCTATTTTCTCGGTTCTTATTTTTTGTCCCTTTTTATTTGTATTTTTTCTAAATTTTCTTTTCTAAATTTTACCCTAAATTTCTTAAATTTCTGTTTTCGTTTCCCATGTATCTAAATTCTTTTCCTTTTCCATATATTTTCATTTTTTATATATTTTCTAAATTTTACTTTTAAAATTTTATTATTTTCTTCAATTTTAATCTATTTTCCATTATGTTAATATACCTCACTCTAAATTTTATGTTTCAATGATATTGAAGAATTAATATTTTACTAGGCCTTGTTTTCATCCTCCAAAAGGAGTTTTTTTTTTCAAATATATAAACATATATTAAATGTTTCTATTTTTCCAAACTTTAGGGCTTTTCTTTGAATCAAAAGCTTCTGGGTGAAATGGGGGCTTTAGAATCGGCGAGACATAAATATATTAATACATACATTATTACAAACATTGTTACGTGGGTTATTACGCGTTAATAGGAAGTAAATTTCTCTCATTTCAGATGCATACATATTGATAAAAATATTTTAATATAATTTTAAGATATATGCTACTCCAAACAATAACAATATATATTTTAACGTTAGGCATCTTATGTAAAAACATGAGCAAAAATGAAATATGAAACGATCACACTTCTCTGATTTATAGATGCAAGTTCTGATGTTTTAAATATGCATTTTCCTGTCATAGTGATTTATATGCCTTTCTGAATGTTCTGATCTTTCATTTATCTTTGACAGTTGACTCTTGGTAAAAGGAAAGTCTTGTTATAAACTCTTGCTTAGGGACTTTTATACATTCATATCGGTTTAAAACGCTTGAAATTCGATAAATACTGAAATTTTGGAATCCACAATGTAAATGGAAACGTTTTATGCCCATGGGTCATTTAAAATAGTAAACAATTTCTTTTCTCAATTGTGAATAATTTCCTTAGATACCAATTGTGGTGAATAAAAATATTAGGAGATTACTCTTAATAGCTTCATGAGTGGCTGTGAATGTAAAATAGTGCATTACGGAAGTGAGAACCCGCCAAGTTAATTTACTGTGTTGCCCGGTGTTCCTGAAATTCAAATGGATTAATATACATAAATATCTTCCCATACACAAGTCAGGAGTCATAATTGGGAAAATCGAAATTTATTTAAATATTCTTTACGTTTAACATTGTCAAGATTAAATGTAACATTATTTTATATTTACAAAATTATCAGTTATCAAAATTATTGTTTTTGGTATTTTTAGAGCCGACGAATGTGATACAGTGACTTTTAGTCAGACTCACTAATTTCCTCAAAGAAATTGTGTAAACTATACATTTTTGCTTGCAACTATACATTTGAAAACTATACATTTTTGCTTGCAACTATACATTTGAAAACTATACATTTTCTCTGCATTTTGCGCCGACAATAAACTAGGAGATTTCAAGGATGAAGTTGATGGCATCACATTGTCACGCCAACTCAAAAATCAAAGTCATGGAAGAATATTTGAATTTTCAACTCTACAATTCAAGTCATTGCAGAATAATTGAAGTTCCAACTTTACAATTGAAGTTACATCAGTATAATGAACTTTTAACTCTACAATCAAAATTATAGAAGAATAATAATGAATTTTTAAGAATGTGTTTTACGGGGGTGAGAGAACTTTTGAGAACTGGGGGGTTAACTTTTTGAGAATGTGTTTTCTGTGGGTTCCCCCCCCCCTTGTTCCCATAGGATTTTTGTGTTCTGTTTTCCCATTGGCTTCAGTTATGTGGGTGGAGCTTATGTCGAGCTTCATTGAAGAATCTCCTATAGCCCAGACGACCCTGCTTGCGTCTATGAAACTCATGTGCCATGATGTAATAATTAAAGACCTTGGCCATAAATGACTGTCCCCTCCTAAAAAACCGGCGTCTTCATGTCTGGGACTTATTGTTGCTTTTGCATATTGTAGAACCTGTAATGTGTTTTATTCACACTGTGTCACAGTATTTATTAACAGATCCTAATGATTGATAGATAATATGTAATAGTTGTTGATAGATGTCAGTTGATAATATCGACACATAGATATTAATTGCAGCTAATGGATTGATTTCCCTGACAGCATCGTTGAATGTTGAATCACTAAGGTTTTTAGACCTAATGTAATAATTTCCTTTGTTTACCACGGTATTGGGTGTAACCTCAATATATGGAGCTGATGAAACTTCTCTACGAAAAAACATTATAACCTTAACATCAGCACTTAGTTTACATTTCTAGAAAATCAGTGATTATCCAAAACTTAAATTAAAAAAAATTATGTACTACTAACAAAAATAGATCTTGGATGAAAATAGGAGGGTATGGCTATACTCTGGTTAACGATATCTAATAAAAATTTAACAGGAATAATAAGAACTAGGCCACCAATTTTATCAAGAGATCTTATTTTGAAGCCCCAGGCTTCAAAATAAGATTCGACTAAACAATTCTTCGAAAAGTCAGCCATTAAATATCTGTCAATAAATATAAATGAGTTGCTATTTTATTTCGGGTGAAATATATTTGTCTAATGCGCCATTATCTGAAGAAAATGGACTCCTGGTCCAATTTTTATAATCTTCTCGGAAGTAACATGTAAAATTAGTTATCAATTGTAAACTATGACTTTTATATTTGATATTATTTCTTCTTTCAGTGCTAAATCATTTTCTCCACTAAGAAAATTTACTTAGTAGAAAGCTCTTGGTAGAAAATTGGTAGAAATGTTGATATACTTTTATCTAATACTTTAAAATTTAAATATTTTAATAGCTGAATTTAGTATTTTTGTAATAGTTAACACATCTACATTTGGTTAATGTACAATGACCCAAAAAATAATTGAACAGAATTTTTGTAATAATAATTGCTGCTACTAAAGACCTCATATAATTGTTGTTTCTAAGGATTTTGACAATCAAATATCTTTTTAATATTTATATTTTGTTACATGCATTTTATTTTACTTTCACATCCATGCTCTCTGTCATCAAATAATGTGACTGATTTGAATGATGCATTTTTGGCAGTCTGGAAAGATGAAGGCTGGAGTGATAGCAGCAGATTTAAATTTTCCCCAGGTCATTGATTGGTTGTCAATGTATAAAATGTCAAAAAATGAAAAATGCTAACTGTAAGCAAGCATCTGTAGCTTTTTGAAAATCCTAAAAGTGTCTATGATTGTATTTAGGATTGATATATTTAAAAATACCGCCAAATTAACTTGTATTTATAATTTGTCAGGTATATTGTATAATTTCAATTTATATATGACAAGCAAGTTAGTAAGACAATTTGGCTTGAAGTCCAGATGAAACCGAAGCGAAAAATATTAGCATGTAATATAAAATTACACAAAGTAGTCTGTAAAAAATTGAATATAAGTATTTTACAAAATGTTATTCACGCAAAACAATCGAACTGGAGCATATTTTTTTATAAATAATTTCAAGTCGATTCATATCATAAGTCATTTGCAAAAACATTATCAATCAGGCGATTTTTGTTGGGGTAAGCTAGTTTGATTATATTTTGAGAGGCTGTACACTTAAATTTAGATCATTCAACCTTGCAAACACATCATCTAAATTTACTCTATAATCTAGTCAACCATTACTTATCAAAGAAACCATTCCTTAATTTACATTTTAAATCACAAGGAAATTGGTCACTTCTGATCGAAGTTCAAGAAGATAATTTAATGCTTTGTCTCTGGATAATTGTGGACAGTTGGTACGCAGCAGTCATTTTTCTTGTTTCATTCCCACGTCACCAATAGGCAATTTTTGCCACGTGTATAACACGCTGTGGTGTTTCCATACCCCACAGAAGCCCCCGTCGTTCAAGAATGTTGAATTTTTGCACACTCATAATATTGACTCCTGTACAGAAATTAACGGAGCAGGGGGTTTTACGAGGGTCGTATTTACCATTTTGGGGGTAGATTCAATTGGGAGATTAGAAAAGTCTTTTCAGACCGCAGAAGCCTCTGGTGTACCTAAAAAGCAGAATCCTAGCACACATATTGTGTCGACCAGCGGATACAACTTAACGTTGCTGGATATTCGTCTCTTTCAGAGCTGAAAAAATGTTTTTTGTTTTTTTAATTGGTATCGGATCTAGCCGAATCCCCCATGGTGACCTCGAAGCTTAAATCTTTTTACACTTGTCGACTATCGGACAGAAACAAATGTAGTCCTATTTTCAATCTCCCTCTGGTTGGAACGAAATGTTATGGGTTGTTTTAAAAATATATTCTAGACCGTCAAGCAGACCTATAGTGGCTTATAATGCCAAATTTTTGCAATTATAATATCAGTCACTGCATCGACCCTAATGGGGTCTTTTATATTTATCCCGGAGTGGACAAGATCGGGGGTGAGATTAAAACTTTCAGAATACGAAACTCCCACAGGGGAAATACAAATCTGAAAAAATATCACATTTAAAAAAAATAAAAACTGTGTTTCGAAAATGCTGTGATATCAAATTCACAAGCTTTTGGGATTCTCAAGCTTATGGGATCCCAAGCTTTGCGATAAACTAATTCTGGTATTTTATTATCATTTTGTAACAATCAAGTTATTATCTATATAATAAAAGGCAATGTCTGTCTGTGTGTGTATGTCTTATACACTATAGGATCAGTGACCGCGCGTCGGAGAGCTACAAAATTGGGCAACCGGAGACCCGGGGGGGGGGGGACACGTCAAAACCGATTTTAAAAATATAAATTTTTTTTGTTGTTATTTAACGTTTTATGCGATTTCGACCTTTTTTTCCTTTCTGCCCTTTTTCTCCACCATCCAGCCGTCGTAGAAAAAAAAAACAAATCACACGACCGGAAAGAGCAGACAATTGCGAGTAAAAATATATCAATTTCAATTTCTAATATTTTTTAAAGATTTTAAAACAAAAGTCACTTTCGGCTAAAAAAACGAACTTTCGTTTTTAAATCCACGCATCCAGAAAAGTAGCGAGATTTTTGAGTAATAATTTACATTTTTAGAAAGCTCAAAGATCTGGCTTTCTTACAAGCCCAATCTGGTCAAGCAATAATTGAAAATGGCCGCAGGATCGGAATTTAAAAGAAGTAATGATTTTAAATTTCTCGGATTATTATCCGGGAAGGTTCGATTTTTCTCCTGCCGGGGACGATACGTGTTTCCATGGAGACGGGTTGCAAAATTAGGTGATATTTCAAATGATGGAATTAAGAGCTTAGAATATGGTCATTTTAAGTGGATATTTTAAATGGATATTTTAATTTTATGGATATTGTAAATGATGGAACAATGTAATGAGGATATTTAAAATGATATTACGTTATATTTTAAATGATGGAATTAAGAGTGTAGCATTAGGTCAAATTAAAATTAAAAATGTTTATGGTCATTATAAAATTTAAATTAGCGCAAGGGAAGTTAGTGCAAAGGAATTGCATTCGGTAGGCCCATGTTCGATTCTCGCCACTGCCAAAACTGTCGCCGTGTTCACGCGGAGTACGATCACGTTAAACATGTGGATCCGTAAGTCCTTCCGAGAGGTTGATGGTAGGGGAAGGAGGGTACGGTCCCTGTGGATGCCTCCCCCACTGGGTTAACGTCTAAATTGGCTGAATAAAAAGAAAGTTATGGAGATTGTCACGGAGTGCACGGTAGCCCAGCGGTTAGAGCGCGGGAATTGCACTCGGTAGACTCGGATTCAAATCTCACCACTGCCAAAACTGCAGCCGTGTTCACGCGGAGTACGATCGCGTTAAGCATGTGGGTCCGTAAGTCCTTCCGAGAGCTTGATGGTAGGGGCAGGAGGGTGCAGTCCCTGTGGATGTCTCCCCCTCTGGATTCCGGTCTAAATTGTGTGGCACTTCCTGGCCCTCCAAATAATTACCTTACACATTTCTGGTAGGTCGCGCCAGCGAGTTTGCCACGGTTAGAATTTTCAAGTGTAGCGAACAGGCTGGTCGCCGAAGGCGGATAGTATAGTATATAAGTAAATTTTGTAAAATGATAGTTATAACCCTTCTTCCTATGAATATAATTAAAACGTGTTTCCAAAAATGAAAATTATTACTTTTTATACACTCGACGTTTGGTGGCCACCTCTTCTTTCTACTTATTACTTTTTTCTACTTTTTATTTATTATATTAGACACATGTACTGTATTTCTTATTTGTATTATTACATTTTACTTTTTGTTTGTTTGTTTTTTATTTATTTAGGGGATTGTTGTTATGTATGGATGATTTGAAATACTTTATAATCACTAGATATATTGACGGGTTCCCCAAAATTTTGAGGGCTATGCATTTTTCCTATGGTGCATTTCAAGTCAGTTGCATAATGGATGCGTTACATATGATGTCATATCAAGATATATACATATACTGTATTTCTTATTTGTATTATTACTTTTTACTTTTTGTTTATTTTTTATTTACTTTTTATTTATTATATTATACATATACTGTATTTCTTATTTGTATTATTACTTTTTACTTTTTTTTTTTTATTTAGGGGATTCATATCAAGATACATTATTTAGGGGATTCATATCAAGATACATACATATACTGTATTTCTTATTTGTATTATTTCTTTTTACTTTTTGTTTACTTTTTATTTATTTAGGGGATTGTTGTTATGTATGGATGATTAGAAATGCTTTATAATCACTAGATATATTTCCGGGTTCCCCAAAATTTTGAGGGCCATGCATTTTTCCTATGGTGCATTTCAAGTCAGTTGCACAATGGATGCGTTACATATGATGTCATATCAAGATATATACATATACTGTATTTCTTATTTGTATTATTAATTTTACTTTTTGTTTACTTTTTATTTATTATATTATACATATACTGCATTTCTTATTTGTATTATTACTTTTTACTTTTTGTTTACTTTTTATTTATTTAGGGGATTGTTGTTAGGTATGGATGGTTTGAAATACTTTATAATCACTAGATATATTGCCGGGTTCCGCAAAATTTTGAGGTCTATGCATTTTTCCTATGGTGCATTTAAAATCAGTTGCACAATGTATGCGTTACATATGATGTCATATCAAGATATATACATATACCGTATTTCTTATTTGTATTATTACTTTTTACTTTTTGTTTACTTTTTATTTATTAGATATATACATATACTGTATTTCTTATTTGTATTATTACTTTTTACTTTTTGTTTACTTTTTATTTATTAGATATATACATATACTGTATTTCTTATTTGTATTATTACTTTTTACTTTTTGTTTACTTTTTATTTATTTAGGGGATTGTTGTTATGTATGAATGGTTTGAAACACTTTATAATTACTAGATATATTGACGGGTTCCCCAATATTTTGAGGGCTATACATTTTTCCTATGGAGCATTTCAAGTCAGTTACACAATGGATGCGTTACATATGATGTCATATCAAGATATATACATTTATTATATTTTTTATTTGTATTATTGGTCTCCACATAATATTCCCCATTATGTAAAAATGTGTAATTTATACATACAACCGTCAATTATAGTAAACGGTCTCTAAACGTTATCAGTATATAAACGTTTAAATGTTAAACATATTAGAAATTTTTGGATCAAACAAGAACATGACTTGCTAGTGTTAAAAGTTTAAACTGGATTTAAGTTCAAATCGCAAACACCCATTAACCATTTCTCGTTAGTATCGATCTTGATTGAAGTACTCGTTTTATAAATATCGATTTTTCCCACATTTTGCATGTATAGTTGTGGTCATTACTTCTGATCTCATTTTCGAGGATATATTTGCAGATAAATATAAGTTTTCAACTAAATACATTATAAATAAATAGAAGATAATTTTTTTCTAAAATACAAATGAATCCATCAACTATATATTAAAACATATATGTGAATTACTTGTGAAATATCGATTTTTCCCACATTTTGCATGTATAGTTGTGGTCATTACTTCTGATCTCATTTTCGAGGATATATTTGCAGATAAATATAAGTTTTCAACTAAATACATTATAAATAAATAGAAGATAATTTTTTTCTAAAATACAAATGAATCCATCAACTATATATTAAAACATATATGTGAATTACTTGTGAAATATCGATTTTTCCCACATTTTGCATGTATAGTTGTGGTCATTACTTCTGATCTCATTTTCGAGGATATATTTGCAGATAAATATATGTTTTCAACTAAATACATTATAAATAAATAGAAGATAATTTTTTTCTAAAATACAAATTAATCCATTAACTATATATTAAAACATATATGTGAATTATTTGTTTTCAGATGCAAATGTGCGGTGAAGAAACTTATATATGTAAAATGTGTATGAAGAAAAATTTAAAAATATACTATGTGTGGGAAATTGCAAGACTGAAAAATAAGTTTAAGTGATTGGAATTATTTCGATCCGTATATCAAAATTTGCACATTCTACATCATCTTTAAATCTCTATACGAAGCGATCTTATATGCATAACATAGTATATAGAATATAACATAGTATATAGAAGATAGTATATCTATTCTGATATGTACTTTTAAACTAGAAATATCGGTCAAAATTATACAAAATAGCCTTTTTAGTGAGAGCTTTGTTGTTTTATATCTCCATTTTACTGCGGTGTAATACACGATGTGAATCTTTATAGTTCAACAGACAAATATATTCATTACAATCATATATTACAAAAATATGTGTCCAGAATGGAGGCCTGAATAGTCTTGGATCCATCTCACGGGCTTACGGCTTACCGATAATGGATCTGACGCATTCAATATTTGAAAAAAATTATAATAAAAATGGGGATAATGTTATTCGCGTCCTTGATACATCTTAAGTCACATGTGCCTCATGGGTAGTGTTAAATGAGTAACGGCTATTGGCTAATGAAATAGATTAATTTCTATTGAAGTCATATGTAACAACAACTTAATAATTTAAATTCATTTAATTTATTAATTTCAGCTATGTAGCCACAAAGTTCTTTTAAAATCAGCACCTTACTTCAAGTGCAAAAACTGCACAACTTTTTAGTCATTTGAGTAAATATCATTTGGGTCATGTCTTGACCAAGGATTAATAAGGGTATACGGACCGGATCAAGCCAGGCTTGTGCTATGCATTCCAATATAACTTCTTATTCAGGCCGGGATCGGGTACTGGTACTATCGAGTTGGCTTGCGGTAATTTTGAAGTTTTAATGGGTGCAAACTAACTCAATAACTGAGATGCCTTGTAGAGGATGAGGAATAACAAGTTAATTAAATATGGATATTTTTTTATATTATGATAATTTATGTTATTCAGTTCCATAAATGGGTTAGTATTTTGTTATTAAATTTCAAAAATTTCGTTACTTTTGCTTGTAAAAGATTTGAAAGAACATTTGAAGCTCTAATATTAGAAGAGTGGATTGAAAAATTGTGTATCCGAACAGTTTCCTTATTCCCTTTGAACTATATTCCCAGGGGTTTGTAAAGAGCCGTGTTACCCAAACCGAGAATTCGACCCTGAATCTTGGAACTGGCTAGCCGGCGCTCTACCGCTGAGCTACTGGGACAAAATTGCTATCTCCTATTCTAAAAGTGGACTCTACAAGATTATATATTAAAGTGGATTTCGAATTACTCTCGACCTGTCTGCATACTCCGGGCCTTTATAGGTACCTGAAAATCGAACCCATAGTCTTTGAACATGAAGAAAAGAACGCGATTTAATTGATTATAGAAGAAACTTACAGCTTGAGTTCTGCCACTTAAGATAACATATCTGTGTTTGCGACTGTAACTTTATGGTATGAATTGGGAAGTCCCTTACTAAAATGTCGGAACTTCTACTTTCAAAATTGCCATATGTCTAAAATTTTCATCATGCTGAAATTCAATAAAAATTTCCAACGGCCTGGGGTTATACTCAGACACAAAGGTAAAAAATAAATAACACATTTATTCAACTAAACTGCACGGTTTCTTGGCTGAATAAAACACTGAAACGTACTACATGTACAATAGAACAATATGCCGGTATTTCATAAAAATGCACTACTGTACTAGTGGACATACTATTCGAAATATTTTGCGCTAGATCAACCGATAAATGGAAAAACTCTTTTAATTCTCCGCGACATAGCCACCCAAGTTGTGACTGTCACCAAGAACGCTCAACCAAAAACATTGATTTTATTCCAAATAAAATCCACACGCTTGCAAAGCTGGCGCAATGATTAGTCAATGCAATCTGAAAATCTGATAGGTTTGACTATTATAGTAAAATTGAAAGTTAACGTAACAGACGGGGAAAATAGCATATATGTTTTTGTGACGTTATAAAAGTTTATCTTACCTTACATTTTGTAATTTCAGAGAGGAGACATAAAACCTTCACCTTTAATGAAAAAGTACATTGACTCTGTGTAGTATCATAAACATAGGCAACATTTGTAGATATGTTCCATTGGTATTGTCATCCTATTCGAATTAGTTTCAAATATTACCATCTTGTCATTCAAATGGAATTTCTTTTATTAAACATTAATTGTTCAGCGATATATTGAAATTTACATTTTCAAGTAAATTCTATTGATCTATGGTTTATAAGAAACGTTTAGTTAATATATTGATTGTCAATTAATGGTTAACACCGTAATTGTATGACACTATAATCACAATATAACAGAAATACAAATACATTAATTTTTATACCGATAAATTTTTACACTTAAAGAAGTATTTTATGACGATTACCACCCTCGATTTTTCCATTTTATAAATTATATTTCGCTCGATATTTACGCATGCCCTCATTTCAAGATCCCAAGTATTAATTCTCTTTAAACAATACCAGCAAATGAAACGTTGCATCTTAAATGTGAAAGGAATTTCAGAATTGAAGAATGACCTGGCGGCGTAAAAGGTTTTAAATACATTTAAGTTCAAATCCGAAACATTCATTAACCATTTCTCGTTAGTATCGATTCTGGTAAGAGTCCTCGTTTTATAAATATCGATTCTTCGCACATTTTGCATTGGAAGTAGCACTCCACACATTATAATTCCTGATTCAACTTTAACAAATATGTATGCAGATGGAAATATATTTGCTGTAAAATATTCCTTAAATGCCGCCGCCAAATTAAATATATATCTAAACTCAATATGCAGAAAAAATTGTTTTCATTGAAGAAAGTTTCGAATAATATATAACAAAATAAATGCGATTATTAATTTATTGATGCTTTTCTTGAATTTTACTCCACAGTATATGAGATACATTAAAACAACCTGTCATCAAGATCTACACATTCTACACGTTAGTTAAAGTCGGAGTATCTCTTGGTAAACCTGTTATGGTGTTTTCTGAATGAATTACATTAGTCGGTTTTATTACTCTTTTTATATGAGATTCTACCTTTAATTTAGTAAAATTTGCGGTCAAAATATCTCGAAAAATATTCGAAAAATAACCTTGCATTTCAGAAATATGTTATGATTATCTTTGAACTACCTTACTAGCTTTCTACTATTACTTTTATATGTGATGTATTCTGGGTAATGTATCTAGAAGAATATTTAAAAATAATTATGCATTCTATAAAGTTGTCATGATGTCTTCTAAATTACCTGACAGGGTGTTTACAATTTTTGTCATATGTATTTCTACATTTAAGTAGATAAAAGAAGCAGTGTGTAGTCTTGCTTTATAAGACGAGGACCCAGTCTCAACAAATTTACTTGTAAATACCTTTCTAATATTTTTAAGTTCACTCATTAAAGAAGTATTAATAATTAATGATTGCATAATCATAAAGCGTATTAATGCATTTATGTGTACGATGTGAAATACTGACGAATACAAAATTGCATTTAAATAAGTTATCAATCACTGGACTGATGATACGTGTAGCATATTTTAATTTCCTCAACACCAATATCATTAAATCAATGTGTGCGGATTTGCATTGACATATTCCGTTCTTATCATGAAAAATGTGTAATATGATTCAGTATAAAATGGATTACTTTATTAAATTGATTTTAGGGATGTTAGTTTGAAAAGTAACTATATTGAGACAGAAAAATAAATTCATTATAATTCACCATAGAAGTCAGATGATCAGTCTCTTATACATAGTGAAATTGAAAAGCGGCTTGGTCACTGGTATTTACTACGCAGATTCAGGCGTTTTGGTTTTGAGTTCACGAATATTATTCTCCTTAGATTATTTCGATTATGAAATATTTATTCATAAAAAAATGCTTATAAACCTAAAACGACAAATTCCAAGATAATACCCCGCGGTCCGGTATAATTGATGCCAGGCCCTTGTACCGCCCGGGCACGACAGTTAAGAAGCACTGTCCTTGACATCTTTATCAAAATGCTTCTATGACACGGACCCAAGAATTGTCCTTTACAATTACATATAAATCATAATTAAATTTCGGCATACCGTACAATGATAAACACTTTGAAAAAGATCCCAAAACAAATGTTTGGCCTTATGTTTCCAACATCAAAAAAACGTCTATGGGGTCCTTGTGTGTGACCACAGACGAAAGTGACTATCACGATATTCAGTACCTTCTTCATAAGAGGAAAAAATCTGCTGTGGGCAACACATGACTTTCCTTATATAATGTAATGAATTTACTACTTTTACAGTAAAAAAAAAAATGTTTTTCTTATAGTAGATTCTAATATTCCTTCCATGATATTGAATTTTCGACAATTAGTCGTCATTTTCATTGATTTAGCGTCATTTTTATCCATTTGGCGAGATTTTCGTTAATTTGGCGACATTTCAAAAAGTCGCCAAGCTGGCGACATTCCGCCAAATTCGTCGCCAAAATCTCGCCAAGCGTTATGGACGAAGAAATAAGTTATTCTTACAGCAGATAAATATTCTTATAGCAGATAAATGACTATTGGCGTTAAAATACAAAAGTATTACTTAAAGTATATTTTTTTATGAATGGAACGAGCTAGATCCACGAAAATGATGTCACCCAATTTATCGCATGGTATTACATATGAAAAGTGAACATGTTTCTCAATAGGAAATATTTTTTTTTATTTTATAGGATTTTTTGATATTTTTTTTGAAAAAGTGTTCATTAGCTCGAGAACGGTTCATGTTAGCGTTCAAAAACTTATGTCAATCGTTTTCTAATAAAAAATTACATAAAAATGTCTATTTGCGGAACTTTATTAGCCGTTTTGATTTTTTGACAATTTTTAAAAATTTCATTCGAAAATTTAGGGGGGGGGGGTTCTGAACATTCAATTGCGTATAAAAACAATAGGCCTCCAGTGTTTATGGATTGTGATTTTTGTGCCAAATTTTGTTCGAATCTGTCCATTAGTTCGTCAGTTATCGTCTCCACAGACTCACTGACACACACACACACACACACACACACAGACATCACATCAAAAATGCTTGATTCGTGATCAGGGATGCTTGAAACTTGCTCTCCCGTCGAAAACTCGAATTCGAATTTTCGACCCCGTCACAGTACTTTCCTTATACATTATGTGTATAAAGAAAGTAATAATAAGATGTTATAGGTTATACTCATCTCCTTAAAAATATAAATTTCAAACCTCTATTGCATACTCAATGTTGCATTGTCGTTGGGCATGGTACATTCATTTTATAAATTTAAGCATTGCTATTTTTTTCTAATTTTTACAGCAATTTCTCCTAAATGGAAACGACATTTAGCAATTGTTTTACATGAGTCGCCAGATGTATGCGATGTAAAATATTATTGCGAGTGAATAAGTATTTTGCATAATTAAAATAACAATGACATTGCTTGTTTTCACACACGCTTCATTATTTAATTTTTCTGTGATAATGGTTGTTTTATAGGTCAATTCATGTGGCATATGTTTTGACAAACTTTTAAATGTTTTGAAATCATTTCATAAAATCATCATATGTTATGTTAGGAACTTATCTGAGCAAGTTTTAAAATCTGTTTTTTTTAAAGAAATTTGCCATGAAAATGGCCGAATAATTTCCTTCAATATTGTCAATATGAAAACAAACACTTGTTTCTGCGCTTTGTTTGTAATTAATTAGGGTTTTAAAATTGTTTAAACTTTTTTCGTTATAAAACACTAAATATCTTTCTAAAACTCTCTGAAATAGAACTTGCATTTTCATTAACTTCCCAGCGAGTATCAGATAAGGTTTTAAAAACATGATTTTTTCCAAGTAAAAATTAAAATATTGTCCTCTAATATATGTATGGAGATAATATGTATATGTAGTAGAATAGTTGAAAACAAAATCACTTCCATCAAAATCACGAATACTAACCAGATTTAGAGAGTAAGCAGCTCGTATAAATATTGCATAATTATTGACTTTAAAATGTTTTTCTGTACTACTTGATAGCAACCTAATACATTGACAGTATTGTCCTACGATTGGCCTCTGCACTTTAAAAAGTGAATGTCACAAATGTGATTTAGAAATTCAATGTTGGATTTTCTGAATGCTTTCCGGTATAACTTTCAAGTTTAAAAAAAATCAAAAATTTCTCAACAACTAACTTTCCATGTGTTCGAGTCATAGCGAGATACACATCTTAGTACCATATTAAGTTGTTCTATCGAGTATTGAATCCGCATGTAAACTAAAACACTTGGCCATTCTTATTTCCTCAACAGTGAGAATACATTTTAGCTCATTAAAAAAATGAATTCATCATAAATTATTTTAGATAAATTGGATGGATTGTATTCTTCTATATTACCGCCGTATTCTGTTGTATGGCTTGTTAGAAATGGATAAAATATTGCGAAAAGTTATACCATTCTAAAAACAAACAAACAAAAAAGAGTCCGTCCTGGAATGAGGCAAAAGTCTTATGTGATCCGCTAAAGTAGACGACCAGCAATATTCTGACTGATAAGTATGCACAAAAACTCTTATCCTCATAAACAAACAAGGAAATTCGAGTTCCAAAGTTGTTTTGATGAACACGATTCAAGGTCTCCTCTGTAAAGAATAAGTGAAATTCAAAATAAAGACAAATATTATAGAAGCTTAACGAATAAAATCAATGAATAATTTTACCATTCAAAAACAAACCATTGCAATATATTTACACAGATTGGATTATCATGCTAATCATTAAAATCTAAATTGGCAGAATGAAGATAGATTTCTTGTAAAATAATTTCGAATAGTGAATTTTTCAAGATTCATCTCATGCTCAAGATAAATATGAGAACCAACATATTAAAAAATAAATGAATACACACATAAAATCATGTTTAAATTGTATAATTAAAATAGCTCACTTTATCCTTGTAGATGCATAAGATTATTATTCTACTTTTATGAAATTATAATATAATATTATTTTTTAATTGTTACATTTTGTGCAAAACATGAAGCCTCGCCATAGATAAAAAGAAAAATCATATTTCATACTCAAAATACTATAATAGATAATACAAAATGATACTAAAAAAGAGAGTCAAAATAGGAAATATATACGTTTAAAATTAACTCACAAATTTTCTTCCATAATCTTGCTGAAATGTAAAAAATGATAATTACTTGACACATGTGTATACTGTATGTCAAATACTAAAAATGTTGTTGCTTCCTGCTTATATCACGATGCTAAATTGTTTTAACTGTATTCAGCTTACAGAATGTGACAATTTAAAATATTTCAGATCATAGATATTTTTATATCTGCTACATGCAGACATGAAAGACATTTTGCCAAATGCTCTTGACATGGCTTACTTGCTACCCAGGCTTTTGTATATCCACTGAGGTACAGGAAATGAGACCCCCTATATTGACATCGTTCTTCACAAGATAACATTAACGTCTTTGTGCGCCTCATCGCACTAGGCCATAAAGCCATACCGCTCGCTCTATCATCGGAAATGTACACACACAAACCCTATAGATATTTTTATATCTGCTACATGAAAACATGAAACACATTTTGCCAAATGTTCCTGACATGGCTTACTTGTTACCCAGGGCTTTGTATATCCACTGAGGTACAGGATATGAGACCCCCTATATTGACATCGTTCTTCACAAGACAACATTAACGTCTTTATGCGCCATACCTCACTAGGTCATAAAGCCATACCGCTCGCTCTATCATTGGAAATGTACACACACAAACCTTACTTAAAACTTACTTACTTTTGTGGTAGGTCGGACGGTCTGGGTTTCAACAACAACAACACACAAACCTTACTTAAAAAAAAAGATGTCACAGAAACAGCTGCAAATCTGATTTTACATTAGTGTTTTTGAAGAAATTATGACAAGTCTCATTCAAAACAACTGAATCTAAATTCTAATACATGCTAGGCAGTTACCTGCCCACTCATTCATAGTTGCACACATATTTATTCAAATTATTCGCATCATTTTTAGAACACTAAAATTCATAAAGTGTTCCCATCCCCCTCTCCCACACACATACACATGGAGGGAAGTAGTCCGCATATACTGGCCAACCATTACAAAAAATAAATGTTTTTACGAACTGAAGAAATGGTACTGTTGCCATTTCACAGCTCTGTCTTTCGCATTCAAAGCTGAATAAGGTAGTGTGTTATTTGGCTCTGTTATTTGTTCTTCAACCGATGACATATATTTGACCAGCCGAGCAGAAGAAGGGGGTAAAAATCCTACTACTTCACACGGAATGCTACACAATTTCTAGAAATAGATGAAAAGGAGCTTTTAAACAAAAAAAAATCTGATGTGGGCAGCACATGACTTTCCTTATATAATGCAATGAATTCACTACTTTTACAGTAAAAGAAAAATAGATTATTTTTATAGTAGTTATTTATATTTTTTCCAAGACATTGAATTTTCGTCGAGTCGTCATTTTCCATGCCGTCATCATCAATGAGTCGTCATTGATTTAGCGTCATTTTTATCCATTTGGCGATTTTTTCGTAAATTTAGCAATATTTAAAAAAGTCGCCAAGTTGGCGACATTCCACCAAATTCGTCGACAAAATCTCGCCAAGCTTTATGGACGAAGAAATAAATTATTCTTACAGCAGATAAATGACTATTGGCGTTCAAATGCAAAAGTATTACTCAAAGTATCTTTTTTCATAAATGGAACGAGCTTGATCCACGAGAATGATGTCACCCAATTTATCGCATGGTATTACATATGAAAAGTGAACATTTTTCTCAATAAGAAATATTTGTTTTTATTTTATATGACTTTTAGATAAATTTTTTGAAAAATGTGCGATATCTCGAAAACGGTTCATGTTAGCGTTCTAAAATTTGAGTCAATCGTTTTCTAATGAAGAATTATATAAAAAATGTCTATTTGCGTAACTTTATTAGCGATTTTGATTTTTTGACGATTTTGTCAAATTTCACTCGAAAATTTAGGGGGGGGGGGGGGGGTTCTGAACATTCGATTGCGTATAAAAACAATAGACTTCCAGTGTTTACGGATTGTGATTTTTGTATCTAATTTCGTTCGAATCGGTCCATTTGTTTGTCAGTTATCGTCTCCACAGGCTCACTGACACACACACACACACTCTCACACAAACAGACATCATCTCAAAAATGTTTGATTCGTGATCAGGGATGCTTGTAACGTGCTCTCCCCTCGAAAACTCGATTTCGAATTTTCGACCCCGTCACAATACTTTCCTTATACATTATGTATATAACGAAAGTAATAAAGAAGAATAGTTGAAGGGATATGTGACAGAGAGTTAGGCATAATCTATCGTATAAATTTTGACACTGAAATAATCCGAACTGCTACTGCGATGTAGAAAATAGCCTTTGATAATAACTCGTAAAGATTGAGAAGAATATGTGTGACTTCATTAGATTCTGAGAATGTTCTTTGTGCCATATAGCTTGGTATACAGCCATAAGATGGAAGTGCAAAATGGAATAATGGTAGAGTGTTTATTGTTTGTATCTTGCATACCTCTGATTGGAGTGTTAATAAACATTTTTCCCAAAAGACCAACTGCAATTTAGGGAAGTGTTTCACACAGCGAAAAATATCATTTAGGTACAAATTAAAAAAAAAAAAAATTAAAAGGATGTTATGCTGGGTTTAACATTTAAACTCATTATGACCATTGAATACTCGAAACAGTTTGTTTATTTATTTATGCCTAATTAGAATTTCAAATTCAAATTTATTAGTTAGACGAAAATAAAATAAAATTTATATAGTTTACATCTAAAATGTTATCGGAATATATTAACGATCCGCATAAATATTTTATTTTCCTCTTTTAGCAATATTATGATCTGTGGAACCCATCGTATAAATTTGGACGGAAAATAAACTAAACTACTACTGTGACATAGAAAATAGCTGTGATAATAACTCGTAAAGATATTACTTTCCTTATATACATAATGTATAAGAAAACTATTGCGACGGGGTCGAAAATTCGAATTCGAGTTTTCGACGAGAGAACACGTTTCAAGCATCCCTGATCACGAATCGAACATTTTGAGGTGATGTCTGTGTGTTGAAGACCCAGACCGTCCCACTCATCCTGGGGACTTGAGCAACTATTTGGACGGCCTGTGATGTCTGTGTGTTTGAAAGTGTGTGTGTTTGTGAAAGTATATATGCGTGTGTGAAAGTATGTGCGTGTGTGTGTGTGTGAAAGTATGTGTGTGTGTGTGTGTGTGTGAAAGTATGTGTGTTTGTGAAAGTATGTATGTGTGTGTGTGAAATATGTGTATTTGTGTGTGTGTGAAATATGTGTATTTGTGTGTGTGTGTGTGTCAGTGAGTATGTGGAGACGATATCTCACGAACGAAAGGAGCGATTCGAATGAAATTTGGTACAAATATCACAATTCATGAATACTGGAAGCCTATTGTTTTAAAACACAATCGAATGTTTAGAACCCCTTAAATTTCTGAGTGGAATTCTGAAAAAATCATCAAAAGATCAAAACCTTTAATAAAGTTACGCAAATAGACATTTCTTATATAATTTTTCCTTAGAAAACAATTGAAGTAAACTTTAGAACGCTAGCATGAACCGTTCTCGATATATTGCACATTTTTTAAATAAATTTATCAAAAAAATCCCATAAATTAAAAAAAAGTATTAACTGTTGAGAAACATGTTTACTTTTCATATGTAATATCATGCGAAAAATTTAGTGACATCATTCTCGTGGATCTAACTCGTTCCATTTACGAGAAAAGATACTTTGAGTAATACTTTTGTATTTGAATGCCAATAGTCATTTATCTGCTGTAAGAATAACCTATTTCTCCGTCCATAACGCTTGGCGAGATTTTGACGACGAATTTAGCGGAATGTGGCCAACTTGTTGACATTTTAAAATATTGCCAAATTAACGAAAATTTCGCCAAATAGATAAAAATGATGCTAAATCAATGAAAATGACGACTAATTGAAGAAAATTCAATATCATAGAAAGAATATAATTATCTACTAAAAGAGGAACAGTTTTTAATTGTAAAATTTGTAAATTCATTGTATTATGTGAGGAAAGTCATGTGTTGCCCACATCAGATTTTTTTTTTATTTGGGAAGAATATGTGTGAGGACTTTGGATTTTAAGAATGTTCTTTGTGCAGTATAGCTGTACGGCCATAAGATGGGAGTGCAAAATGGAGAAAATATCCAGTGTTTTTTGTTTTTATCTTGTGTACCTGTGATTGAAGGATTAGAAACATCTTTTCCGAAAGACCAGCTGCAAATTGGGGAAGTTTTTTACACAATAAAATTAAAAGAGTGCATGTAATAATAAAATGCATCCTCGAAATAGTGCGTTTATTTATTTATGCTTAATTAAGTTGTTCATGTGTCTGCTTATTTTATCCAACCATACTTCTATTTGGTACAATTTTTTTAAAATAACGCCTTCCAACACAAGTTAATCATTAGACGGAAATAAAATGTATATAGTATAAGTCAATAAAATATTACCGATATATATTAACAGGCCACATAAATGTTTCAGTTTCTACTTTTAGCAATATCATGATTTGTGGAGCGACAACTTGGCGTTTTTTGGGGGTCTCCAGGCGAAGGACCATGTAGGCCAAATGGACAATGCGACACTAACAGAGTTATCATATCTAAGGACTGTTGTGGTCTTGTCTCCAAATGCAACATAATTAGCTATATTTAAAATTTCAAAGAGCTATAATAAAATTGTAATTGAAAAATACACTTTTGACTCTTGATGCTCAGTAACCATTAAATACATCAGCCGTTAAGGCTCAGCAACCATTAAGGCATTTACCGGACATCCGAAATTTCGCACAGAGCTTACCTACTCACTACAGCCATTTTTTTACAGATTGATCATGTTACTACTTACTGTCATACTGAAAAATTGATTATATTAATATTGATTGGATTTCATAAAGTGGACACAAAGACGAAACCGTTATATAACCATTTTGCGTCTAAAAAAACATATAGTAGATCGGCATTCCTTTCTGTAAAAACACAAATTGTAACATATATATCCGGAGCTTTCTTAACTTTACAGGAACTGTTTCCAATAATCCTAATTAATCTGTTCATTGGCTTTTTCTGGTAAATATACAAAATAGCGATTTATTTTAAAACTGTTACATGGCATACATGCGAAGTAACAGAAACCTTCGATAGATGGCGCTTCCGGATCTTCACATACCGAGTTGTCTTCTGTCAATATAGTTGTTGGGTGTTCCCACGGCCCCATTAGATTACTCAACTCGACGCGGGCGCTTGCTGTAAAACAAGCGCATCGCGTTGCGTAATCGAGTAGGGTCGTGGTAGGCATTCCAGACACATATGTCATACAAAGTCACAGAAACCTTCAATTTGAGGGAGCTCCCAAAGCTATACATAGCAAGTTGTCTTTAGCCAGTGCAGTTGACTAGTATTCCTGACTGAAGAGCATGCACATATTGTTACGGATTCCTGTCTGCACTAGTAGTGTGATTCAAAGAGATATATTTTCGAAATATATAGAAAACTATAAATATCATACATATATTAAAATATTATATTTTCCACTTAACAAACGATATTTTAGCTAATATTCAACTGCACTCATTATGAAATGCTAAATATGAATGCCCTGTACACGGAATCGTTTTATGAATGATTGCATATTAAATGGCATAGGAATTTTACAGTGAGCAAGAAAAATGATCTGGCGTCTTTTAAAGGTTTAAAATGCATTTAAGTTCAAATCTAAAACACTCATTAACCATTTCTCGTTAGCATCGATTTTGGTTAAAGTAGTCGTTTTATAGGTATTGATTTGTCTTACATTTTGCACTAAAGGTTGCACGCTATAAAACCAGTGGTGTATAATCACTTGTAAATGTTATTATGTAAAGGAGATAGTTCTGGCCGTATAAGTTCATATGTAAAGGATAATGCAATTGTAAAAGTGGTAGTACATATAAATATAACCCAGAGGTTCGCCTTACCTGATGATGAGCGCTAGGATCCATCAATGGCTGACGACTCAGTAAATAAAATGGCAGAGACATGTATAAATAATTTCCATCATGTTATTAAATCAATCTCTAATAAATGATAAATCACTTATTTATTTGTCACTCTAAAAATACATAATACTGAATAGAGAAATTAAATCTCTTTCGTTCCATATTTTGCTACAAATCTTCACACAAAACATGTGTTTATCATTTTAAATGTACTTCATTAAAAATAGCAATGTCACATCATTTCAATCCAATCAAAATCATTTATACTTGGCTATTTACTAGACATTTTACTTTATTTAGGCTGATTTCGAATCTTTAAACATAATATAAAATATATGGATCAAGCCAAGTTCTAGATTCTTAGAATCCTTTTTTTAAAATAAAAGTACTTACAGACAACTTGGTTGGTTCTCCAGATATTGAGGATCATAAAATTAGCCAGCGATGGAAATTTATACTTATTTTTTAATAATGACATTATTTAGAATTTTGAGCAGACTTTCACATGACCGTCATTATTGCCTTCCTTTTTTCCATCTCCTCGAACAAGGTAAAACGTATTTTTTTCCACCGCTACCATAAATAGGACGTCACAACAAAATCATGCCATCTGGCATTCGCTTTCACTGGCGTTCCAAAAAAAAAGAATTAAACAAAAACAAAACTAATACATCTACATCCAACGGACTCTCCAAAACGGATGTCACAGCCGCGAAAAATGCAATAACATGCAAAGCGCGGTTTTCTTCTCAGACGATATTTAACACAGAATATTTTACACTTACATTTTCCAATAAAACACATTTAAAACAGGAAAATTAAGAACTCACAGAATATCGATATAACAATATCTTCCTCCTCCAGAAGAAAATATTTCGAACGAAGAGAAGAAAATTTTTTCTCAAGAGAATCCTGTAGAGGCACCGCCTCCAGCAAAGCGAACTCCAGAGCAGCAATTGCCGCAAGCAATTTAGCAAATAATTCAGAAATTTGGGGTAATATATGTCTACACCTCCACCACACAACTCAAAGAGTCCATAGACATGATCAGGGTCCCCGTCGTCCAAGAATACAGACATCCAAAACCAGGCCAAAAGGAGGACACAAAACTGCTTAGTCTACTAAAGGATCCTTCCAAGGAGAAAAAGAAAAGTTAAAACATGTTCAAAAATACAACCAAAATCATAGCAATTCAAATAATAACAAACTTGACAGTTTTTCTTGAAAAATCATGACATTTACTCAGCAAGACAACATGAAATAAAACAATACAATCCCTGCTGTGACTGTACAATATGCTCTTTGAAGGTGCAGAAAACAGCAGGGAACTAGTTGGGTTGCCTCAACAAAAAAGGAAGTGCATGAAATGAAAAAATAACCCGCACGCAGGGCTTAGGTCCGACCTACCAGAAAGGTGTAAGGTAACCGGCAGGGCTTCCGGTGTACCAAGCCGACCTCTGGACAGACACGGTTCAGATCTTCAGTTGAAAAAAAAGCAAAAATGAGGAACCCGGATCCAAGGTGACGAGTCCGGCACCACAGCATCACTCCTCCATCAGTCGGACTTTCTAGAAATACGCTTCCTGCCTGCGCTCTGGAAAACGCAGGCGAGACATGTCCAGGGCGACCAGGGGCAGCAACAAGCAGGACAATTATATTACCGCTTCCACATCCTTCTCCAAACAAGACGTGTGCGTGTTAGTGTACACCTGCAGAACGCTCAAAAAGGAGAAAAAAACCAATTGCAACATTGAACACTGTGGATCAACAGTAACTAACTAAACTACTGCACTCTTTGTACCAGCAGGCAACGTGAACTTGTATAGTAAAAGGGAACTGCAGATCAAAATAAAATAGTGTATAACAGGAACGTATAAACAACATTTGAAATGGATTTGTCAAAATATGCAAATTCTTAAAGAGGTTTGTCAAAATCAAGTCAGCTGTTAAAAATATTTGTCAGAATCATGTTTTGAAATATAAGCATTCGAAATTACAAATTCAGATTTCACTTCACGGAAATCAAAGGTATCAGAGGTTCCATCACAACCTCAGGATCAGGCGAAGCTCGAAAAAACCAAAGTCACACATCAAATCAGAGATCCTTTCAAAGAAAATTTTCAATTATTTCACGTGCAAAATCGCTTAAAATTCAAAAATTTAAATTCACAGTTCAAATTTCAAAAGAAACTTTTTTATACCAATTCAAACAGTTTCCAAAATATCACCAAGATCTTAGTTAACCAATGTCATAAGATTATAAATGTATACACATTTAAAAAGTAAAATAAAAAAAAATTGGTATTTCGCAGATGAAGCATGTTTCACAGATGAAGTCAACTTCCAATTGATTCCTTTATTAATCAATCAAAATTGATTAATACAGGTCTTAAACCAGGTTAAGGACTGTTGTAATTCCAGACAGAGCATGAGAAAGGTAAAGCATTCAGCATATGCAAAACTGTCCAGTCGACGTCGACATACGCAAAGCACCGCTGCATGTCGGAACGAGTATGAAACGGCCTCGAGGGCTTGGCCAGTTGAGACAGAATTTCGCAATTGCTGTGGTACGGGGCTTTGTTAACAGTCAAAAAGGAAAAAAATGTCACAAAGATGCCAGTTGGACATGTTTTTGAAGGGACGAATTATTAGAATGCTGGAATCCGATCGATCCCAAACCAAAGCGTCTGGAATTCTGAATGTGCATCAGTGTGTGATCGCCAAACTGTGGTAGAGGTTCCAAACCATTTGAGATGTTACCCTACGACCAATACCAGATCGGCCAACGAGAACAACCTTTAGGTAAGACCGATATTTGGTGATAGCTGCAAGACGTTAGAGGAACCGTTCTGTCAGACAACTGGGTTCAAACCTGACAGCCCCCCTTTAAGCCCTTTGTTGCTAAGGGATACGGTCTGGATAGCAAAAAAAAATCTGAAAGTCGTCACATTAGTCACTGTTTCGAGACAAACTGTTTACAGGAGACTCAGACACGTCGGTCTCTATGTCAGACGACCAGCAGTTTGCACCACCTGACGTCTGCACAGAAACGCTCGCGTTTACAGTGGAGTTTTGAACATCTGCAGTGGAGTGGACAACATTGGGGCAATGTCATGTTCAGTGACGAGTCCAGGTGTAGCCTGAAAACTGATTTTCGTCGGGCCACGATCTGAAGAGAACGTGGAATGCGATTTCATCCGGGAAACATCACATAATGACACCTTGTTTTGTTTGGGTGGGGGAGTCATGATCTGAGCAGGCATCAGGATGGACGACCGCACAGACATCCACATCTTTGACACGGGCTCGATAACCGGTCAAAGATACAGAGATTAAATCCATGAGCCTACTTTTCGATTGTTTCGAGGTGCTGTTGGTCATGAGTTCATATTCATGGATATAACTCACATCCTCACCGTGCGGCCTTGGTCGATAGCTTCCTTCAAACTGAAGATATCCAGCAGATGCAATGGCCTGTCAATTCACCTGATCTGAATCCAATAGGGCATGTGTCGGACATGCTCGGGAGACATCTTGCAGCCCTCCGCTGCCCACCAAACTCGGTTCTGGGATTGAAAACTGCTCCCCACGAGGCTTGGAACTCTTTGTGCACACAATTATTCCAAATCCTTATCGAAAGTGTGGGAAATCGTTGTGCAGCATGCGTTACTACCCGAGATTCACACACACACACACACACCATATTAAACTGCAGCATCGCATTGGTTTAATCATTCTGTTTCACTGAGGTTGACACTAGTATTCTGACACTTTTTCATTTAACCTTTTTGGGGGGGTAATAAAAGTCGTTATTATCATTGTTTTCTTCTTCTATAACCCTATTGTACCCGCATACCGCATTTTCTTCCATTCCGATGTAGATTTTTTGAAATTTTCATATAAATAGCAATTATGCTTAACTTTTAGACATGATAATATTTTATATTTTATAAGAGACTGTGGAAATGGAGTTGTTAAGTTTTTACTTTCTATATTGCAGCTTTTTATTGTACTCTGAGGATACACTCACTGCTCGCCAACTGCCGTAATTCTCTTCGCACGTCGTGGGGCTTTGCCTCCTACTCACTGGGCTTACTTTGCAATCTATTTCGCACCCCATGCTACAGAGGTGTAATACGTCCGTTGGGGCGATCGCTTGTTCACTGATGATTACTAAACTTCAGAGAACTCTTCCCGATTCATTTCTACCCTATTGACACACATATCCTCTTTCGTGCCCCTGCACATTGACGCTTCTTAGCCCTCTGGACTTAGAGTCTCAGCCCTGTGTTCGCTACTGCTCAATAATCGCCGGTGCTTGGTACATACGTAATACATACTTTGGATATTCGCCCCTTGTTCGTTGATTCTTGCCAAACCCAGAACTCGCTACGCGAGCTCTTTTGTCCCTCCCCCTACGCTGCTACTTTCTACGCTAATAGCCTAATCCCGGTATTTCATTTAGCGATTTGAGAGACTTTGTCTCCCACTCGCTTGCGTTGGTTGAGTTATTTTCATAACTGTACGTTTTACCGTCTGCTCGTAATGTAATGACAAATAATCGCTTCACTTTTTATTAATATGTATAGATTTAAAACAATAAGGCATAATTGTTGTGTAGTATAACATTTTAATCGTAATGTTTATGACAACAATAGATGCGAAATATTCTGTTTGTTTGTAAGAACAAACCATAAGGTCAATAAATATAACACATTGTCAACATACATAAGTGTCCTAAGAATAAAATAACTGCTGGTGTAATCATGTTTAGAGTAAAATATCTATCATTTTGATGTTTTTTTGTACTTCAATAACTCAGTCTTTGGCCACCTTTGTGACATTTCTGTAAGCAACCAATCATAGAGAAATTGGCTAGACCAATTAAATATTTGCCCGTACAGACAAAAATTTTTCACTTCAGAAATACATGAAATTAAAATTATTCATAAACAAAATAGAAATTTAGAAAAGGGCCGCATCTTGCAAAAATTCAACTATGTACGTACATGCCTTCAAAAATTCGAAGTCATGCTATTGCTAGTCTGTCCAAGATGAACACGAAGCCAAATAATCTAATAAGTTTTTCTTTGTGCATTTTCTAAACTAAATTTGAAATCAAAAAATGGTTTATTTCAGTGGATTCTCTTAATGTTTCATTACAAATGTAGCAAATATCATATTTCTGTATCCTATAGTTTTTTCGGTACGTGACAAAAATTAAGTTTCCCCAAATTTCTAAATTATAACAGAAATCTTTAGAAAATCCCGATTTAAGCTTCATAAACATTTTTCAGAATCTCCGATATCCGTAGTCCTTATGTGCATGTCTTTATATAGTACGTGTCTATGGTATCTCCACATGATAATCTGCGTATCGCTAAACTACGTTAATTACTCTAACTACGCTAAATATGATACGAATGTAAACGATATCAAAAATTACTTAACTTAAATCAACATATGGAATAAAATTCCTCACATATTAACTTCAAAATATTCTACTTATTATCTATGTTATTAACTTACAAATATATTCTATTATTTTTTATTTAAAGATAAATTGAAAGACAAACAAATATAAACTTTTGATTACGCCTTCCTATTTCAAGAAACACAGGCCTCAACATTTTGCATTTGGTTCTCACGAAACTAAGTGGGAAAAACGTCGCTATTTCGTCCCTCAAACAGGAATTTCCTAGTTTTTGCATTTCTATTACCGTTCCCTGTATCCATCGAAGGCAATAGATGGCGCCACTACAATTAAAGGATTCAAGGACTTTGAGCTTTTTCTCTCTTCTTTCACGGCACAGCTACAGGCCAATAGGATTGCTAGCCTTTGCCCCCTTTGCTTGTGTGTGAGCAGTACTTTTATGTACGTTCATTGTCATGTCTTGTATTAATTATTCTTAACTTTTTACTTAAATTTATTAATGCAAACTTAATTCCATCTAAAACTTGAATTCTGATTACCTTACCAATTTCATAACTTACAAGTAAATTTTTATCCTTTTTTCAATTCCTCACTCAGTCCAATCGCCCTGATTGGCTGACTTATATTACGGTTCCCACCCTTCCATTCTCTTTGCAAACTACTCGTCTGATGAGCCATCCAAGCCAGAATCTTCATCTTCTATACAAGAAACGCAACCTATACACAGCATCCGTCAAGAGTTGAGTGCATAGCTTCACCTCATCACTCGCTATATCAAAAGGACTTTCTCATATATTATATGTGGGGATAAGTGTCCTTTGGATGCAGACACCCCATAACAAAGCGCCTTGGCTTGGCTTATTAAAAAACACAAGTTTTTTTTCCAATTGTGATACTAATTACAAAATACGTTTAAACTTAAACACTATACAAAATATTAACGTTTTTGCGATTTGAATGCAGATGAATAGTCCAGATATTTATTGCAATTTTATTTCTACACTGAGAAATATATATATATATATATATATATATATATATATATATACATATAGATATAACAATTAACCTCACCTAAAACAATCTGCTGAAAATATACCCAAAGGCGCTAAGCTGCTCAAACAAGTACATTTATATACTACAAAAGAAATAGAAAATTGAAGAATGACAATGTATCAAAATTTGATTGAAAAATAAATTGAACTTCAATTTGTACAAAGTATGTGTCTATTACTTTTTGGAGGTTAGAGTGGTGAAGTGTATGCGGGGCTTGTTTATCTTGATATTGGTGTAAGATATTTGATATTTACAATGTATTTTGAGTTTCTGTTTGGATGTTGTAAATCTCGTTGTTTAGGTTTAGGTGTAAAGTCAGTATTGGTCTTTCAACTTTTATACATTTTTAGTTTTAGTATATGTACTAGGTTTGCGACATTGTATCCGCTTCCGGGAGTGTCGTCATGACATGAAGCTGGCTAAACCGGGAAGTGGGGGTCACAATCCCCACCTGCGAAATTTTGATACATTGTCATTCTTCAATTTCCTATTTCTTTTGTAGTATATATATATATATATATAAATTTTTCTTCAATATCTTGCAGTCTCCTTCTGTCAATACTTACCCTCAATACACTCAATATTCCTTATCACCCAAAATATGTCCTTCATGTCGTTACCATTACGAACTTAATGTAAATTTTAAATCCCCCAACGACATATTCCGCAGTTAACTAATGATTTCATTCTAGAAAATTATACGTTCGCGTATTCGAATGAATGGCTCTTTCGAGACAGATCTTATATTAAACTTAGAGATTTCCATAAATGCCCCAGAACAGTAAAGTGACGTTTCTGTCACTTGTAATCGTTTTGCATTTCTTTTCAAATGGAAGATATCACAGAGTTCTTGGTACAAATAGCGTCTGAAAATAATTATGGCTTTAGATTGTCTGAATAGAATCATTATATTTTGGAGAATCCTTAAGTAACTTTTATATTAAGCGGTGTGATAGAATTTAACATTAAGTATTCTTTATAACATTTAGTAATCTCAAAAGCGTTTTCGAAATGTAAAGCTAAAACTTTTATTAAAACTCTTTCCAAGTTAAAACATTCTATTTTTTGCTCCATATTGAGAGTTTCGAGTTTATAGTATGCATTTTGAATTGACACATCACTGAAGAATGAAATCGAAATTAATTATATTTTGTCTGGAGAAATCTTGCATTATGGAGCATACAGTGACATAATTGATATTAATATATACAATGGTAGTCGTTATAAAATTATATAACATTGTTGCAGTGTTGATAAAAAATTCTGGTACTGAATAATGATTATGTATATTTCATTTATATTATTATGTATATGATATTGTGTTTAGCCAATAAATTCATTTAACCGATTATCGAAACAGTAAAGGAGTAGAACGGGTATATCTTCTAATACAATTTTAGTGTTTTCATTTAGTATATATAAACGGGTTCAGGATGTTTCATTCAGATCTACATATTCAGAGTTACGAATTTGGCAAGATATCGCTAACTTGGCAACTTTTCTTAAACGTTGCTAAATTGACGAAAATGTCGCCAAATCGTTAAAAATATCGCAAATCAAGGAAATTAAATTTGTTTTGTTAGTAGAGAGTACTGTGAAATGATGTTTCATTAGCCTTTGTCTGTCAGTCCAACCGTCAGTTTGTATACATTTTACGAATTTTTAAAATGTCTATAAATTCATGGAGATGTTTGTTAATCCGTAAAAATATCTTGAAATTAATAAAATTGCGCTGAATAAATGAAATAATTTTTTTTTAAATGCCGCTAAATTGACCAAAATGTAGCGAAACTTATCATAGAGATAGCATTATTCAGACGATATTTTTTCCACCAATTTATTTGAAGAAAATAATATTATGTCGCTTAGTAACGAATTTAAACCCAATGTGTTTATGCGGCAGACGATTTTGATTAAATCTTTTCCCATTTGAATAATGAAGATATGTATATAAAATAAATTTCATTGCCATTGCATTTTTGTCTGGCCAATATCAATTATGTTCTTGAAATTTAAACATTATTATTATTGATATTCTAGGAGATTATTGATTCAATGATTGTCGATATTTTCAAGTTATTATGTCATTGTTTTATTGCGGCAAAAATTATTGAAACTCATATATTGTATGTTGTACGAAAAATCTTCTGCAAATACACAGTTATATCTTCTAATCTACGAGTATATATGTAGTACAGGTATATTGGCATATATTGGAATCAAGTACGGCCTTCTGGTATAAAGGTGACGGGGATTATTGATAATTTCAATTTATTACGGCATCTGTTTTATTTTGACAAATATTTTTGAGACTCATATTGTAATACGTGTAATCTTCTACTAACATTCGGACATATCTTCTAATCTACGACATTATAAGTAGTACTTCCCATATAATTTTAGCACTTTCATTTTGGCATGTATTGTAGTCAATTACTGCCTGCAGGTTTAAAGATCACTGGTTTATTGAAATTTTTAATTTATACATGTAATCTACTAATACAGGTTATATAATCTAATATTCACGTATATAGTTAGTACGGATCTCATAGAATGTTAACGCTTTTATTTTGCATATATTGATTCAATTCCATATTTTTTGTAAATTTGCTTACAAAAGGGGTCAGGATGTTTTTGTTCTTCAGATCTGCCCGTGAAGATTATTTTGTATAGCGAGAACAGATACTCTTAAACATATTTTTAGGAGCATTAAATTAATTATTTTAACAGAACATTTTGATTAAAAATGTCATTCAGGGATGTCTATAGGAATTTGCACATGATTGTGAATTTTAAGTTTCTTTATATTATATACTCCGTACGAAGAACGGGTATGCTTCAAGTAAACTATTAAAATCTCGCTTTACATTTGTTGCTTGGCATTTGATAGTCAGTACACCACCCATTTTATATACTCACATATATATTTTATATACCCACATTATATTACACCACCCATTTTATATACATCTGTTTGATACATTACATAGTTTTTAGGTTGAACTGGTCCGACGAAATTCTTCCTACGAACTTTTCATCATCTATGTTGGGGAAATTCATCTATCCGCAAATCAGACATATACTTTGGATGTAATTAAGAGTGTTTATTTATTTTTAAATAAGGTGTCACTAATTAATATGTAATATTACATAATAAAAGAATATGTGTGCATGCAAGCTCGATCAATAACGGGGAATCTAAGCGTCGTACAGCAAAGCAAATTGCTACTTTAAAATTCACTTTAGGGACCTGGCAACAGGTACTTCAGGACCGGTACTTCACTGGGTATTTTGGAAACGGGTACTTTAGGACACGAGAATGTGCATATTGGCGATATTTTGTTAATTCGAAATAGTTTATGAGTAATTTATATTTTAGCACAATTTACAGTTATATTCACGATTTTAACACATATCAGATCCTTAGCGATCGAAAATATTATAGCTTAGTTCCGTCACCATCGGAAATATATAATCGTGTTCTTTCGAATGATGTTTGAATTGTAGAACAATTCTTTCACATACATTTATTTTTTAATACATCGAAATTCGTATTTTTACTTTCCCTGCAATACACTGTAATGCATAGAAAAAGTATTGGAATCGTATCGAAAATCGCAACTAGTTTTCGACGGTTATACACGATTTGGTACCTCTAGAACTCGTAAAAACGATTTTTAGCGTGACGTATGTGTGTCTGTCTGTCTGTCTGTCTCTCTCTCTCTCTCTGTGTGTGTCTGTGTGATGTGCCCATGTATATATGCCCGTGTGTATGTATGTGTGCCCGTGTGTATGTATGTGTGCCTGTGTGTATGTATGTGTGCGTCTTTTTGCCTCTGTGTTCCTGGCTGTGTAATGTACATATCCACTCTAATTCAATTACTAATTGACCAAATTAAATACAATTTTATAGGTATGGCACTTATGGATAACTCTGGTGCTGATGAGATTTCGGTACGACACGGGATAAAAGAACCCGTATTTCTTTGTGAAATGACCCTCAAAAAGCATATGCATTCACTCTAGCTAAAGACTAATTGACCAAATTTAACAAAATTTGAAAGATAAGTCTTTGTAGTATTCGGGAAAACGAACCTGATTTTGTATGCGAAATTGCCGACAAAAATAGCATAATCTAAAATAACAGACTACGTATGCTCAAATGTAACCATTAAATGCTTGTCTTATACGTAATTTTTGATGGTGAAAAGAATAAGACTGACCCCGTTACTCTAGGTCTACCTGTTCTCGAGATTATTTAGTTTTTTTCGCATTTTTGCTACGCCGCCTTTGAAAAAATATCCAGATACCAATGAAAACGAAAATTGGATTAAAAGCGCAGTTTCGGTTTAATTTCAAATAATTATTTTGTGCAATTAAACTCAATTTAAAGAACTATTAAAAGAACACGAATTGGAGTCTGTAGGTAAAGTCATGTCCTGCCCATATCAGATTTGTTATGCTATGTGATACTTCATTCGTTTCATCACATTAATGCAGTTCTATATTTAGGCAAAAAATTGGGTGTATATTTTTATATTTTCGCATTCTAGCAATTTTTTTTTTAATTTCACACGTAAATTTATTTTTCTGTCATTTTTTGAAGCCCGCGAACCAGTAAGATTTTCAATGTTCGGCAATGAAGTTCCGTGCATTTTTTGCCCTTCCAGCCCATCACCGGGATTTAAACCACGCTTGCAGACGAGAGGAACACTTCAGAGGATCGTTTATTAACAATTTAAAACAAAGTTGAAAAGTGTTTATGACTTTGTTCATTCTGTCTGTCTGTCTGTCTGTCCGTTAGCACGATAACTGCTGTAAAAATGACTTAATCAAAATGAAATTTTAGTATGTTGTTCAGACGGTCTGTAGGACCTATGGGAGTATAAATGAATAATATCACACATTTAGTTTTGGATTGAACCCGGGTTGAAAAAAAGAAGTACATTGAGCCCTATGGGACCTAATTTTTCTAACATTTTTTAAGCGGATTTAAAATTCACAAATTGCTACGAAAATTTTAGGTAATAGTCAAATTGTTCCATAAAATATATAAAAAAAAATTCAGCTAAATATATTCAGTAGTTTTTTAAATAAAAATTAAAATAATAATTACACATCTTATATGAAACGATCACGTGACCATGATATGAAACGATCACATGACCCACTTCAAAATGATATATGGCATCCATCTTGTTTCAAATTCGTGATTTTTTAAAGTTCTTTTTAATTCATATTGAGTGTTGCATCCATCCTAAAACTACTTTATTTCAGTTTAAATTCTGTGCATCCACATACTAAAACAACACAATGACAATATATTTGAGTTTAAATTCTCATTCAAATTTGATTATTTCTACAACTAAGCCTATTTTTCACCTCTGTAAAATGTAAACAGCAAAATATATAGAATGAGTTGTATTAGAATTACTGTATTTCTTTAACACAAAATAATTCAGTCCATGGAGTCTGCATGGCTGATATGAATGAAATATTAATTGATTTTATAAACAGAAAGACGATTTTTTTCGATGAAGTTTTAAGCATAAAGTTTATGAATTGTAGCTCCATGGTCTTAATTTTTAAATAAAATAAATTATTATAGTATTGTGATGAATGAAATGGAGAAATTTATGAATGAAATCCTGCTTTTATAGAGAGATCCAGGCGTGTTATTTTTTCTATGACGTCATTTGAATTAATTTCAGTTGTTTTCGATGAAGTTTTCAAATATAATAAATTATCGTAGTATTATGATAGATTTAAAAACATTACCGTGGAATGTATTGCATTTTAGAGATATTTAAACCACGCAATTTATATTTCAATGCCGTCATTTGAATGAAGTTCATTTTTTTCGATGAAGGTTTACGTTTTCAAATATAATAAATCAATGTAGTATTATGATAAGTTTTAAAATATTACCGAGGAATGTATTGCATTTTCGACTTTTTTAAATAAATTGCATTGAAGTTGGAAAGTGTTTCATGATCAATGCTTTAAGCATGATTGATCTTTCTTGTTTTATTTCTTTAGCTTTCAACATTTTTTAGCTTAGCTTTCAAAGTGTATCCTATTATATTTTGAAGATCAATTTAAATGATTAAAATAGTCGACAACAAACAAAATAAATCCGCACGAATATTTACAGTTAGATATAAATTACGTCGGAAATAATCCTTACAATGACTTTATAAATAACACTATACATGACTGTATGGAAACATAAAAGAAACACCTATTAGAATGTCCGTTAAACTTTCTTGACATTTGATAACCTGAAATGTAATACGTTTCAGACTGTCTTTTTTCGAGAGATTCTGATAGCATTGCTTTTAGGTGACATGGGATTTAAGAAATCTTCTCACGAACTTCATCGTCTGAATTTGATACATTTGGGAGTTGTTTTTTTTTCTTTTCTAGCATACGCATTTTAAAACTTACTTTGGTGTATTTGAGCGTCTTTTATTATTAGATTTACGTATCAGCAATGTACAAAAATATATATTATGTTACACATTTTAGAAGTAAAAGTTAGACAAATGATTTTCTTTTTTATTTTCTGTCGATTTTGATGGTCATCGCTGATTTTATTGCAGTTCGACCGTGGTGGTTCTAAGGTAAGTTTGAGATATTGCTGCCGAATATGTCATCAGCTTTGCTAGATGGGGTATAATTTTTAAATAATGAAATAAAAGTTGCTATAACGATAGTGTATTTTATGCTCATATCAGTACAGAATGTTTTAAAGATAGAGAATAGACAATATTTTACAATTGTCCACTTTGTGGTTATCCAAATTTTTTTTGAAAACAAAGATATAACCAGGTATAGGCGTCAACACACTTCTAGAATTTTGTGAAATTCGAATTGTAGATATGTTTATAAATATGAAGACCATCAAATATTCCTGCATTTAGATTTTTACATACACAGTCCACGGAACGATTTGCAAATGCAGTTCAAGCAATCACCATATTTGTCTAAATTGTATTGGGGGGTAAAATCATAATTTGAAGGTTATCCATTTTCTCAAAAGAATATGACCTTAGTATAGCAAAACAAAGGTCATTTTTAATTCAAATACTCAAAAAATAAATACTCCTAAAATACTCAAAAATCGTTAACTATCCGTAGTAACAAGAAATAGATTTGTGGCTTGTGTAATAGCTTGTTTACATATCTGATAATAATCTGGTTAATTTTAGAGGAAGCAATGTAAAACATTCCATTTTGCGCCGTTTCACTTTGTTTCGTTTCAACATTTCGTCGCTGAAATCGGAATACAAATTTCAATTTGAGTAAATGTATTTTAGAAGTTAAGTTGTTTTAGTAATTTGAAGACTTTCAGTTTTCCATTTTCTTTCAAAGTCAAAAAGTTTTGACATAACGAATATATTTTGTGAAATATAATTTCAGCATATGTAATTTTATGTAATTCATGAAGAATTTATATTTGACATATTGGGATATAATTATTTAATCGCATGTATTTAAACATATAAAGAAGATAAGTAAAATCTTCCAGGATTCAGAAGAACGAATAATACTAGATAAGAGCTTTTAATATAACACAGAATAAGCGCTCTTTTGTATGCGCTATAACAGTGGTTCCCAAACTTTAAAAATCAAGGTCTCCTTAGAAACTAAAACATATTTCTAATGGCTTGATATCAGAATTAAAATAAAATTCCTTGAAAAACAAAATTTAATAAAAATTTTATTTAATTATCAAACGCTTAAGAATGGTGTCGAAAAAATTAATTAATGTAACATATTTGTATAGTTACAGAATGCAATAAAATTTAGAAGTCAGCGGTTTCGACGCTGAAATACAGCCTCCTTTTGCGTACAAGCATAAAGATCAATCTCACTTACTCAAGCATGTTTAGTTTCTGCAATAGAATATAACACATAGTTGAAAGTAGAAAATATATTTACTTATCTCCTTGGTATTACTTTCTTCATTTCTCCTCACGGCGATGGCAACTTTTCTCCTACTACAGCCACAACTATTTTACAGTATATGCCAAACTTGCTTTAATAAATGAGGTTGTTGAGATCCAGACCGTCCGACCTAACAGAAAGCTTTAAGGTAACTGTTTGGACGGCCGGGAAGTGCCACCCAATTTAGACCGGAACCAAGTGGGGGAGGCATCCACAGGGACCGTATCCTCCTTCCTCTACTACCAACCTCTCGGAAGGACTTACGGACCCCCATGTTTAACGTGATCGTACTCCGCATGAGCACGGTGGCAGTTGTGGCAGCGTGCAAATCCATCGCGCAAACCACCGAGCTACCGCGCCCGAAATATGCCAACAGCACGCGGTGTTTCCAGGTGTAATAAATGAGGTTGTGCTTCTTGATAATATATAAGGCTGACACAGATCTTAATGATAAAGAATCGAAACCAGTTCGCTCCTAATATTTATTGTATAATGTATTTATATGAAGATTTTATATCAATCTATCAAACATTTTATTAGTTATACCGTATGCTTCTTGTGTTATACATGGACCCCTTGGGTTTATTACGAACCTTAAGGAATTCCCGGACTCCACTTTAAGAACCACTGTCGTATAAAATATAACTAACGCTGTCTATATATGCCAGTAAAAAAGAGTCATTTTGAAATTATCCTTATCAATTTTCTTGATACTTGATCTTCAGAAATGTAAATATATTTCAAGCAAAAATTTTAATAAGATTCTGATTACACAATTTTTAGGTAACACTATGTATACTTTTTAGGTGAATTCCTCTCATTCACTTTTCATCGTCTAAATTAGATATAATAAGAAGGATATTTGTTTTTATTTTGGGACATAGCATTTTTAAAGTATCTCTTTGATGTAATTGGTCGACGTTCAGTATTGGTCGACGTACACAATTTTTAGGTAACACTATGTATACTTTTTAGGTGATTTCCTCTCATTCACTTTTCATCGTCTAAATTAGATATAATAAGAAGGATATTTGTTTTTATTTTGGGACATAGCATTTTTAAAGTATCTCTTTGATGTAATTGGTCGACGTTCAGTATTGGTCGACGTACACTATTTTTAGGTAACACTATGTATACTTTTTAGGTGAATTCCTCTCATTCACTTTTCATCGTCTAAATTAGATATAATAAGAAGGATATTTGTTTTTATTTTGGGACATAGCATTTTTAAAGTATCTCTTTGATGTAATTGGTCGACGTTCAGTATTGGGCGACGTACACAATTTTTAGGTAACACTATGTATACTTTTTAGGTGAGTTCCTCTCATTCATTTTTCATCGTCTAAATTAGATATAAGAAGGATATTTGTTTTTATTTTGGGACATAGCATTTTTAAAGTATCTCTTTGATGTAATTGGTCGACGTTCAGTATTGGTCGACGTACACAATTTTTAGGTAACACTATGTATACTTTTTAGGTGAATTCCTCTCATTCACTTTTCATCGTCTAAATTAGATATAATAAGAAGGATATTTGTTTTTATTTTGGGACATAGCATTTTTAAAGTATCTCTTTGATGTAATTGGTCGACGTTCAGTATTGGTCGACGTACACAATTTTTAGGTAACACTATGTATACTTTTTAGGTGAATTCCTCTCATTTACTTTTCATCGTCTAAATTAGATATAATAAGAAAGATATTTGTTTTTATTTTGGGACATAGCATTTTTAAAGTATCTCTTTGATGTAATTGGTCGACGTTAAGTATTGGTCGACGTACACAATTTTTAGGTAACACTATGTATACTTTTTAGGTGAATTCCTCTCATTCACTTTTCATCGTCTAAATTAGATATAATAAGAAGGATATTTGTTTTTATTTTGGGACATAGCATTTTTAAAGTATCTCTTTGATGTAATTGGTCGACGTTCAGTATTGGTCGACGTACACTATTTTTAGGTAACACTATGTATACTTTTTAGGTGAATTCCTCTCATTCACTTTTCATCGTCTAAATTAGATATAATAAGAAGGATATTTGTTTTTATTTTGGGACATAGCATTTTTAAAGTATCTCTTTGATGTAATTGGTCGACGTTCAGTATTGGGCGACGTACACAATTTTTAGGTAACACTATGTATACTTTTTAGGTGAGTTCCTCTCATTCATTTTTCATCGTCTAAATTAGATATAAGAAGGATATTTGTTTTTATTTTGGGACATAGCATTTTTAAAGTATCTCTTTGATGTAATTGGTCGACGTTCAGTATTGGTCGACGTACACAATTTTTAGGTAACACTATGTATACTTTTTAGGTGAATTCCTCTCATTCACTTTTCATCGTCTAAATTAGATATAATAAGAAGGATATTTGTTTTTATTTTGGGACATAGCATTTTTAAAGTATCTCTTTGATGTAATTGGTCGACGTTCAGTATTGCAATCACGCACTCGCTATGCACACAAAGACGCATTAGGTTAGCCGTGTTTGTTAAAGAAAGATAATATATGTTTTTTATGTTAAAAATTTTTATGGTTGGATTATCTCTAACTGAAATTAGAGAATTACGAAAAATGTAAACATTTTTAACATTTATATCTCTGAGCCTAATAAAGAAAAATGTAGGCAACTTTTGTTTATTTTATCAAAAACAGGATCCAGTTTATGAATATATATCAATATATTTAAATTAAAACACTAATTATTACATTTTTAATGTTTTTGGCATTATTTTTATGGAAAACAACACCAATTATCGTAAAAAAATTATACTATCATGGTCAATACAAAACATTTATAGTTTTGGTTTTTTACAGTAAAATCATAACACCACAATAGGAGGCAAAGTTTGGGCACTCAGCCTTGCAACCAATGACAAAGTTGTCAGCTTGAAGTAATAAGAACTAAGTTCCGTCATTCGTGATGTCATGGTCCAGAGTAAGCTTTGAGATGAGTTGAAAAACCAATCACATTATTACAGTTAAAAATAGTTTGTTAATCTTGAAGTGGCAATATCCAGGCGTAAACATCTTGTGCAAGCATTTTATATTGTGCTGTCCACGTAAGATACAGTGACGTCCAAGGAAATTTAGTGACGTTGTTGCAGTAAGAACTTAAACACCCGCAGCGTTAAAACTACGCGCCGCGTCGTTGGAGTAAAATGAAAGTAGCAGTTAACAATGTCGGTCCCTCTTGAGAACCAGAGAACAAAATGCGCGCGTTCTTAATTCCTATGTCGTCATATGCGCAGAGCTAGGTAAATATAATTAAGCCAGTCAGACTCTGGGATGACTGCTTCCCCCTCTGATCGAAGGTGTCTTCATATTTCTTCGTGATATTAAATTTTCGTTATATCATTGTGAAGCAAATCTTACCACATCGTTTCAAGATACATTCAGAACACCACATCAGTTTTAATATCTACGTTAATATAATGTTTTATATAAAATGCATTTCAAACCGTACAGTACATAATACGTGTATAAATATTTTTTTGTAATAGGATCAAAAATTTAAATTCAGACAGATGACTTAGATGAATTTGGAATTGTTTCAGCAACCCTTTTCCGTGTTTGACCTTTAGTTAAACGACAACGCCATGATCTCACAGTTGAATTTTTGATGAAGTGCTTGAAAGAAACAAAAGTTTCATGCAATCTTATTTTTCGTAAAATAAATGTCAGATATTCTTTAGGAACTAGAATATTTTACCAGTTTGTTTTCTGCGTGGCTTTGTCAAAATCTAAATATTTCATTCTTTAAAAATATATGTTTATTCAAGCTTTTTATATCTGCGAACCACTGGCAATAAGTGAAATTTTATATTCAGCTTATTTTTTTGCATTTTGTAATTGAATCGTTTTCATTAATATGGATTCAGTTAAAATAGTCTGACTACCAAGTCGGGCGTAAAATTGTATCCCATACTGGTTTGCTGCAAATCCTAGTTTCTTCTTGAGGAACTTGCTATTTCCATCAAGTACTTTTTAATAAACTGGGGGTTACGGCTTAAGATCTCAATACTTACCAAAATGGTCAGACGAAATTTTTTCTAAGCAATTTACGCATCTAATGAAGTATTGCAGTCTAACGCGTTAGCTTATTTTAAATCAAACTTAAAATGTAAATGCGTACTAGAACAAAAAATTTCAATATCATGCAAACCACACGTTCATTTTTAACACTTTACAACAAAGTTGAAAAGTGTTTATGACTTTGTTCATTCTGTGTGTCTGACTGTCAGTCTGTCTGTCCGTTAGCACGATAACTGCCGTAAAAATGACTTAATCAAAATGAAATTTTAGTATGTTGTTCAAACGGTCTGTAGGACCTACGGGAATATAAATGAATAATATCACCTAATTAGTTTTGGATTGAACCCGGATAGAAGAAATGAAATACATTGAATACTAAGGGACCTAATTTTTCAAACATTTTTTAAGCCGATTTAAAATTCACAAATTACTTCGAAATTTTTAAGAAATATTCAAATTATGCCGTAAAATATATAGAAAAAAATTCAGCGAAATATATTCAGTAGTTTTTTAAATAAAAATTAAAGTAATAATAACACTTCTAATATGAAGCGATCACGTGACCATGATATGAAAAGATCACGTGACCCACTTTAAAATGATATATGGCATCCATCTTGTCTCAAAATCGTGATTTTGAAAGTACTTTTTAATTCATATTGAGTGTTGACTGCGTCTTAAAACCACTTTATTTTTGCTTAAATTATGTACATCTACATACTGAAACAACGCAATTACAATATATTTGAGTTTAAATACTCATCCAAATTTGATTATTTCTACAACGAAGCCTATTTTTCACCTATGTAAAATGAAAACAGGAAAATATGTAGAATGAGTTGTATTAGAATTGCTGCATTTCTTTAACACAAAATCATTTAGTTCATGTAGTCTGCGTAGCAGATATGAATGAAATATTCATTGATTTTCTAAAGAGAAGGACGATTTTTTTCGATGAAGTTTTACGCATAGAGTTTAATTATTTGTAGCTCCATGGTCTTAATTTTTAAATAAAATGAATTGTTATAGTATTGTGATGAATGACATGAATGGGAAATTATTTCTGAATGAAATTCTGCTTTTATAGAGAAAGCCAGGCGTGTTATTTTCTCTATGACGTCATTTGAATGAATTTCAGTTTTCGATGAAGTTTTCAAATATAATAAATTATCGTAGTATTATGATAATTCTTAAATTATTACCCAGGACTGTATCACATTTTAGAGATGCTTAAACCAAGCAATTTATATTCCAATGCCGTCATTCGAATGAAGTTCATTTTTTTCGATGAAGTTTTAAGTTTTCAAATATAATAAATTAATGTAGTATTGTGATAATTTTCAAAATATTACCGAGGAATGCATCGCATTTTATAGATGTTTAAATGAAATTGCAATGAAGTTGGAAAGTGTTTCGTAATCAATGCTTTAAGCATGATTGATCTTTCTTGTTTGTAAACATTTTATCTTGCACATTTAAACTTTTATTGCATTGGGACGTTAAGATATGTAGGCAGAATTATTCTTTCTTTTTCCTTTACCTCGTCAATGTATAACTAATTACATTTATGCTAGACTAAGTGTTCGTCAACAATAAATAAAACAGAATGAAATATAAGCCGAAAGACATCGGACATGATTATGATGTTCTGTAGCTTGATTCTGCTGGGTAACGGCCATAAAGTCTTAGAGAACGAAGTATCTATTTTTCACTAATGTGGCATGCTGGTTAAACATATGAACTTAAAAATCGCTGTTTTCATAACACAGATGAGGAGTTACAGTAGAAATGGATGGTCTGGACTTGGATGGATGGTCTGAGGATACCCTCTTGCTAAACCAGAAGCTACGAGAGACTAGAGCGCAACATATAATTGAAAATAAACATTTTACATTGCATATCTTACTGACTAAGGGCTATCCTGCTAGCTACAAGCGCAGATATTGGTTTCAGAAGGAAATTACTACCCTCGAAAAATACATTTAGAACAGAAATGCTTGGCAATTGAAGGAATGCAGCAGTGCTAACAGACTAGTGTTGGATCACTGTAATTGTTGCTTCAGAAGCACATTCCAAGCAACATGTTTCCTATATGACGCTTATCATAGGATATATATACAGAAGGGTGTTAGATTCATTTTATTTTAAAAACTATAGTTAACAAAACTAGAGTGAGCAAGATAAAAGTAACTTGTTTTAATCTCAGAGGCATATAACACATTTGAATATTTTGTGCAGTGTTATTTAAAACGAGGATCAATGTCGATTCTGGCAACACCATCTAATAAGCTAGAGAGGTGTGTACGTAAACGGCCAATAAAAGATCATACTTGATATTTGATACATCCATATAGTATTTTTAGTTTATAAAACATTTCGTAGTTTATCTCAACATACATTTCTTTAAGGTGATTGCTACGTCTATCCATATACAAAAAAAAGAAATATTAATACTGAATGTTAATGGTGTAAAATTGAAGCAGTTCTAAGAAAACAGTACAAGGATATCTCTACACGTATTCTATGGTTATTTTATATTTATTTTACGTTTATGACATGTTTTCACTTCGAGTATCTTTATTTGAAAATCTGATCAAAAAATCTAATATATATTTCCATCTTAAAGAGCACTCAACGCTAAAATGAATATTTAATTTTTGTATCAATAGGGTTTATTATTACTATTCTATGTATTTGCAGTAATTTATCAACGATTATTTCTTCAAATATAAAAACACACGTAACAAAATGAATGTTTAGAGCAACATTAATCAGCTTTTTTTATTGTGCTCTTGATAAATCGAAATTCTTTAATACCGAATGGAAAGAATTTAAGCGAAATTATTCATAAAAATATCATTTACAGTTGCCAGAAAAATAGTTATGATTAGTGATATAAATGAATACGAATCTCATTCTTGCTTTTACGTAAGAAATCTTAAATTATATTTAGAGATAAAATATTTTCAATTTCATAATTCCTGCTTGGAATGAAAATAATTAAATTGCAATGAATATAAAAATATTTCTACTAGTAAACATTAATGAGTTTCCAAAATATCTAGACTAAAATTGCTTTTATTAATAAATAGATGAATCTAAATATGTTTAAAAACAACAATATTTATTATATGGTAAGGATAATGTATGTTTAAAATAGAATTTGTAAGGAAAAATCATTGTTATTCCATAAATCACATTTAAGAAATAAAATGAGTAGAATACTTCAACACATCATCTTAAACTATTATTTAAGTTTTGTTCAATCAAGTTCATAAATCTTAGTTGCTGAATAGAAAGCATGGAGTTATATATAAAATCTTCGTATAATTGCAGCATACTTATAAAAGTAAGGGGTCAATCGGTTTCGAAGGAAAGAAACATCTTCAAGAACAATCAAGAAGTTTGACTTCACATATTCAAAAAATTTTGATATCAAATTCTAAACTTTTTTGTGTCCTTCTGAAATAGACAGCTGTTTTTTCTTCGAAATCAGTTGATTTCATACTTCTTACTGCAAGCTATAATCACATGAGGATTTCTCATTAAGCTCGAAGTTTCAACAACAGTTTTGAGCGTATTTTGATTTAATAAAAACTGAACATATTTGTAGGCGTACCGTATTAAAGTGCTCTAATAGTGATAGAAGATATGTTCTGAAGAATGTAAAGAATTCGCTCACACAGCTCCCTAAATTAATCTGTAATAAAAATTTTCCATTGAACTCGAAGTTTCAACAACAGTTTTGAGCGTATTTTGATTTAATAAAAACAAAACATATATATGTAAGCGTATCGTATTCAATCGCTCTAATAGTGATAGAAGATATGTTCTGAAGAATGTACAGAATTCGCTCACACAGCTCCCTAAATTAATCTGTAATTAAAATTTTCCATCGAGCTCGAAGTTTCAACAACAGTTTTGAGCGTATTTTGATTTTATAAAACATAACATATTTGTAAGCTAATAGTATTCAATAGCTCTAATACTGATAGAATATATGTTCTGAAGAATGTAAAGAATTCGCTCACACAGCTCCCTAAATTAATCTGTAATAAAAATTTTCCATTGAGCTCGAAGTTTCAACAGCAGTTTTAAGCCTGTTTTGATTAAATTAAAACAGAACATATTTGTAAGCGTATCGTATTCAATCGCTCTAATAATGACAGACGATATGATCTGAAGAAGATTGTAAAAATTCGCTCACACAGCTCTCTAAATTAATCTGTAATAAAATATTCTTTATTAATAACAACCTAAACATTTCATTAAATTTATCAATCGGTTCCAGTGAGTTATCATTTGGTCTCAAGCCCCGTTCACATGCACAATTTGAAGCCGGTATCATAGCCGCATATCGACTGTGTCACCGTTCACATGTCCAAGCGGGGAAAATACCGGTTCGAAAGAGGGTTGAAAGGAGGTATGATTTCCTTCCTTCTTATTTGAGGGAACGAAGGGGGTAGATTGGGGATTTTTACCCACAATTCCATGCGCGCAACTGCGATTTCTTGAAAAACATGGCGGATACTGAGATACCGCGTGGACCTTGTTTGCAAATTCTATCTGAAGATTGTACAATAATGATGAATTTATAGCTTGTTATATAGATTATTTTGCATTCATTACACGGACTTATTTACGAATTAAACGGATTGATCCTTATTATACATCAGAATTTAATGAACGGAGAATCCTACTGAAAAAGACTGATGCGGGTATGTACATTTTGTTTATTTGAGCTAACTGTTATTCATGAATTAGAAATATTTGTTCCTCGATTTCAGGATAATTTTTATAGAAATGTTTGTTTCTTAATTACAAAACGTATACAATTAAGTGTTAGTTAAAAGTCGTAAGCCAGCTGATTTTCCTTTGAAGCAGCAACTTTAATATATAATGTTTTGTTTCTTGGGCAAATTTTCTGGATTTATCTAAGTAGTTTTTAACAAATGATACAAAGATTTTCTTAGTTTTATATAAGGAGAATGTATATTAGATAAATCTATCTTAATACTCATTTATTTTATATTGTTAAAAAGGAGTATAATGCGTTTATATTTAAATGAATATATGTTGTTAATTATTGTAAACAAATTATTTATACATTATATTTCAAGTTTAATTATTTTAGTTTTGTATTCTAAGCTTTTACATATCAATGCGAAATGTCCCATAACTTGAGATGATGTGATTATGATGCCAATATTATGATTAGTAGAGAATTGCGTTTTATAATTATGTATATCAATAACAAAGTAAAATGTTTCAGGCATTCAAAATAACTTTACATACATACATTTTGCAATAAACTGAACTGCGTAAATTAGCTTACAGAATGCTCTCCCCCCCCCTTAAAAAAAAGAAAAGAATGATTGCTAGTATCAGAAATATAAATTATTTTTATATATTTTAGATACTAACTACATATGAAGACGATTTTATTTTATTAATTTTATTTTTGGATTACTTAGAGGACCACCTATTTTACATATCAATGAAACATGTCCATCATAAGTATTTTTTATACTGCTATATTAAAAACATTATTTTTAATTGCGGAATTAGTGGTATATGAGATTTTTTGAATCTGGGCCATGCAGTAAGGTCTTATGTGTTTTTAATAAAAAATGAGTTTTACCGATTTTGTAATAATTAAAATGTATTCGATATAAATATGCATATTTTTTTCTCTATGCCAACTTCTTATATGGATTTGTCTTGAATAAAGTTTCTTAAAATGGTGTTACACTTTTTCCACTAATTCAAGTTTATACGTCATAATTTAGCTTAAAAACGAAGATTAAATGAGAAAAACTTTCTTTTTTGACTTTTAAGAATGAATTCTTTAAACAGTTTCATGGAATAAAACATTTATATATATATATATATATATATATATATTACAATAAGCATATATTTATAGTTTTAAAAATATATTAAATTTAATTTTGGCATATTATTTTTAATTTGATGTTTAGTTTATAAAGATCCAAGTTTAATTTATATATACATTATTTCGATTTAATTTATATATATAAGATTATTTTGTTTCTCATTTCCGCACATTTGTCATATTAAATAGATAAAATAATAACATGGGATAATGAATTAAAAATGATACGCTTTTTAAAAAAAAGCAATTAAAAAAAGAAAAGAAAAAGATATATTGTTTACCAAACATGAATGTCAAAAGCATTTAAGAAAAATTGGTCCTAGCCCTTTAAGCGGGAGTAATGGGGGTTGCACATGTGAACGGGTATAGAATGGATCTCGGAAAATACCCCCTTTTTCACCCCAATGTTTCATGGCCGGAAAATACGGCCTTGCATGTGAACGGGGCTAAAGGGTTACCTATCGGTTCCAAATGATTACCAATAGGTTCCAAAGTATTATCAATCGGTTCAATTTTTCTTTTTCAGGATAGAGGGACAGAGCACTCTTATTCAGATGTGCACTTGCCTTTTTTTCCCTTATTACAATTGTTCTGGTCGTCTTCATCTTGAAGAAAACAGCTGTTTTTTTGTTTTTGAAAACGATTGATATATTTCACCAACATTGTACGCTGTTATTAATAAGGCATTTTCATTGAAGACAAAGCAGACTAGTTTAAAACTGAAGATATTTAAAACAAATGTACACAAATAGGGATATTTCTGCGTATAGCAATATAATGTCCATGGCATTTTAAAATGCGCATCTCGCCATTTTCGGCACATTTTTTTTTATTTATAGTAGAAAACGAACAATTGTATTGGATTGTCCGGAAACCACTGTATTTTTTGTAAGATAGCTGTAGTGGCGCGCAGAATATTTTAATTTTATTTGAAACAATTTTTTGAGAATACATTGTGGCAAGTAACATATGGGCAATATTCCAGACATATGGGCTAATATATGGGAAATTCAGCTTTGTAAAACACAACTGATTATATGTGTAATATACTTTCATAAAATACAACTGACATTGTGGCAACTGATATATGGCATTGTGAGTAACTGACATTGTCTAAACTGATCCATTTTTAAACAATTGATAATTGGGGATGAAAAATGTATTATTTACAGTGACATTGAACTAAAAAAATCATGGTCTAAACCTGGTAAGCCAGCTCAAACAACATTAAAAGCTGATGTTTATTAAAAGAAGGCCATGTTATCATTTTGGTAGGATTATGAGGAATTGTTTATTTTGAGTTTTTATCAAGGAACGAAAGGATAAATTTCAATGTGTACTGTTAATTACTAACAAAGCTAAAATATGTTTTGCATCAGAAACATCTAGAACTGGTGAATCGTAAAGGTGTGTTCCATCATGGGAATGCTAAACAACATACATATTTAGTAACTCGTAAGAAACTATTGGAGCTTGGTTGGGATATGTTTTACATCCGTCATTATAGCCTTAATATTTTGCCATCTGATTGTCATGTGTATCGTGCTCTGAAAAACTCCTTGTCAGGAAAAACTTCCATTTTACATAACAGTGTCAAATCCGACGTGGATATATATTTGTTTTTGCAGAAAAATATCATAATTCTCTGAATTTGGAATCATGAAATTACCAGGAAGTGGTTAAATGGTTATTGAACAAAATAAGTCAATACATTACTGATTAAAGTTATTTCATTTTATGAAAATGAATAAAGTAACCAATAATCTTAAATAATAAAAGGCAATGTCTGTCTGTCTGTCTTATACACTATACGTTCAGCGACCCCGCGTCGGAGAGCTACGAAATTTGGCAATCGGAGACCCGGGGGGGTGGGAAGGGGACACGTGAAAACCGATTTTTAAAATTTTAATTATTTTTTTTGTTATTTAATGTTTTATGCGATTTCGACCGTTTTTTGACCTTTTTGCCCTTTTTTTCCCACGATCCGGACATCGTAGAAAAAAACAAATCACACCATCGAAAAGAGCTGACAATTGCGAGTACAAATATATCAATTTCAAATCTGAATTTCGATTTCAAATATTTTTTAAAGATTTTAAAACAAAAGTCACTTTTTGCTCAAGAAAACGATTTTTGGTTTTTAAATTCTCGCATAGTAAAAAGTACTCATAATTTCGACTAATAATTTACATTTTTAGAAAGGTCAAACATCTGGCATTCTTACAAGTCCAATCTGGTCAGGAAATATTCCGTATTGCCCACAGGATCGGGATTTTAAAAGTTTCCGAATTTCAATTTCTGGGCGTTCCGCTCGGTGTGCCGCTTCTTAACCCGCGTTTCTCCCCCGCAGAAGGAGGGAAGGTGGTGGGTGGGGACGTCAAGGTGGAGGTGACGTCACGGTTCTGAATAGAGCTCCTTTACTCCATATAAATTATTATATTTATTATATTTTAAATGATGGAACGATATGGATTTTTTAAATGTATATATTAACTTTTGGATATTTTAATTTTATGGATATTTTAAATGATGGAACAATGAAACAATGGAATGAGGATGATGGAATTAAGCATATGGTAATTTTAAATTGCAAATTAGCGTGCGGTAAGTTAGCGGTAGGCCCGGGTTCGATTCCCGCCACTGCCAAAACTGCCGCCGTGTTTACGTGGAATACGATCACGTTAAATATGTAGGTCCGTAAGTCCTTTCGAGAGGTTGGTGGTAGGGGAAGGAGGATACGGCCCCTGTAGATGCCTCCCTCACTGGGTTCCCGTCTAAATTGGGTGAATATATAGAAAGTTATGGAGATTGTCGCGGAGAGCGGGGCAGCCCAGTGGTTAGCGCGCGGGAATTGCACTCGGTAGGCCCGGGTTCGATTCCCACCACTGCCAAAACTTACGCCACGTTCACGCAGAGTACGATCACGTTAAACATGTGGGTTCGTGAGTCCTTCCGAGAGGTTGGTGGTAGGGGAAGGAGGGTACGGTCTAAATTGGGTGAATAAAAAGAAAGTTATGGAGATTGTCGCGGAGGGCGAAGTAGCCCAGTGGTTAGGGCGCGGGAATTGCACGTGGTAAGCCCGGGTTCGATTTCCGCCACTGACACGGAGTACGATCACGTTAAACATATGGGGCCGTATGTTTTTCCGAGAGGTTGGTGGTAGGGGAAGGAGGGTACGCTCCCTGTGGATGCCTTCCCCACTGGGTTCCGGTCTAAATTGGGTGACACATCCTGGCCGTTCAACCAGTTACCTTACACCTTTCTGGTAGGTCGCGCCAACGTGTTTGCCACGATTGGAATTTGCCACGATCAGCATTTTCAAGGGTTGCGAACAGGCTGGTCGCCAAAGGCGGCTAGTAATTAATATAAATAAATTTACACACAGCATATGTGTCTTTATTATATAATTATGTAATTTGCGTGAAATGCAAAATAGATATAATTATCAGCGTTTGACGTTCTATATTTCCTCTCCTAGTTCTGATATTGGGATAAGTAGTACCCAACAGAAATTAATATTTTTCTAAAACTAATTTTACATGAAAATAAGCATACATTTACTTTCTCCTATTAAAAATAATAAGGAATTCAGTTGTTTGCATTTGGCTTAAGTATATGGGGAGATTTATACTTCTCCTTACAAAGGATAAAAAAAATTAATAAATCGAAAATATTAACTCACAATCACTTCAGATTAAAAGTATTTACACCACATAATTTATTTATTTAATTATAGTGATGATATCTAATTTTATGAATATGTTCATTTTATATGCATTCCATGCAATATATCAATGATGTCGTATACCCCACAAATGATGCTATTCGATTTTAAACAAATAACATGTACAATATAGCGATTTTTGTAATATTTTATAAAGTAAATCGTGTTTTATGACGAGCGAATACAGAAAAAGGGAATAGAGTGTGATGGTAAAGAACACACAAACAAAGATGGCATATATAAAAAATATGTTAATTCCAGAAGGATAATGCAATAAAATAATGCCATAGACAGGGTGATCAGTAGGCAGAAGGATCACCTCTTGTCGCGATACAAGCAGCATGCATCTAGGAACAGAGGCAATGAGTGTGGTGATAGTTTGCTGAGGGATGGGTGACCATATGCTTTCAACCATCTTCCACAGGCCATCCTCTGCTTGAGGTCGACCTGTGGTCTCAAACAGGGCAGTCCGCCAAGCACGTTCCATACATTTTCGATAGGTGAGAGATCTGCAGACAGCGGAGGTCAAATAAGTACCTAGATACATTACAAGGCTTGTCTTCTGATATTTGCCTCGTGCGGTCGTCTATTTTGCTGAAAACAGCATTTCGCAACCGCTAAAGGTACGGCAGTTTAATCGTCCGCAAGACCTCATCCACATACCGACGTGACGTTATTGTGTCTGTGATACGAACCAGCCGTCAAAATTTGATAAACACTTCAAGTCTGCAGCTGAAGTAATCGTACAAAATTTCAGTTATTTTGCCCATTTTTTTCTCGTGATATAGTATATTTAGACGCGATAATAGACAGGCGCATATCATTGTAAAATATCTGATTAGCATTCAGATTTTCTTAGGGAATTGAAAAATTGAAAAAAAGAAAAAATATAAATTGTGCTAATTCAGGTTCTCTTAAGTCAGTAAAATATCAGAAAATTTCTTCGGAATGATGTACACATATTTAATTATTAAATTATTGAGAAAAAATACCCTGAAAACTTCTGATACTTTTGAGAAAAAATCTCGTTGGAAATACAAAACACGATAAAATATCAACTTGCGCAATCCTGATAAACCATTTTTAAACCCTTTTTGAGAAAATGCAAACTCGTTAGTATCGATTTAAAATTTTGAAGAATATATCATTTAGAACGCAATGCATAGTGAATCGTTGTAACTTGCTGTAGTGTGAAAATTACTAGTTGAAAGCTTCATGTTAGATATGTAATCATTTAAAATGTTTCTATCCAATGATACAATGTATAAAAGTAACAGATTCTAACGCTCCACTCGGCGTTCAAGTATATGAATTGTGACTCTAATTACGGAAGATTTTGGCGTTAAAACTTGTATAGTACCAGGGCTGTCTTTAAGACCATTATTGAGAATGTGCGAAGCTGTCTCATTTAAAGAGTATTGAAATTGCGGGGTTTTAAGGGGCGGAGCCCCTGATGGACGTGGGAAAGGGGGCGCTGCCACCCTTGAAAATGTTTGAATTATTTAGGCCATATAATTGCCATTAAGTCCATAAATCACATTTTTTCACACTATTAACAGCTTAATACTTAACAAGACATATTAATATATATATATATATATATATATATATAGAGAGAGAGAGAGAGAGAGAGAATACAAAATGTCCGATAAGGTTCAATATCTAAAGTGTTAAAATATACCACAAAAAGCAATGACATACTAAATTTGGATTTTCTACCTGCCCCAATTTTTCAGTTATTCCTCAAAATTTGAGTACACTACTATCGCAAATCCAGGACGTGCAACCCGATAAGGTTCAAAACTCAAAGAATGAAAATATTTCACAAAAGTCGTTTTGGAATTTTCCTCAAAACCGAGTGCAGTCCTATGGCGGGCCATGGACAGTCCAGCCCTATAAGGTTCCAAGTCCAAAGAATTAAAATATTCCACTGAAACAAGGACCTGCTAAATTTGGAATTTCTTACTGTTCCAGTTCTCAGAGTTATTATCCCAGAATGGGAACATACTATGATTATCCCAGGACATGCTATCCTAAAAAGGTTCCAATGAATTAATGCGTACCACAATTAACAACAACATACAACATTTTATGTTACTGGGATGAACCTGATTAGTTCTGGACTAAAATATTGAATCCCACTGGCAAACAAACAAACCCCAGATCAAGTCAAATAAAAGTTGTAATATTAAAAGCGGACCATTGGAGTTACTTTGGCTATTTTTAGATATTAAATGCTTATTATTATTTAGAGATATGTGAATTCTTAATTGAAAACATACGTTTTTTATTTATTTTACTTTCTGAGCAGAACTTGTTTTCACAAGGCGATGTCTTACACAATTTTCGTACTTAATGCGTTGGCTAGGGAACGTTAACCTGGCATTAAGATTTCTCAAAACATCGTTTTCACCGCCATAGGGTATTTTTGATGTTTCAGTCATATATGTGAAACCACAAATGATATATAGGCGTTGTCGATAAATGCAGACATCTGGATATTACCCAGAATCCCTGCTGATGATTGCGAATGTCGCAATTTCATGCTGTTGTTTGAAATACAACTGTCGTCGAACAAAACTTATTCGTTAAAAGATTTTCTTAAATTTCTATAATATGAAAAAAAACAAAAAACTATAAAATAATTAAATATTGAATTATATAATTATTTCAAATGTCTAAATAGACGAATTTGCGTAAACATTCAAGATGGAGCTAAACACATTTTCAAATAAAAGTATAGTTCTAATTATTAATAAATAGAAAGTATAATAATACAGTGTATACATAATAATATAATAATAAAATGTATGAATTTTAATTCTAAAATTATTATGCTAAAATTACTGTAATAAATTATTTATTAAATGCCATTATCATGGTTCAAAAAATATTTATTTAGATTCTGAAATATTGCTAAATTTATTTATTTTAATTTTAAAATATTACATAATAAAAGAAGATATGTATCTGTCTGTAGGTATGTTGCATCTAGAGGAAATATGAAACTTCCGTACAGCATCAGAACTTGTACGTCATGTGGGACTTCAACTCCACTTACAATGTACTATTGCGAGATGTTTTTAAATTGAGAATCGATTAAAATTTTTTTAACTTTTAAGACCAGAAATTGGTTTTTCTCAGTCATTCCTTCAAATTAAATATATTCAATTCTTTGTCGCTGCAGGTGATGTACATTCTAGAGCAGGTGTTTTGCTTAAATGGCAAATATTCTGCCCCCGAAAAATCAGCAAATTAAGTGGATTATTGGTGTTCTAACATTTTGAATTTAGAAGACTTCGTTCAAATTTATTTTTAATTTGATATTATATCATCATTATGAATAAGGTGCTAAAATGTTACTTATATTAAAGAAAACTCGCTAGGATAACAATATTAAGATAGCAATATATCTTTTATTTTTGTTTCTGAAGAAGATGAACATTTCTTTTTTTTTTTTTTGCTACTTCAAGTATTTTCATTGTGTCGTTTCGCTAACGATCGGCAACCGTTCACTTTAAAGGGTATCCAAAGGGCTTTTGTAAGGGTGTCATGCACATATTAGACAGATGGCATTGTTGTGCACGTAAAAAGAGGCGGAAATGATTTTAGCTCAAAACATGCGATTTAGAAATTGAGTGGTGATTTCTGTATTAGCTGTAGTATTATTCAGGGCTTATGTAGGGGTGTCATGCACATATTAGACATATGGCATTGTTGTGCTTGTAAAAAGAGGCGGAAATGATTTTAGCTCAAAACATGCGATTTAGAAATTGAGTGGTGATTTCTGTATTAGCTGTATAGGTATTATTTAGGTATCATGCGCATATTTTGTACCTCGGCAACACCAGATAAATTGTTCCCTTTACATATAAATGCAAATTTTTAAATGTGATTGAACATGTAGAAGGTAAAAAACAAAATATTTCTAAATTCAAATATTCAACTTTATTCCTTTTGCTTAAAAATAATCAAAATAAAAACTAAATTCATATGCTAAACAAAGGTAAAATAATTAAACTTTTTAAATAACAATATAAATATCTGTCTTTACGCCTTTTAATACCCTACTTCGTCATTTCTGCAGATAAATAAAGGCTTTTGTTTTTCATATTCAACTTATTAGTTAAGCATAAATATCTTACCTTAATTTTGCACTTTTTATATTTGTAGACTGAAAATTATGCCACATACTCAAGAACACATATATTAAATTATCGCATAGTTTTGCATTAATAATCACTTTTTAAAAATTTTCACTAACATTTACATTGAAACATAAATTACAGTGTAAAAGTTCTGGCATATTTTATTTTTTTGCTGCAAAAGGATTTAAAGCGATACTCAGAGCAAAAAAGTTTTTGCCAATGTACAACATATTGTAACTGCTTTTAATGATAGTGCTTATTTAAATATTTCCATTGGAGATAAATAACAAGAACAGATTTAATTAGGATACTTATCAGATTAGGATAATTTTTCCTTAGAATTCGGAAAGAATTTTCAAATTCATGAGGAATATTCGTTGAGATATCTTCTCAAAATATTTCTGATAGATATTTAAAAATACAAATAATCTGTTCTTTATAAAACCTATTTGATGAATGTTCCAGAAAACTATAATTTAGATAAGCATTTTTTTGTCCTATTTAAAAAGAATCATGGACGAAATGTAACTGATGTATGGATTTTCTAAATCAAAACAATTTAATAATTTTACGAATGCAATTTATTTCAGAAGTAGGTGTACTATTTGTATTCGGGAAACTACTTTATTTTAAGTTATTAGTAATATATATATATATATATATATATATATATATATATATATACATATATAATTGAAGATTTTTATTTTAACTTGTAATATATATATATATACACATATACCCGAGATTTACCATTAATAGAAAAATGCTGTATATAAAAAAGAGACATGAGAATGGACTGATGTGGTATAAAAGACTGTACAACAAGCTGTTGTATCTGAAAAACAATAAACGTAATTATGATAATATCATATATTATAATATTTAAAAATACACCTGTTATTATGTGCCATAAGTATCGTGAAGGTAAGGAGATAGACTGTAAAGAAGGGTGAATTAAAACATGTATATGAGAGTGTATATGAAAGTTAAACATGTATATGAAAGTAATTTAATTCATATCTAATGCAGTTACCTAAGGTATGCAGTTACCTTTTTTTTTCAACTTTATATCTCCACATAAATTATGTTATTGTTGTGCAATATCATAGTATCTCCTTTGCATTTCATGTGCTTTCCCTATTTCAAATGAATCAGGTTCCACTTTCAGATTTAGCGCCTGGCAAGAAAGTTGGTCTAACCCACCAATCTTGTGCTCGGTGCTTGTGTACTGGTTGGGGTACACTTGGATCGAAAACCTTTGACCAACATTGCTCTTTTGATCCTTCTTTATCCTCCTACGATTATCACAAGAATCTTTCTTTTGCTTCTTGCAACTCAAAAACTTGCAAAACTTGTCCCGTCGCTGATCCCACACAAATCGATAATCAGAAAACTCTTAATTTTTGTAAAGTATTTAATTGCATCTACAAAATCATCTGCAAAATCTGTAATCTTGCTTATATAGGACAAACTAAAAATCATCTACATCTCAGAATTAATGTACATCGCAGTAATATCAAAAATTATAATGGTAAGCAAAATGATTGTTGTATCGAATTTGAACATTTTCAAAAACATGGATTTGAAAACATTATTATCTGTATTCTAGACATCATACCTAATCTTCATCATCGACTATTTTTTGAAAACTATTATATAATCAAACACAAATGTATATTCCCTTATGGTCTGAATCAACTTCTTTTTAACCAAAATATTGTTAAAAAAAACATTCGCAGACTACACACCACAACTTTTATCAATATACAACCTCATCAAAACTTCAAACAATGTTAATCATTCTCAAAATTCCAAACGCACTAACAGAGGTAGTAAAGTCAATAAACCTACTAGCAATAATACAAACTTTCTCTACATTAAAACTAAAATCATTAGGCTTTTAAATCTATATGAAACTTCCTTCAATATGACTGAATGTAAAACCTGGATTAAGAAAAAGCTTCTTAACACTGTTTATAATGTCTTCATTAATTTAAATTTGTCAAGCTCTCACTTCTACCACTTATTCTTTGACTTAATTGTCACCCGTGCGCATTACATCAAACGTAGCTTAATACTTGCTAATGTTCAACCAGGTAACCCTCCTTCTAACTCTTATTGTGTGATTAACTTTCAAACCGAATCATTGATTCCCTCCACTTCACCAAACTTTTCCATCACCTATCACTTGAATTTCCAATAAAAAACATCAATATAGTTAAATCATATAAATATAATATCCCATTCGGTAGACTTATTTTTAACTATAACCAAATTTCAAAATCTACTGATCCATCGTCCTCTACTCCGATAGATAAAAATAATTTTTGTAATTGTCATTCACCTGCATTGAAACCTTTTATAAATACCCATTTTGGTCATGTACTAATGGGTAACTTAGATATAATCACCGACCCTTCCTTAAAACTCATTATGTCATATGGAACTAAATATAGACTACCTTCTAAAATCATCCTAATTCTATCCTTAACACTCTCTCTCTTGATATTGATAAATTCATATATAAAATGTCCATTACACATTCAATACCAATGGAAGCCTTTTGTGTCTGGAAATCTAAAATTTTATCCCATGTTCAACTTAAGCTATCACACTCGCATATTACACAGTCTAATTTTCAATTATCAAAATTAAAGCAAAGTATTACACATATGCAGAAATTCCTAGTTTTTACGTATGTAGACAAAGCTTCATCAAACTATGCTATTTTCTGCAAATTTTTCTACATTAAAACATTATTATCCAATTTAAATCAAATTAATACCTTCAAATTGCAAAAAACAACCATACATGATTTAAAACGCAAACTTATTTCCAAGTACAAGCAATTTTTTGATACTCATCAAAATTTAAACATTCCATATTTAGTAATCATACCAAAATTTCACAAGGACCCAGTAAAATTTAGAACAGTTACCAGTGGACACAACTCTTATGCATCAAAAGCTAATAAAAAACTTCTCAAAGTCTTAAACATTCTATTTCATGCTGTTTCCCAAGAGCCGCATTGCATTATCCGAAATAGCTATGAACTTATTCAAAAACTGAAATCCTTTTCTGCCATTGACTCATTCCAAACATTAGATTTTAAAGATCTTTTTAATAACATCGACATAAAAGATTTATTTTCTGTCATTAATCAACTCTTCGATCAATTCAAATTAAATACTCTTACTAAATATGACTCGTCTACCTTTAATAATTTATTGCATTTTGCGCTTTTTCACAACTATCTTGTACATGGCAATGCTGTATACCTCCAAACGATTGGAGTACCGCAAGGATCCACTAGTAGCTCCATGCTCGCCAATATTTATCTTTACTTCTACGAAGGAAAATCCACTCAGTTCACTCGTAACATTTCTATTTTTCGATACATTGATGATGTTTTTCTTTGTTTTCGTACTGCACATGATTCTTTACCCACACTTAATATATATCCATCCTATCTTGAATTAATACCGAATGAATCCCACCCTTCCAAATCTGTAAATTATCTTGACATCAACATTGATATACATTGTAACTCTTTCAATACTACTATTTATGATAAGAGACATCAATTTAAATTTAATGTAAAATTCTTCCCTCATTTTTCTTCTTGCCTTAGCATGCAAGTTTTTAGAAATCTAATCACTAGCTATTTGCTCCGCATTAAACGCCTGGATAGTAATAAGTGTACACTATCACACATTAATCGTCTCAAAAATCTTTGCTATATGTACAATTTTCCCACCTTATTTGTAGATCGCAGTATAAGTACAGTATTCCAAAGTTGTGGAAACACCATAAAATAAACACCGCCCCGGCGGGCAAAAATAAAAATGTAAAAATATTAAAAAACAGTAATTTCGATTACACTAAAAACGTAAATTTTTTTTTAAAAAACACCGCCTCGGCGGGTAAAGAAAAAAGTTTAAAACACTCATAAAACCGTTAAGGCGGATATCTAAAAAGCAAATAAAACAAAAAACAGGCTACGGCTCCAAAAAACAGTGTTATCCATTCTTTCAAAGTTTTCGATAATCGTGGTCACATCTCGGTCAGTTTCTAAACTCTTGGGTTTATCTCTCCAAAAGTATGTACTGCTACTTCCACTTCCTCTGGTCTGGATTATTCCCACGTGGTATTAAGTGAGGTGAGCGTTCAGACTGTAGCATGTGGTAGACTCATTTGAAGATTATTCACGGTGGCGACCTTTCGACATGTGAGTTGCTCTTTTTTGCAAGTTTGTATATTTGTGCGCTATATTTTTTATGTTCATGTCTATGTGGTATTTTATATTTCATATTTATGTGGTATTTTATGTTTTATAATTGAATTTTTTCCTATTTGGTTTTTTTCTGTTATTCTTGTTATTCCGTTGTTGGGCACAGTTTGCATAATATTTTAACCACGTGTTTTTATGCAATCATAGAAACAACGGATTTTAGTATGTCTGTCTAGAATGTGCCCCTGAAGACGTTTCTGGCAGATATACTATTCTTTAATATATTTTCCTTGTCCTGGCCTCTCCGTGCTCTACTTTTCCGGCCCTTCCTCGTTGCTTTTTGCTATTCACTACACGCTTTTATATTGCTCGCGGTTTGATACTGTGGTTACTGATTCACACTCCTGCACTTTAGTATTAGTTATTTTAATTTATATACATATATATATATATATATATATATATATATATATCCAAACACTTTGGGATAGTTCCCCCCTGTTCGGCACGTCACAGTGCCATGCTGGTCGATCCCGTGTGTTCCAGGGAGGACAATCAGCTTGTATGGATCCACGTGGGCTCCAAGAATTGATGTTTAATGAATTCAGTTTATAGTGTCTTCCAGATGTCTGAGTGGACTCAGAGAAAACATGAAGACATTCCCCAGACTACACCGCTGCCTTCATCGCCATGTGTTCTTCTAGCAATGGTTAATGAGTATTTGTTCTCCGATCTTTCACGCCTTATAGGCCAACGTTTATCCGTTGGATGAAGCAGAAAACGTGACTCATCGGGAAAGGTAATTTTTTGCCAAACGGCGAAGATCCAGTTCCGATACTCCGGTTCAAATGTAAGCCTATTCTGCAGATGCACTTTCGTTAGTATACGTACAGTAATCATCCGTCAGCTTTGGAGGCCCATAAGCAACAGCGTTTGCTGAACTGTTGTTTGAGACACACTTCCGGTAGCCACCTGGTTCATTCAATCAGTGAGCTGCTCCACTGACGCGCGGCGATGAAATTTCACGAATCTTCAGAGCCATTGTTCACTTACCACATCAATGACGTTATTATGAAGCAAATTAACAACAGAGGCATTTACATAATCAAGAACAGACAAGATGTTATCAAATCTTTAAAATATCAAAAAACTCAATTATATTTCAAAACTTTTGATTTTCAACAAAAAAGATCTTCAGGATCTAACTCATATTCTTAACTTATTATATGAAGAATTCGACATGAAGCAAAATATTGAATTTAATAAATACAAGTCTCTAATTAAAATTGTTATAAAGGAAAACTACCTTTACAATGGTATATCTTATTATCTGCAAAGTAAGGGCATCCCCATGGGAGGGGGGTGCTCGTCTATATTAGCAGATTTATATCTCAACTTTTATGAAAACAAATTCCATATTAATAATGAAATTTTATACTTGGGTTACGTAAATGATCTGATAATTGAATATGAAGATCAGGGTTATCAAATGGATTTTGATTTTTACCCATCCAATTTAATCTTAAAAGAAAATCCTACAACCCATAAAAATGTAGTGGAGTTTCTGGATTTATGCAACGACTTTAGTGGAGTTCCTGTCAAATTTACTATATATGACAAAAGAAAAAGTTATGGTATACCCATCTCAGCCATGATCCATTGGAATTCCAATCTACACTTAAACATCTTTAGAAATGTATTCTTAGGAGGATTGTCAAGAATGCAACGAATTATAAACAATGACGTCATCAGAATCAAATATGGTGAAGCATTTCTTCAACAAGCATACAAACAACAATACCCTATACCATTTATGAAACATTATATCAATAATTACTATGGAAAAAATATTAAATATAGTTTGGCATTGAAGCACATACCGTAACATCTAAAAAGTTGATAGATCGTGAACGAGTATGTAATATCATCACGATAGAACCGCTGCACGATACCAACAGATAGTATTTAGGAAGTATCATACCGTCTGACGCACTTATATGGGTTAACGAGTTGGACGCTGGACTTTACTTTAACCAGGTTTTGTGATAATTGTTATTATCACTTCGGAGGTTGGCTTCATACAGTGCTGGCGTTCAGGAGTGTAAATCCGCTGCATTTATGACATGTATGTTGTCAACTGGGGTGTAAGATCACAACCCCTTACCTCCTTGAAGTAAGCATCTCGCTAAGCCTTCCTTCTTTGTTCTTTTCCCCCCCTCTTTTCCATTTTAAATTTATATCGTGCATAGTATTTATAGCTGCTTTGCGCATACATACTATTTCACTACAATATCTCTTATTATTATCCGTTTATATTCTAAAATATTGTATATTTGAATATAGTAATTAAACTTCATTGCGCTAATTACATAAACACATTCATCTTTCTTCTTTTTCTATACTTTTACTTGTCTTTGCATTCCGGAGTTAATGTGCGCTAATATTGTCGTTGGGGTTTTTCTCGGACCGCTGGCCTGTTAGAATTGGTCTTTCGTATGTCGATTGATTACTACGTCGGGGGGAGTTTTGCTGTCTTGCTCAAACTACAGTGGGTTACATGTCTATTGTCTTGGATAATTTAATGTAGTTATGTATTTGGTGCGAGTTTGGTGTTTGTCTTGTATAGATGACATATTGTGTATATTCATAGTACTCATTTGAATATAAATAAAACAAAAAATTGAAAAAAATATAAAAAACTATTTAAAAAGACTATAAAAATTATAAGATATTGTAAAAAAGAATAATTACTTCTACAGGCATGGCCAATAATTTCCCACTTTCTGAGGATTACTTAATGGAGTATTTAAATCGTAGTTTATATGTCTTAGTTCATTAACAAAGATATACTACCCAGAATATCCTTCACTCATTATAGGAGTATAAACTATAAATAGTCTTATGATGGTAAAAACTTATATAAACAAGCGACTGGCAAAATTTGAAAGATATTATTATAACTTCTTAAATTGCCCGGTAATACGGAATCAGGTAACCGTAGGATCGTTATTATGCAGCAACAAATTCTATCAGAAAGTACTTTAAGCCTATTGTTAGAAGTGATATACAGAAAAATATTGTAAACAGTGTACAGCCAGCAGTAGAGCAATCGACGGCAAATAGTTGACCAGATACATCTAAGATTTTATTTCGGTATAATATTCGACTTATGCCATCCTTCAAATTTAAATTATGTACATCAAAAAGATGCATGCTCTGCCCTCGTGCATATTCACTTAGCATAGGAACATCAAGTAAATTGCGTCTTTTTTGTAAAGCATATCAATGCATCTATCTAATCAAATGCGAAGCATGTAATCTCAACTATATCGGTCAAACAAAAAACCCTTTGAATATACGTATAAGCCTTCATCGAAACCATATCAAGAAGAATTCCAGCAATAATCAGGAATGCCACTTACTCTATTCTCACTATCAAGATCATTCCTTCAATTATATTTCAGTTTCCATATTGGACATTTTGATAAAACAAGAAAACCGTATTTGGTGGGTAAATATGCATATACTTCAGCGCAACACAGTATACCCATACGGATTAAATTCAGTGATGTTCAACCGACTACATGCTACTTATCCCTACGAGCCATTTTTAATAAATACTAAATTTTACGAAATAAGCAAACAAAGAATAAAGCCAGACGCTTTCTTAAATGTCACCACAATGCAAAAATAAAAAAAGCAGCAGAGGATAATTTTTATTTATGACTTTATCCGAAAATACTTCGGTGTACGATCACTTTTGTGACGTGTCCTTTCTCTGCCTCCTTGCATATTTATTTTTATAAAAAAAATGAGTCAATATTTAAAACTAAAATGTTAGGTTTCATTCAGAATCACATGGAGATGATATGTAAAAATATTTAACTTTATATTCACATTCAATCCCAGGCGACAGCGATTTTTCTACACATTTTTAAAGTATACGAACACTTTTGAGAGCCACTGTATATATATATATATATATATATATATATATATATATATATATATATATATATATATATATATATATATATATATATATATATATATGGCAAAAATATTGCCTCAGTTTAAACGCAAAAATCTTAAATATTAATCTTTATCAAATTTGAATAATATTTCCAATAAGTTCCAAAAGATGTTTATCGAAATTCTCTTAAAATTTCTTCTGGAAGTAATTTAAAAGTTTCTCAAATTCAGAATCAAAAAGAATATATTTGATTAACGTTTCATTAAACAATCATTTGCATAAGCTTTATATTTTATTTTCTAAAGAATCGGTGAAAAATTGTAAGATTATGCGATTATAACTTATAATAATTTTTAAAATTAGAAAATTGGAGAAGTAAAATATATTTAGAAACAAACATTCGTACTTGATGACATGGAAATATATTACACTGTAAGATATTAAATAAAAATGTAATAAATTTACTGTTTCCGAAGGATAGTAATCAGTAAGTGCGGTAGTAAAACAAATAATGCAAATGATTTTCAAAAGAATAAAGTAAGATAATTAATCATGTAATTATAATAAAACGTAATTATAATAAACTCCATGTTAGCAAACAAGGATTAAAAAGCAATGTCTGACACTATAAAGATATAGAAATGTATAAAATTACAATTAAACCACATTTATTATTAGTAGCAAAATTTTTGCCATATTATTGTTTCTAACTCTTATTCACTGAAACGCCCATTTCTCATTTTCTACTAAAGATGATGACTAACATGGATCAAGCATTAATTTTTGGAGGAGGATTGAATTTAGTGAGCATGTCTACTTCCTTTTTTCCCATTTCCGGTGTAAAAATATTATCTTTTACTTCAAACATAAATTTCTCAAGATTGGATATAGATAGATCTTAAACGAAAACTGATATGGATTTAGCGTCAAATTTTGTGGGAGATAGAGTTATTTACCAAGTATTCACAGCCAGTTTCTTCTTAAATTCTGGGTTAAATATTTTCCTTCACACATCTATTTCTCCAAATTGAATATAGGTAGAGTTTGGATAATTACTGATATGGATTCACCATAAAATTCTAAAGGGTGTAAGGAGACTCACTAAAAATTTCCACTTCAGGTTCTAGAGGTAAAACTTCTGGTTCGAAAATTTAAACATTCCTTGAAACATTTAGTTTTCGGGATTAGTTATATACAAAGTTCAGATGTCGAATGATATAATTTGATGATCGAACGATGCTATTTCTCTCCAGATTGAATATAGGTAGAGTTTGGATAATTACTTATATGGATTCACGATAAAATTCTAAAGAGTGTAAGGAGACTCACTAAAAATTTCCACTTCAGGTTCTAGAGGTAAAACATCTGGTTCGAAAATTTAAATATTCCTTGAAATATTTAGTTTTCGGGATTGGTTATACACAAAGTTTAGATGTCGAATGATATAAAATAAACATCGAATTTCAAACGGGGTTCGAGGTTTATTAAGGATTCCATTATTTTCCCAATTACGGTTAAAAAATTCAATTTCCTTAAAACTTCTATTTCTCAGAATAGGATAGGAATGAAGTTTTAATGATGACTGATATGGATTCAGCATTAGGTTTCTTGGGGACAGAGAAGACAAAGGATTTCAATTTCAACTTCTTTTGCACATCCAGTTCAAGAGATTTCTATGAAACATCTATTAATTTAGAATCAGCTATAGATAAAGCTTAAATACTGACTGATATTGTTTTAGCATCCAATTTCAGGGAAAGCAGAGGGGCGCTAAGTATTTTCATTTTCGAGTTCTAAAAGTGTTACATCCAATTAAGAAATGCAAAATGCCAAAAATGTAAGAAAAATGTTTTTCTCAGGATTGGATATAGATAAATATTTGATGACTGAAATGGATTTAGTATAGAATTCCATGCGGGTTAAGGAGTTTTACTAAGGATTTCCACTTCCGATTTGAAAGATGTCATCTTCCATATCCATCAAAATGTGTATGATTGTATTAAATAAGTTTGCAAAATAGTACAAAAATGCTTACCATTTAAAAAAAAAAACACGCTACCATAGGCGCCTTTATAATTTTTTTGTTCAATATTATAATTTTAAGTAACATGCAAAATTTCTTTTGAAGTATAAGTTTAAATTTCTATTTTTATATAACTTGGAAATAAATATATGATTAGTAAAGCAAATATAGAAGATAAATCATATATAGTTTTATAGAGGATACAAGAGTGCAGACTTAGTTTGATAAATGTGTAAGAAAGTTCAAAAATTATATTATTTTTCCTAAGGCATGTTTAGAAAACGAATTGTTAATACAACTATCTTAGTTCCCAAAATAATTAATTATCGCTATAAGAAATATTTAAAATTATCTTTCAAGCTGGAATATTTTGTATAGATTTTTGCAAGTGATTGATGGGTATTAAACTCCTAATGCCTGAGGTTAGTTAAACACTTTTGTGTGGAATAAATTTATTATTCTTAATTAAAGTGGTTGTGAATTTAAACTAGTACAGGTTATCATGGCTGCTATACCCACCATCACTTCTTTGTGCGAGCTCCTTTTACCATAATCTAAAAAAAACCAAAATTACTCATTAAAAAACCAGCACTTTTAGACTGCAACAAATTAGCATTTATTAACACATTAATTATGATAATAATTAAAATATAATTAAAGCTTAGTACAAAATTATTTACGGAGGACAAGAAGCACTCGTGTGTGAGACCAGTCCTATCTATCTTAATTACGAGAAATATTCGAGTTTCGTTTTCAAACTAACAACTGGCCGTCACAACATTCTCACTGTACATCTTTAATGTTATCATTCTCACTGCGTATCATCACGCTGTATGATTCTCTTAGTGTATATTCTCACCTCTGCTACCTTCTTTCTTGCAGCCACATCATTCGGCCTCGGTTCAAGATATGCCCCCTTTGCCTCAATTGGCAGTGCCTCAGTGTGATCTCGTATCGCTTCCTCATTTGTTCTTTCATTATCGAATAAAACTTGCTGTAAGTCTTGACCCTAGGATACATTTCATGCCCCAACCACAACTGCAATTTGGGTTACGGGAATTTATTGAGGCCATGACGTTACGGGGCAAGACTGTCAAATTTGGTGACAATATGCCTGCGCCTTTTTTTGGTTGCAAACATCAAAATTTGCAAACAGTGCGTACTGGTCTCACAACTTTCATTTGAGATTAAAAAGCTTAATCATAAAATTCATATCCTTATTGGATTAGATGCATTATTTTTTCTAAATTTGGGAATAATTTATCAAATATTTTGCAGATGCTTAAGAAATGTATTTAAAAGTTTCGAATAATCGAGTTCATAAAGAACATTTTTGATTAACATTCCATTAAATTATCATTTAGATAAGTAGTTTCCTTCATTCGTTAAACGTATTGTTGAAAAAAAACACTTCAGGAGCAATTATGTTGTGACGAAGATTTAGAATAGTTAAGGAATTTAAAGAAAAACATTTCCTGAGAAGTAATTAATCTTCCATAATAGAATTTTATTTCCGAATTATATAATTCTGATTCAAAAACTAACAAATATGAAAAGTAACATGTTTACAGATTGTACTAATTTTGAAGACGTAATTTTAATACATATTAACATAATTAAAGTAATTAGAAGAAATATATTTTGAAGTCTGTTTTATTAATTATACCATGAAAAAGGAAATTTAAATAAATGTGTTTCAACATAAAATATTATTTTTCATATTGTTGCGATGTATCCCTTGGAAACCTGGATGTACGCTCAGGATACAAGAATGAAGCCAAATGTCTGGATAACTGACACGTTTATTTACAAGCACGGCATAAACAGGGACAATATTCTGTGAAACAACACTTAGGGCACATGGAACATCTCGACAGATTAAATGAAGCAATTTTTGCAAAAGATTCAATGTCTTGTATTTGACTTAAAAATAGAGATATAACTGAGATTTTTTCCACAGTTAACATATACATTATAGCCCATATTTAAAGCAAAAAATTAATTAGCTGAATAAATTAGTTTTCTAGAGCTAATTAACTTTTTATATATCTGTATGACATTTTTTGAACAATATGTCCATTCGGTACGCTTTTCTAAAAATCTATTGAGTTTATCACCTTAAAATTTGGTATGGTAGCAGAAAATGTACTATTTGAGAATGAGTAAGAGGTAATTTCAATTTTGGTTAAAAAGAAATAAAATTAAAAATTTTGTATTAAAGAACTTTGAAAATCCTAAAAAAATTATTTTAGGATTTGAACATATTTCTCATTATTTTCAAAATGTTTCCACCCAGATTTACATTGTTACGTATTTTTTTAAAAGTAAGTTTGTTATACAATTTTAGAAAATTTCAACTCTCTATCTTAAATAGATTTTTATAAAAGTGTTCCAAAGCATTAAAAAAACATATTTTGAGAAAAAGGCAAAAAAACTATATGAACACCCACAATGCTTAAAATATATTATGTTAAAACCTTCCAGCACCATAATCATTCTGTTTTAACATTTCAGCATCAATTTTTTTCTGTTTTATCATTTTATGTTTCACTCTGGCTGATTTAGAGAGATTTTGGAAACTTAGTGATGCTTCTCGAACTCGAGCCTCATCGATTTTTCGTAAAGAATATTTCATATTATGGCCGGGTTCAATTCCCAAATGTTTTAGAACTTTTGTACGATTGTAAGCACCATCATTAAAACAAACCACAGCATCTAATAAACACAATTTCAAAGTACTTATTGAAACAAAAATAGTTTTGGATAAGCGTTCCCATAAACAATGGTTTAAACTCTCATTTGGATTCTGCGTTCTATCATGTGTGCATTTTCTCAAAAGTGTTCTGCCCGAAAGAGAACGGACTACGTTATTAACAGCAGAAAGTATAGCTTCAGGCGAAGAGTGTTTGTGATTATAATTTTGATCATTGTTTAAGGCTTTATTGTAACCACACCAAGTTTCCGAATCCATAGGACATAAATCATGTTGGGGTTTTTCATCAGTTGAAAGTTTGTGAAAATAAATTGCCCATATGGATTTTGCCATGTCATCTATGGATGTGCTTATATTGCGACTGACTGCCTAACCATAATAGTTCTGAATTCGCATGACTTCAGCATCCGTCAAGCGACCATGTCCAGATATTTTTTTGCAATCAGAAAGTTTCGTGGTCTTCAATCCATTCCGATTGTTTTTTAATCGAGTTACCATTCTTTTTTATACATGAGCAATGCATTCTAGTTTTTCAATTTCGACGTCAGGGCCATAAACTTTTGCTTAATTAACCTTATTGAAACCTCGCGAGTCACCGTCTCTAAGATAATTCACATATCGCACTCCTCTCAATGACTCGGAGCGTTCAAAGATTTTTATGACACCTTCAACTTCCATACCTCCACTATACCCTTCAAAATTTTTGACTCAGTTGTGGGGTTCAATGGATTTATTCCAACATTTAGTACAATATTTTGTGAGGCATTCAAAGTCAATAACTTTACCATTGTAAAGTGAAGTAGAACATACGACTCCATTCAGGGATGAATGGCTACGCTTTTGCCATGTACCATCGAAAGCAGCAGATATATCAGTGTTACCATCATTACACATGGTATCACCTTAAGACGATCTCGTGTTTGTGCTAGGTGTGATACAATTATTTGTATTTAACCAATGTTAACAACCCTTGTTAAACCAATTTTGGAGTATTGTGCAATGATATGGTACCCTATTTACAATCTGCAATCTGCATTCTCAACGAAAAGAAGTCGCGCAAATAAACTTTTACGTACTATGACTTACAAAATATCTGGCTATAATGCTTATGATATGCACACGAGTGAACTCCGACAAAAATATAATTTAATGTCTCTTAAAAAAAGAAGAAAATGGTCCTGCCACTTGTTTCATTATAAAGTTTTAAATAATACTATCGATTGCCCGATTTTACTTTCTTGCATGGAATTCCATATACTTGTTAATAATAGAAAAACAACTTTATTTGACAATACTGCTGTTAAACACAATTACATTAACAGCTATTCTATCTATAAATTTGTTGATCTCTATAATACCTATTGCACTGATATTGATGTTCTTAATTTGACTCCTGCCTGTTTTGAAAAATCCTGTTTGAATGCGGTTGACATGTATACTACTTAGTATTCCTTGTATTTTATGTTCTGTCCGTTTTATGTTTGCATGGCTACTGTAACTGGATTTCATCTGTAGTTGCCACGTAAATTGAATAAAATAAAATAAAATAAAATCTGTATATTTATAAAATCGAACATGGACAGATTTTATAAGTGAAGTGTATAATAAAAAAGAAATCAGATGAGAAAATTTTCTAAACATATACATATTTGTATAAAACATATATACTTACATTTACGTTAAATATATATAGCAAATCTTTTAGATCGCTATTTCGTCATATATACATAGCGTTTATCGCAAATGCTGAATGCAAAATCTTCAGTAAACATGTATCTGTAAAACAATTTACAAAAATATGATCAATTTGTCCAACGCCTTAGACATACATGCTTTAATATATTTTAATAGTTAAGGCCATTTTCATTATCTTTTACATGTTGACTTATATACCTTATATTTTCGTGTCTTATACTAGATAGTTTTAAATTTAAACAAGAAAGATCAATCATGCATAAAGCATTGATTAGGAAACATTTTCCAACTTAATGCAATTTCATTTAAACATCTCTAAAATGCGATACATTCCTCGGTAATATTTTGCAAATTATCACAATTCTACATTAATTTATTATATTTGAAAACTTAAAACTTCATCGAAAAAAATGAACATCATTCAAATGACGGCATTAAAATGTAAATTGCCTGGTTTAAACATGTCTAAAATGCGATACATTCCTCGGTGATGTTTTAAAAATTATCATAATACTACAATAATTTATTATACTTGAAAACTTCATTGAAAACAACTGAAATTTATTCAAATGAGGCCATCGAAAAATAACAAGCCTGGCTCTCTCTATAAAAGCAGAATTTCATTCCTAATTTTTTTTTCCATTCATATCATTCATCACAATACTATAATAATATATTTTATGATCCACTTTCGTCAACAGAATTTTGAGAATAATATCACTTATTCTGTGAAATGAGTAGAGCATTTAAGTGTTTCTCTGTGTACTGTTCCTGTTTACTTCGTGTTTGTGAATAACGACTTAAGATATCCAGAAACTTGAACTCGTTCTTGTATCCTGCTAATACACCCACTTTTCCAGAGGATAGGTTTCGTAACAAAATAAACCTTTTGTTACACCTCCATGAACTGCGCAGACGCAAATTGAATGTTGTCTTTAATATATTGAGATGGTATCCCTTATAATCGACAAACATCAATAATAATAAAACCATAAATTACGTACACTTTCAACTTGCTTCAAAAGACATTTTCCTTTAAACAACATGTTCGTCCACAACAGTTTCACCTATTTTTGAATCGTTTAAAATGTTAAGTTATATTTCATATGGAATAAACATAAATTGAATCGGATTTTATCGGATATACAAAACATTTCTTCGAATTCGGCAAGAATTTTTCTCCAGAATTCTATCTACTTCAATTATTTCTAAAGAGTATTTAAATTTTTCAAATAATCCAGAAAGGAAAGAGTTTTGGACATTCCATTAAGCAATAACTTTGATTAGAAGTTTCTTTAATTTTTTTTAAACGATTCTGTGATAAATTGACACTAACGCTCGACTACGGTGTGGCAAGGCTTTTGAATAATTGGAGAAATACAATCATTTTCAGCACATAATTACTTTTATGTTTAAAATTCAACATTTTTACATAGTATAATTTCATAAGGTTGTAGTAAAATTTAAATTTGTAAAAAATGCGTTTTTATTTAGAAGCTAAAATTTAAACGTTGATAAAATATCCGACTGAACAATAATATAAGAATTGATATCAAATTAAATCATTTGGCTCAAATTACTTAAATTAACATTTCTAATGTTATTATCATAATTATTTACTTTAATAAACAGTTTATCCCATGTTTGTTTAAAAATTTCAGATAGTGATTTATCGCTTGCCAGTCAGAATAATTGCTACTTCTCGCAGTTTATTTCATGCTTGATTAAAATTAAAAAAAAAATGATTAGCCGTTTGCCAGTTATAATAGATGGTACTACTCGCAGTTCATCACATGTTTATCTATATAATAAAATGCAATGTCTGTGTGTCTAATTCCCCTAATTCTACAATCCAGATCAGACGGCTATTTATAATTATTTCTGAAACAGATTGGGCTTGTAAGAATGCCTGATGTTTAAGCTTTCTAAAAATGTAAATTATTAGTCGCAATTGTAGGAACTTTTCCCGATGCGAGGATTTAAAAACGGAAGTTCGTTTTTCAAGCCGAAAGTCACTTTTGTTTTAAAATCTTTCGAACGTTTTTCCCCATTTTCCCCCATTTTTTCTCCACCATCCAAACGTCATAGAGAAAAATAAATCACATGAACGGAAAGAGCACATAATTGCGAGTAAAAATATATGAATTCCAAATCTCAGGAACAAATTCTAATATTTTTTTTTTTTTTTAAAGATTTTAAAACAAAAGTCACTTTCGGCTAAAAAAAACCGAACTTTCATATTTAAATCCTCGCGTCGTGAAAAGTGCAGGCAATTTCGACTATTAATTTGTATTTTTAAAAAGCTCAAAAATCCGACATTCATACATGCCCAATCTGGGGCCAACGGCCGTACCGTGCTGAAAACACCGGTTCTCGTTAGATCACCGAAGTGAAGCAGCATCGGGCGCGGTTAGCACTTGGTGGGTGACCACCGCGGAACGCCGCGTGCTGTTGGCCATCTCGGGTGCGGTATCCCCGTGGTTTGCGCGCTAGATTTGCACGCTGCCACAAATGCCGCCGTGTTCATGCGGAGTACGATCACGTTAAACATGTGGGTCCGTAAGTCCTTCCGAGAGCTTGGTGGTAGGGGAAGGAGGGTACGGTCCCTGTGGATGCCTCCCCCACTGGGTTCCGGTCTAAATTGGGTGGCACTTCCCGGCCGTCCATACAGTTACCTTACACCTTTCTGGTAGGTCGGACGGTCTGGGTCTCATCAACAACAACATGCCCAATCTGGTCAACAAATAATAAAAAGTAGCAGCACGATTCGGATTTTAAGGAAGTAATGATTTTCAATTTCTCGGCAAACCGCGGAAGAATTTTTTTACCCACATTCGCGAGCAGACGCACGGTGTTTCTATGGAGTAAAAATAAATAAAAATAATTATGATAAAAAAATGAATGATAAACTAATAAATAGAAATACTTATATGAAGATTGTCGCGGTGCATTTATGCATCGGGTTAGAAAATTACGTTACATTTTAAATGATAGAATTAAGAGCTTAGCATATGGTCATTATAAAATTTAAATGATTTAATTGTACTGATGTATTGTATACATCGGGTGGTGATAACAGTATACAGAGTGAAATTATTATATTTATATGAAATTATTATATTTATTATATTTGCAAATGTCAGTGATTGCTTTTTATACGGTTTTTGGCCTAGGGACAATTAAATGCCGAACAAGTGTTTGCTTTTTATACGGCTTTTAGCCTAGTGACATTTAAATTCCGAATAATAAGTGATTGAATTATGGTGGACTGAATTGTGGTGATGTATTACATACATCGGGTGGTGGTAACAGTATGCAGAGTGCAATTATTATATTTATAAAGTTATTATATTTATTAGAAAAATACGTTATAATTTATATGATGGAATTAAGAGCTTAGCATACGGTCATTTTAAAATTTTAATGATTAAATTATGGTGGATTGAATTGTGGTGATGTATTGTATACATCGGGTGGGGTTAGCAGTATGCAGAGTGAAATTATTATATTTATTTGAAATTATTATAATTATTATATTTGCAAATGTCATCAGTGATTGCTTTTTATACGGTTTTTGGTCTAAAAAATTAAAAAGAAAGTTATGAAGACTGTCAGGGTGCATTTATGCATCAGGTTAGAAAATTACGTTATATTTTAAATGATGGAATTAAGAGCTTAGCATATGGTCATTATAAAATTTAAATGACTGAATTATAGTGGATTGAATTGTGGTGATGTATTGCATGCATCTGGTGGTGGTACAGTATACATAGTGAAATTATTATATTTTTATGAAATTATTATATTTATTAGGAAATTACGTTATATTTTAAATGATGAAATTAAGAGCTTAGCATATGGTCATTATGAAATTTAAATGATTGAATTATGGTGGATTGAATTGTGGTGATGTATTGTATATATCGGGTGGTGATAACAGTATACAGAATGAAATTATTATATATTTATATGAAATTATTATACTTATATGAAATTATTATATTTATATGAAATTATTATATTTATATGAAGTTATTATATTTATCTAAAATTATTATATTTATATGAAATTATTTTATTTATTATATTTGAAAATGTCATCAGTGATTGCTTTTTATACGGTTTTTGGCCTAGGGACAATTGAAAACCAAATAAGTGTTTGTTTTTTATACGGTTTTTGGCATAGGGACAATTAAACACCGAATAATAAATGCTTGAATTATGGTAGACTGAATTGTGGCAATGTATTATATACATCGGGTGGTGGTAACAGTATAGAGAGTGAAATTAATATATTTATAAAATTAATATATTTATTAGAAAATTACGTTATATTTTAAATGATGGAATTGAGAACTTGGCATATGGTCATTATAAAATTAAAATTTTTGAATTATGGTGGATAGAATTGTGCTGATGTATTATATACTTCGGATGATGGTAACAGTATACAAAGTGAAATTATTATATTTATATGAAATTATTATATTTATTATATTTTCAAATGTCATCAGTGATTGCTTTTTATACGGTTTTCGGCCTAAGGACAATTAAAAACCGAATAAGTGTTTGCTTTTCATATGGTTTTTGGCCTAGGGACAATTAAAAATCGAATTATTGTTTGGTGGTATCTGGCTGATATATTTGGTCCATGCTCTTGATACCCATAGGAATATCCTGACGAGGATATTTGCATGGGTATTAAATTATATTTGAAAATGTCCTCAGTAATTGCTTTTTGCACGGTTTTTGGGTTAAGGTCAATTAAAAACCGAATTAGTATTTGCCTTTTATAAGGTTTTTGGCTCATTATGCTAGATTGAATTGTGGCGATGTATTGTTTACATCGGGTGGTGGTTGGGACTTCAATGAAAAAATACTGAATAATTAAAAAAATAAATAAAAATAAAGTAATGGAGATTGTCGCGGTACATTTATGCATCGGGTGGTGGTGGGGACAATCTTTAGAAAAACTTATTTTCATTGAGCAGCATCGTTAAATCAGCATCGTTATTTTTTAAAAACTAAATTCACATTCAACATCATCAGTCTCAAAAATACTTTCATGTCATTTGCGATGCAATACTAAAAATGCAGACAAACAGATAAAATTGCATTTATGTAAAACAAAAATAGAGGAGCATACCTGTATAAAATACATAGGAGCAGCTAGCTGATCCCGGCTTTGAGTACACATCAAAGGGATGCCTTTCCTAGTGTCACAGGTACAGAAATCCTCAGAATCTCACAGTTCACAAACATTAGAATAAATTCGCTTTGCAAATCAATATTCAAGACCCCTCCCCCCCTCTAGAACATTATTTTTCATAATAAAATGTCGTTATTAGTTTTAACGTCATTAAAGTAAAACAAATTTTGTTAACTCCATGCGGTTATGGCGCCAGCGAGTTTGCTACGGTCAGAATTCACAAGGGTAGCGAACAGGCTGGTCACGGAAGGCGGCTAGTTTAAAATATTTAAACAGTGATTAACCTCTTGCCAGTCAGAATACTTGCAACTTCTCGCAGTTTATCCCATGTCTGTTTAAAAATTTCAGATAGTGTTTAACCGTTTGCCAGTCAGAATAGTTTGTACTTCTCGCTTATTGTCAAGTGCTTGGGATGAAACATATTACTTATCAACTTCATTTTTATTTATGCCATGAGTTTTACTGGTCATTTCTGCTTAGAATGCCTATTTAAGAGCACACTATTGTACCGAAGAAGGCGATTGTTATACGATTTATATACAGTTACCTGTTAGAAAAACATTGCAATTTAGGTCCGGATTTCTCATTAGGTTCAATAAGCACTAGTTGTGGACATCAAGTAGCTCCTGGACCTCAAATACCTTCGGAACTTCAATCTAAAGTTCAAATATTTGCTACGCTAGTTATGAGACTACAGAAAACGAAATTGTTCTGCAAGTCATATAATATTTCATCACAGCAACCGCTACCATTATATGTGACATGTTGACCTCTGAAACTTAACGTAGAGTAGAAATCTGTGAGGACTTATTAGGCAAATTTGACGTTCTTTTCAGCAATCAGATGGCAAATGACGAAGTATGGGTTTCTGTTTTAAAATTGGTGAAAATATATAGGCGATAGCTGCAGACCCATATTAATATGGAATTTTACAATTTTTACATTTTATTAATTAAAACGGTGCCAGCAACGGCCTGCATAAGTATCATGGCCTTAACGATGGATTGCGATCACCATCAGCACGGCAACGCGGCATCATGGTTTGGGGCGTCATCGCCTACGATAGCAAATCACCTCTTGTCCTTTTTGAGAGCACTACGACGGCCCAACAATACGTAAATGACGTGCTGTGTGACACTATCCTTCCATCAGGGAGGTGATCAATGACATTTACACAGCAGGATAACGCCCGATCACTCGCAGCACTCATCAGTCAACACGTGCTGCATGGTACACAGGTGCGTCCCTGACCACCAGTCTCCCCTGATCTCTCATCAATGGAACACGTCTGGGACGTGATTATACGTCGTCTGTGTGGGCTGCCACAACAGCATTTAGAAGACGAACTCTGGCAAATGGTTGAAAGGGATTGGGAAGCCATCCCACGGGACACCATTCGCATGTTCATTGACTCTGTACCCAGACCTGTTGCTGTCTGTATCGCCGCCCGCTGTGGTCCTACAATCTACAGTGTAAACGGTGTTATCGCTTAGTGTATAGGTGTATCATGTTGCAATAACCATCACTTATTTTCGTTGCTGGCTCTCTCTGTTTGCCGATTTTCATCTCTTTCTGCCCTCTCCTTCTTGGTGTCTCATTTCCACTGTCATATATTGAACATACAAGATAAGTTGGTTGAAAAGGAGATGCAATATTACTAATGGACGACCGGAGATGTAATTATTTGAATGTAATAAAATTCAAGCTGTATATTGGATTTTTAATCATCAGTCTTTTGAATAAAAAATGTACACATAAATTTCAATGTTTAAAGATTTTATATCTAGTAAATATGTTCACCATATAAATGTCTTATGAGATATATTCTGAATTCTACAAATTCCAGATAGTCTTAAATTGTTAAGTAACAATCAACTAAAATATATATTAGGTAATTAGTTACTTCTTATATAAATTAAAGAGACAATACAATACTACAATGTCATTTTGTTTCAGTCGACACGTAGTTAATTACTTTCGTCGAAATTTCAAAATAAATCAAAATCAAATGCTCTGTAAGTTTATCAGACATAAAGACGCTTTTAACCGAAAGCAGGATAACAGGAAATGATATCCCAATGAATGAGTGTTAAACGCTTTCCCGGAAATTTCCAAAAAGTTGAACAAAAACAAACATCCGAGAACTAAAACAAAAGGAAGGAAAAGGTGAAAAATAGTGTGTGAAAGGAAAGGAACAGTGAACGAAATCTGGAAGGAAAATATACTTAATCTTTTGCATGCCGTTATGTTTTCTTTTAAATAAACACGGTTTTCCTAGAACAATAGTCTTCATTGTTTTAAAATAAAAGACGTATGTAACTTATTTTAAATTCTTTCATAATTCCTCTTTCTGATATTTTAACATAATTAACAAAATAAATACCTCTTATGGTTTTATTAAAAACTGTACTCGTTGTTGCAAGAAATTTAAGGCAGGGATTAATTGAACTAATTCATTATGTTATTCGAAAGACATTGTCGCCCGCTACGCGAGTGCACACTTAAATTGCAAAACACACAAAAGAACATTATCGCCCTATTTAAGCACCTAGTTGCACCTTAGACCACTGCTAGGGTACGTAATAAACCTTTGTCCCGGTCTTTGACACATTGAATTTTAAGCCCCAACATGACTACGCATTACACTCTAAATACATTTATGTATACGCTCATGTATACGTTCTTGCATAAGCTCATGCATACGTTTATGCATACGCTCATGTATACGTTCATATATATGAGTGAATAAGCTCATTTGATAAGCCCTAAGTAAGCTATTTCGATACATACTAAAAGGGCTCTTTAGGTACGTCCTAAACCGTTTTGATAAGCCATAAATAAAATATTCTAATACTCCCTGAATAAATTATTTTGATAAGCGCGAAATTAGCTTTTTTAATACACCCTAAATATACTCATTGGATACGCTCTTTGGATCTTTGAAGTTAATATTTGATAAGATAACTGAAGACATCATTCGCATTATATTAGAATAATGCACTTTTATGGAACTTATCCATTTGCGATTTGGTGGCATTTTGTAATTCCCCAAATGAGCTTGCCGAATGTGAAAATAAATTTATCAGAGGTAAATATATATATATATAAGTTTGATAAGGAATTTATTTATTAATTGCAATGCATTTGAAATTACTAAATAAAAATCTGATGTGGGCAGCACATGACTTTCCTTATATAATGTAATGAATTTACTACTTTTACAGTACAAAAATGGGTTTTCTTATAGTAGATACTAACATTCTTTCCAAAATATTGAATTTTCGATAATTAGTCGTCATTTTCATTGATCTAGCTTCATTTTTATCCATTTGGCGAGGTTTTCGTTAATTTGGCAACATTTCAAAAAGTCGCCAAGTTGGCGACATTCCGCCAAATTCGTCGCCAAAATCTCGCCAAGCGTAATGGATGAAGAAATAAGTTATTCTTACAGCAGACAAATGACTATTGGCTTTCAAATACAAAAGTATTACTCAAAGTATCTTTTCTCGTGAATGAAACGAGTTAGATCCACGAGAATGATATCACCAAATTTATCGTATGATATCACATATGAAAAGTGAACATGTTTCTCAATAGGAAGTATTTTTTTTTTATTTTATATGACTTTTTGATAATTTTTTTGAAAAATGTGCAATATCTCGAGAACGGTTTATGTTAGCGTTCTAAAATTTATGCAAATCGTTTTCTAATGAAACATTACATAAGAAATGTCTATTTGCGTAACTTTATTAGTGGTTTTGATTTTTTGACAAATTTTATTTTTTCAAAATTTTATTCGAAAATTTAGGGAGGTTCTGAACCTTCGATTGCGTATAAAAACAATAGGCTTCCAGTGTTTATGGCTTGTGATTTTTGTACTAAATTTGGTTCGAATCGGTCAATTCGTTCGTCAGTTATCGTCTCCAAAGACTCACTGACACACACACACAGACATCACTTCAAAAATGTTTGATTCGTGTCAGGGATGCTTGAAACGTGCTCTCCCTTTGAAAACTCGAATTTGAATTTTCGACCCCGTCCCAATACTTCCCTTATACATTATGTATATAAGGAAAGTAAAAATAGTTAAACAGAGAAATAAACGTAAATTTTAATTGGTATGGAAAATTTATATCTACATCAAAATTTGTGTTAAATTGATAACTTACTTAAACTAGCTTGTGCGTTTTGGCTTATGCACAACTCAATTAATCAAGACTAAAAAGGTTATATATGAAGGAATTATATTTTTAAGTTTTTGTTGATAATTTTCTTTGTTACCCAGGCATCAGAGAATCGTGTATTTGGGAAAGAACATTAAATATAATCTTATTTTCTCGTCAGACATTTTTCTGATATAAACTATTTAAACAACTTTCCAGACAGATATTTTATTCTGCTTATCCAGCTATCCATGTGGCAACACATACATGTTATGGTTATAGCGACACATTTCTTTATTGAATATACGTGTCCAATATATTTTATTCGTTATATCTTTATATCATGTGGTCTAAATATAAAAATGCTAGATAAAAATATGTTCGAATGACATAATTTATAAAATAAAATTGTCTTAAAAATAAATAAATTCTGAGATAAATGAATTTCAGAACTTATTTTCTGAGATAAAAATACATCAGAATCATGTAAAATCTGAAATAAACATGTCTTAGAATTATATACATTCTGACATAACAATATCCCAACATAATTAATTTCCATGCTCAAATATATAATTTCAACAAGTTTCGTAGTTTATAATAATTGTCATTGGAATAATTATTTTAAATACTAATGAGGCACTCTAGAATTAATTATATTATTGCAGACAAAAATATTGTTTTGCGATTTTTATTTAGTTTTTGGAAGATAAAATTAGTTTTGTGATTTAAAATAAATTCTACTAAAATATTTCCGACGACCCTACGAATTTAATTGCAAGTACACTTTTCACTTTCCCTATATACATAGTATAATGTATGGGGAAAATATTGGGATAGTGTCGAAAATACGAATTCGAGTTTTCGACGGAAGAGTCCCTTAACTCGTCCTCCAATTCAATCATCCCTTGACTCGAATCAAACTTTTTTTAAGTGATGTCTTCGTGTGTGTGTGTGTGTGTGTGTGTGTATGTCCTTGAGTCTGTGGAGACGATGTCTCACGAACAAATGGATTGCATCGAAATACATTTGGTAAAAATTACTGGAAGCGTACTTACTGGATATAACTTACAGTATAAGTTACCTGATAACTTACTGGAATACTAGAAGCTTAATGATCTTAAACGCAATGGAAGGCGTGGAAGATTCTAAATTTTCTAAAACATGGTGGCCCCAAAACTTTGACCTCGGCTTTTATTCCTCAAATATTGATCTTGACATATATTATAAATTACAAAGTTGCGTAAAAAAAGGTACAGAATTTTATGAAATCGATAAAAAATTTTCAGAGGATTGCATTTGAAGAAATACAAAATTTAAATTTTTATATGGCCTCCGTACAAAACATTCCCAATGAGAAAATGTGCCCCATACACTAATAAGCTGATGTACAAAATTTCTGCATTTTATCATAAAAAGTCCCAGACATATGTTTAAACAAATTTGGTGAGGGATTAATCACAAATTAAAATGTAAATGTTTACAGCAAGAGTGCAAATAACGCAACGCAGAAATGCATCATAGGCAAATAATATCTGCCTCTTATCTTTAATAGGATCTTTGGCACCGATGGAAAACATTTGGAACAATCTTTGTGTAAAATTATTATTTCTACACTGTGCATATACTTTTGTATCAATAAATAGCAAAATTATTATTTATTTATGTAATCATTATTTTCTTTCGAAATTTGTGTATGACCCCTGAAACGAGATTTGTCGACATGATTTTCCCCTCTGAGAACCCATGTCGATACATCGAAAAGTGGTTTAAGAAGGAATTTTAGTCTTTTCATACCTCTGGGATTTTTTATGATAAAATGCTGAAAATTTATACATCACCTTATTAGTGTATGGGGCACATATTACTCATAGGAAATGTTTTTGTATGGGAGCCGTATAAAAATTTAAATTTTGAATTTATTCAAATTTAATTCCCTTGAAATTTTAATCGATTTCAAAAAATGCTGTACCTTTTTTACGCAACTTTGTAATTTATTATAAATGTGTAAGATCAATATTTAAGGAATAAAAGTCGAGGTCAATGTATTGCGGACACCCAGTATATATATATATATATATATATATATGCATGTGTAATACACATATATATATATATATATATATATATATATATATATATATATATATATATATATATATATGTGTGTGTGTGTGTGTTCCGTTCTCAGAAAGTAAAGGATTTAATGTTTGGCGATCATTTCCGGCATCAGTTTTAAATCAACTCTGTTTGATGCGTTTCGTGTAATTCCTTTTTTTTTAAAGATTAACGATGCGATCATCAAAAAACTTTACTAAAGTTTCTGAAAAGTTCAATCTAGGAGTTTTTAACTGACATCTCAGATGTAAAATAAAAATGCCCTAACAAGTATGAAGTAAAGCAGAGATTGAAAACGGTGATTTATTATTTTTTATATTCTGGTTAAAACGTTTAATATAACCAAATTATGTATTTTCTTACAATACAAGACTGTCTTAAATTATTGTAAATGTAAAGTTTTATAAAAAATACTATCCAAATTAAATTATTAGGTTTCATTTTTTATTTATACCAGTTGCCAACTTTTTGGAACTGAAAAATTTATTGGATTTTCATCTCATGTACATTGATTCCACACAGTAAATATTATAGTTTAACATATAGACTTTTAATAAAGTCATCTACTGTAAAGTAGTAATATTAGTAATCTAATTTTAGAACGAACTTTGATGCATATGGCTGACATGGATGTTGAATGAAATATAAAAAATGTTTGATGTGATTTTAATTGAATGTTTAAAGACCAACCAAAACGTTCTACTAGTACATTGCACTAGCTTGTTTTTCTTTGATAAATTATCCGAATAGAATTGATTTAAAATAGAATTGATTTAAAATTAGATTCTATAAATAAAATAATTTGCAAAGTATAAAGAAAAATTAGGCAACACAGTTACGTTCAAATTAATATGATTTGTAGCATATAGCTATTTCGAGGATATATTTAATACTCTTCGTGGATGATGAACACACCAACAAACTGAAATTCCCAAAATTGAAGAGGGCACACATGGAACAAATAGAAAGGTGACATTTTGAGATGACCAAAAACCACTAAATTCCTGTCGCTAAGTTATAATCCGTACACAGTTAAAATTATACAGCTACTTTTCCCTAAAAAGTAGCTATAATTGTATTGCCTGCACATTTTGGTGCTCCTCTGATTTGAGATAGAGAATAAACTTAATTTAGGTGATATATTGCAGGGAATTTTGGTGTGGCGTCATATACAAAACTAGAACATTAATTCACTTAAAAATGGTAAAGATATAAATTTTAATTTCGGGGCATATTGCACTACATTTTAAGGCATTTACATGTAAAATGTATACTATTATATAGTGCAAGTTATACTGCTAGATGAGCAAAACGGAAGTGCAATATACTGCTTGAAATAAGATTATTGGGTTAGTTAAATTTTAGAAGATTATCCAAGCAAAGTTACACTAAACATAAGTACTTAAAATTACTTAAAATTATACAATGCTACACGGAAATTAGTAGTATACAACTGTAGCCACATTTCAGTGCAATGTTTCATAAATATAGCAGCAGTTGCAAATTTCCACTTAAATTAAGAATATAAACTAATTTATCAACCAGCATAAAAAGCTTACTGCTAAATAATCACAGGATATATATGTTCAACTTAATGTTTTCTTTTCTTCTAGCCATAGCTGGATGGAAAGAAAGAAATTTGAAATTAGACATATATTACCTGTACTTGTTTCTAAGATAATGCTGCTGCAATACAAATTTTTACACTGTCTTGCCCCATATATGGCAAAATTAGGTGAATGTGCAATTGTGGAAAGGAGTTCGGAATGAGGAAGTGTTGAAACCTCATTATCCAGTTGTGTGCAGCGTTTTCTGACGAACTACCAAATACAACCGTAAATTAGCAGGCAATGAAATAAATGATTCGATCTAGATAAACCATAGGGGAATACTCACTACCGGATGGTATCAGACATTGAAATCGAAGCCTTGAATACGTATATTTCAGTTCAAGAGGTTATTATAATAGAAAATAAATAGCCCGTTGATGCACTTTATCCTGGAAAGAGGAAAAATACACAAATTGCGGCTTGTGAGAATACAAATCTTTGTACGTCCTAGAAGCAAAGCAGACATGACAAAATAGGTGACTATAATGTTTCAAAAGAAGTAAAAGAAGTTTCAAGTCCTATTCATGAGATCAGAAACAATATTTTGATCAGTCACAAATACAACCGGATAGTCTAAAAAAAAGTTAAACATTAAACAGGAAATTTGCTACCGAGTTGTATCAGACACGATTGTAATTGATGCTCCTGACAATATATATATATATATATATATATATATATATATATATATAAAGAAATTATTATTTACTAGTATATACTTTAAATCATTATCACATTTTTGGCTTCTGGGGTACCTTTCGGACTGCTGGCGTTTGTGCAGTGGTCTTCCGTGTGACGTGGGGGTGGGGGTGATCGGATTCCGGCGGTATGTAAATGTTTACTGTATTTTATGTATTTTAAGAACTTCTGTATATATGGTGTACTTTTATATATAATTTTAAATTTTGATTTATGTCACTTTAGACATACTATTCATAATAAAATACCACCAAAAAAATTTATAGGTATTGGGAAAAATCTTCCCTTATCAATGTCACTCTACTTGGTTATTTCTCGCGTTCTCCACTTATGGATATTTGTGATGTTTATATAGCGTTGTGTTATATACCTAAATGGTAGTGGTGATATCGGCATTTCTTTCTGTTGGTGTTCCCATTCATTAGTGATATTCTGATTAATGGAATATAGCATTTTACTGCCATATTGTTAGCATGATTCTATCTTTTTAAAAAAACTATGGAAATACGACTTTATATATTTAGCGACTAGCAAGTATGTGAATATACGTTCACATATGCCCGTTCGTATGGCATCAAGAGTAACCATACGGCCGATATTCTGTGACCCTCGGCTCTCGTTCTATAATATGAACTCGATTACGCACTATTATCAACCACTAAGAAGACAAGAAGGGGAAGAAAAACAATATGTATGTGATGTTATCTCGTCCTGTCCTGACCTATATGGAAATTTTTCAATTTTTCATATGGAACACATCTATTTCAACTTCAAAAATATGAGATCATTCTTATATAATCGGTGTAATCCAGTAGATGCAAATTGTGCCCAATTGCAAATCAAACACAAATCGGTGTCTATAAATATAATCATCTTTCCTTCTGCAAAGTTCATGGATGTATTTATTGCATTTGCTGCAAGATTTGTGGAATAACATATATCGGCCAAACGCAAAATAGGCTGCATTTGAGGATTAATCTTCACCGTAGTCAAGTCAACAAAATTCATGATACGGATACAAACAATAATTTGGAGTTAAGACATTTTTCCAAACATGGTTTTACAAATATATCTGTGACTATCCTAGATATTGCACCTGAATTAACTGCCCGACTTTGGTGGGAAAATACGCATATCATACAGTGGAACACCATGTTCCCCCATGGTCTCAACACTATAAACTTTGGAAAGACATTCAATTTAGACTATTATTTGCACTACAAAAATCCACCAAATAATGTGTTACATATTTCACATAAAACAACTAGAGGCAAACGTGCAGGTAATAAAAAGCGATTGAATTTCAATGCTTATCTGAATAAAATTAACGGAAAAGTTTTGGATATATGCAACTATGAACAACTTAGACCAAATTGGATAAAAAATATGGCCTATGGCATAAAAAGAAATTCTTAAGAAACTTATGGGAGACGTGGAGCGAACAGCCCATAATACCGGAACAAGAAGGAATGAATGACATCAGTAACCTGGCTACTTTTTATGACTATTTCAAACTACGGGCCAAACTTATGAAAATACAATTGGAAAAACGAAAACTACACGTGAACAAGGAATTTTTCATTATTACTTTTAGCAATAAGACTTTTGATCATCTGAAATTCAAACATATTTTTAAAACTTTTAATCATCTTTTACCGACACAACAAATTATTATTGATGTATCATTTCGTTTTACCATGACTCGTGGACGCAATATATACAACTATAATCAGCTATGTAAGGACTTATCTGAATATGTACAACAGTCATGTCAATGTATTGATGATCCATTATGTAACCAAGATCACGGTCATATCGTCACAGGAGACATTAAACTTGCAAAAGACCTTCCTTTACTGCAATTTTTAAAGATGGGCACTAAATTTCGACATCAAGTATTCAAGGGAGAAGTAGAAAGTAATTTTAATAAGGAACTGGAAGCCTTTATTTACAAAACTGCAATAAAATACAGTTATCCATTGTCCACTTTTAATGAATGGCGATATAACGTATTTAATGCATTTAAATCTCAATATAACCTGCTTAAACAATTTACGAAAACAGAAAAAATCAGTAAAGCAGTTTTGGAGACATTTCGCAACAGCTATGTCATCACCTATATGGATAAAGCCATTAATAACTACGCCTTTACTTGCAAATCATATTACGTACAACTCCTACTGGCATGCTATGAAGACATCAATATGTATTGTCCAATTAAACAAGGATATACTTCTAATGTTAATAGAATTATAGCCCTCTATAAACAAATTGGTATTAATATTACAGTGGTCAAATTTCCATATTTAGTGCTCATACCAAAAATCCACAAAAAACCTGTTAAATATAGACCTGTCACTATAGGTTGTAATACCTATTTAACCAAAGTGAATTCCATTTTATTAAAACTATTAACTCCTGTTATGAAGAAAATACGGAAAGAGGGCTCAGTTATGATTAAAAATAGTTATAAAGTGGTCGACAGATTGAAAACTTATTCTGAAAGATTTTATTTTAGAACGTTTGATTTTAAAGACCTATTTAACAATATCAACTTACAAGATCTCTTTGATATTTTAATGGAAATTTATTTTACATCAGATTTACACAAACATGTGGAAGCCGACAAGTACAAAAGCTTCCTTAAGATTGTCATATTTGGGAATATTCTATATAATGGAATCGCATTTTATAGACAAATCAAAGACATCCCAATGGGAGGGGGATGTTCCTCGTTACTTGCGGATTTTTACTTACATCATTATGAGAAAGGCACGCATTTAATTAGTGAAATACCATTCTTTAGATTCGTTGATGACGTCATGATTGGAGTGGATAATCAATGTACTATATTTGATTTTACATTCTACCCGCCGTGTCTTGAACTAATCGAATCGGAGTCAGCGAATGTAGGAACAGTTGATTTCCTTGACATCACTATTTATTATAATTTGGAACAGAAATTATGTTATAAATTATTTGACAAGAGACATCTATATGACTGCAAGATCAATTATTTTACACACTGGAATACCAACTTGAGTTTAAACGTACAACGTAATTTAATCGTAAATCACTTGAACAGATACAGATTATTAAACTCATCTATTACAGAATTTAATAAATGCATGATGCATTTAATCAACGGAACTCGGGAACAATCATATCCCTTCCGCTTTGTACAGCACTATTGTGATGTTTTTTGCTGAAATTATAGTGACAAAAATTATGTTAATTTATCCGACATCATACAATACAACTCAACTCTTACCTAGGATTATCAGATTGATGCACATCCAGAAGGCTCTATAAGTTAGACGCGATTTTTTTGTATGCTCTCCTATTCGAAGTTTATACGCTTTATGCAACTCTTCCATGATTCTCGTCTTGCTGGTTAGTAAAATTTCCAATTTTTGTTATTTTGATCATTTTTATGTTGTCTGGGATTCGGCCATTTTTTCCCCACGGGCATGATCGATTGTTGTTTCGGGCGTGCAGAGTCTCTGGGAGCGTTTTCATGAAGTCAAAGCTAGCTTCTAACCAGGAAATAGAGGTCGCAATCCCCCTTGACCTTTCTGCAAGCCTGTAAACACAATCTTTCCACCTATATATTTTCTTTTTTCATTTTAAATCTTATATATATATATATATATATATATATATATATATATATATATATATTTAAATATATATTAAATATATATTTAAATATATATATATATATATATATATATATATATATATATATATATAACAGGCTTGCTCTCATTCCATTCGAAGCATTCCATCTATGTTATTTCCATTATATCTTTTCTAATTTTTGCCATATTTGCTCTGTCATAATTTTATATATTTATCTATTTAATAATAATTTTTGTATGCTATTGTTCTCCTAATTCCCTTTTGCCATTATAGTGACAAGTTACATACTATTTTTATCCTTTGTCTTGGTCTATAGTTACTATTTTTAACGGATTTGTTAGAGATGAATTTTTTAGCACTCTACAACACAGTTGAAAAGTGTTTATGACTTCAGTCATTCTGTCTGTCATTCTTTCAGTCATTCTGTCTGTCTGTATGTATGTCTGTCTGTCCGTTAGCACTATAACTAGCGCAAAAATGACTTTATCAAAATAAAATTGTAGTATGTGGGACCTATGGGAATATAAATGGATAATATCACTCAATCAGTTTGGGATTGGATCCGGGATGAGAAAATGAAATACATTGAACCCTATGGGACCTAATTTTTCAAAAAAATTTTAAGCGAATCTAAAATTCTCAAATTGCTTGGAAAGTTTTAAGAAATATTCAAATTATCCCATAAAATATATAAAAAAAAATTCAGCAAAATATTTTCAGTAGTTTTTTCAAATAAAAATTAAAATAATAATTACACCCTTTATATGAAAAGATCACGTGACCATTATATGAAGAGATCACGTGACCCACTTAAAAATGAAATATGACAGCCATCTTATATCAAAATCGTTATTTTAAAGTTCTTTTTAATTCATATTTAGTGTTGCATCTGTCCTAAAACCGCTTTATTTTTGCTTAAATTCTATGCATCTGCATACTGAAACAACGCAATTACAATATATTTGAGTTTAAATGATCATCCAACTTATTATTCAAAAATGAAGAAGATTGTTTCTACAACGAAGCCTAATTTTCAGTTATGGAGAATGTAAACAGCAAAATATGTAGAATGAGTTGTATAAGAATTGCTGCATTTCTTTAACGTAAAATTATTTGGCTCATGGAGTCTGCAATATAGCTGATATGAATGAAACATTCATTGATTTTACGGAGAGAACCAGACGATTTTTTCGAGAAAGTCTTAAGCATAGTTTTAAATTACTGGTACCTCCATGGTTTTAAGTTTTTAAATAAAATAAATTGTTATAATATTATGATGAATGAAATAAATGGAAAAACGTTTCTGAATAAAATGCTGCTTTTATAGCAAGAACCAGGCGCTTTATATTTCGATGAGGTCATTCGAATAAAGTTCATTTGCTTTCGATGAAGTTTTAAAATATAATAAATTATTGGAGTATTATGATAATTTCAAAAATATTACTGATGTTAGTATCTCATTTTAGAGTTGTTTAAACCAGACAATTCATATTTCAATGCCGTCATTTGGATGAAATTCATTTTTTCGATGAAGTTTTAAGTTTTCAAATATAATAAATTAATGTAGTATTATGATAATTTTAATACTATTACCGAGGAATGTATCGCATTTTTGAGATGTTTATATAAAATTGCATTGAAGTTGGAAAGTGTTTCATAATCAATGTTTTATGCATGATTCATCTTTTTTGTTATACTTACTGTAGTTTATGCATAGTTTTCGATTAATATCAGTTTTATAACCCATTCTTATTGAAGCACTAGCAGCATACCCGTTCTTCGTACGGAGCATATAATATAAAGAAACTTAAAATTCACACTCATGTGCAAATTCCTATAGTATATTAAATGACATTTTTAATTAACATTTTCAAAGTATTTAACATAACGTTCCTAAAAAGAAGTTTAGGAATGTCTGTTCTCGCTATTCAAAATTATCTTCACGGGCAGATCTAAAGAGTAAAATATCCTGGCCTCTTTTGTAAGCAAATTTACAAAAAATATGGAATTGAATCAATATATGCAAAATAAGGGCGTTAAAGTTGCATGGGACACGTACTACTTATATACGCGAATATTAGAAGATATAACCTGTATTAGTAGATTACATGTAGAAATTGAAAATATCAATAAATCCGGAATCTTTAAACCAGAAGGCAGTAATTGATTCCAATATGTGCCGAAATGAAAGTGTTAAAATTATATTGGAAGATATACACGTACTACTTATAATGTCCGATTATTAGTAGAAGATTACCCGTTTTGGGGTAATCTTCTACTAATGTATAGCTGTGCATTTGTAGAAGATTACTCGTACAACGTACAATATATGGGTTTCAACCATTTTTTAAGATACTAAGATATAGCTGTGCATTTGTAGAAGATTACTCGTACAACGTACAATATATGGGTTTCAACCATTTTTTCCACAATAAAACAAGGGCATAAGAAATTGAAAATATCAATAATCTCTGAATCAATAATCCCCGCAAACATCAATAATAATAATGTTTAAATCTGGAGATCGTAATTGATATTATCCAGTCAAAAATACGATGGCAAAGAAATTTATTTTATATACATATCTTCATTATTAAAAACGGAAAATCTATATAAATAAAAATGAAAATCTGTCTGTCTGTCTGTCTGTCTGTTTGTCCCATCATCACGGGAGAACGGCTGAACCGAATTTGATGAAATTTTGTGGGTAGCCTGGAAATAGTCCCACTTAAAATTTAGTCCATATATGGAGTTTCTACAATCAGTGGTTCTCGAGATATTAGTAAAAAACGATATATTCGTTTGTCTCATCATCACGGGAGAACGGCTGAATCGAATTTGATGAAATTTTGTGGATAGCCTTTAAATAGTCCCCCATAAATTTTGTCCAAGTTTCGAGTTTCTAAGATCAGGGGTTGTTGAGATATTAATGAAAAACGGAACTTTTTCCAATGAGTTATACTCTCCAACTCCGTGGTTTATTCAAACGGAAAGGATCAAAATCGTTTGTTTAAAACGTCGAAAGGAAATAAAACTTTATTTCCGAGTTTGGTGCAGGAATTTTGCATTAAATAGTCACTATTGGAAAACACGAATTGTTTGAAACATGAATTTAAATGGAAAAATCTACCTCCATGGTTATATTTCAGAAGCTATTACTCAACGATGAAAAGTATAAAGAAATCAAAATGGCTATTTAATTTCGCATTTTATGAGGAAGATTCTATCTTATATCATGTTGCTCGGCAACGGAATGAAATTAAATGTGTTGTTAATATTTATTATTATTTTTTCTATTTGAATAATAAATAAATGGATGAAAAAATATATTTTTTAAATGAAAGGTTTGGTTGTTCTTTTAATTATATAAATTGCGGACTGCGTACATCACTTTCATTTATTTTAGCAAAGAGGTTTCCAGTTCATATATTGTGTTTAGCTAATAAACTCATATATTGTGTTTAGCTAATAAACTCATATATTGTGTTTACCCAATAAATTCATTTAGCCGATTGTTGAAGCAGAAAAAGAGTAGAACGGTTGTATCTTATAATACAATTTTAGTGTTTTCATTTAGTATATACAAACGGGATTAGGATATTTTATTCTTCAGTTCTGCAAATTTAGAGCTTCGAGTTTAGCGGAATATCTCTAAATAACTTGGTAACTTTTCTTAAACTTTACCAAATTAGCGGAAATGTTTCCAAATTTATAAAAATGACGCAAATCAATGATTTGTTTTTTTAGAATAGAGTATTGAAATGGTGTTTCGGTAGCATTTGTCGGTCAGTCCATCCATTCTACTTAGTAACACATTTAACGAATTTTTTTAATCTCACCAAATTGATAAAAATATTTGTAAATCCATAAAAATATCATGGAATTGATAAAATTGCGTTTAATAAATGAAATTAATTATGTTTTGTTAGGGGATAGTATTGTGATGATGTTCCGTAAATTTGTCGCAAAATGGGATTATCAGTTCCTCAGTCCCACTTGGCGATAAATTTGGCGATTTTTTAAGTTATCGCTAAATTGACAAAAATGTCGCCAAACCATCCATGGAGATAGCATTATTCAGACGATATGATTTCCTTCAATTTATTTTAAGCAACTGATATCATGTCGCTTAGCAACGGATCCAATGCGTTATGTGCTATACGATTTTTATTAAATCTTTACCGATTTGAATAATAAAGATATGTATATAAGATAAATTTCATTGACATTGCATTTTTGACTGGAAAATATCAATTACGGTCTTCAGGTTTAAACATTATTATCATCGATATTTTCAGGGACTGTTGATTCAGGGATTATTGATATTGCCAAGTTATTATGCCATTGTTTATTTATGACGAAAATTGATGAAACTCATATATAGTACGTTGTACGAGTAATCTACAAATGCACGGATATATCTTCTAATCTACGAAAATATAAGTAGTACAGGTATATTGGCATATATTTTGATATATATTGGCATATATTGGAATCAATTACGGCCTTCTGGTATAAAGATTACGGGGATTAGTGATATTTTCAATTTATTACGTCATCTCTTTTATTTTGGAAAATATTTTTGAGACTCATATTGTAATACGGGTAATCTTCTACCAACACACATTCATATTTTCTAATCTGCGACAATATAAGTAGTACGAGGTTACATATATTGATTCAATTCCTTTTTTTTTGTAAATTTGCTTACAAAAGGGGCCAGGATGTTTTATTCTTCAGATCTGCCCGTGAATATAATTTTGCATAGTGAGAACAGATATTCTTAAACTTCTCTTTAGGAGCAATAAATGTAATATTTTAACGGAATTTGCACATGATTACGAATTATAAGTTTCTTTATATTATATATTCCGTACGAAGAACGGGTATGCTGCTAGTATTTAATAAAAATCTTCTTCCTCTTAAACACATTGAATTTAAATCCGTTGCTAAGCGACATATTATGATTTGTTTCAATTATATTGGTGGTCAATATATCGTCTGAATAAAGCGATCTCTAATGAAGGTTTGGCGGCATTTTAAAAAATCGCCAAATTTATTGCCAAGTAAAACTGTAGAAATGATAGTCCCACTTGGCGATAAATTGACGAACCATCATCAAAATATTATCCCCTAAAAATATAATTTCATTTATTTAGCGCAATTTTATTAATTTCATTTTTTATAGATTTACAAACATGTTTATCAATTTGGTGATATTTTAAAAATTCGCTGAATGTGATACTAAGTAAGACGGTTGGACTGACAGACAAATGCTAACGAAACACCAGTTCAGTACTTTATTCTAGCAAAACAAAATAAATTTCATTGATTTACATCGTTTTTATCAATTTGGAGACATTTCAATCAATTTGGCAACGTTTAAGAAGTTTGCCAAGTTAGTGATATCCAACCAAATTCGTAGCTCTAAATTTACAGATCCGAATAAAATATCGTGTTCCAGTTTGTATATAATAAATGAAAACACTAAAATATTATTAGAAGTTTACCCGTTCTACTATTTTTCTGTTTCAACAATCGGATAAATGAATTCTATGGGTAGACAGAATATATGAGTTTATTAGCTAAACACAATATATAAGCTGGAAACCTCTTTGCCAAAATAAATGAAAGTGATGTACGCAGGTTTCAATTAATATAATTAAAAGAAAAATCAAACCATTTTTTTCTAAAATATATTTTTATATCCATTTATTTATTATTCAAATCGAAAAAAAATAATAATGATTAACAAACACATTTAATTTTATTGTGTTGCCGAGCAACATGATATAAGATAGAATCTTAATCATAAAATGCAAAATTAAATAACCATTTTGATTTCTTTATTCTTTTCATTGTTGAGTAAAAAGGTTGGGAAAAATATAAGCCATGGAGGTAGATTTTTTCATTTAAATTCATGTTTTAAACAATTCATGCTTTCAGATAGCGACTAATTAGCGCAAAAAATCTCCACCAAACTCAGAAATAAAGTTTTATTTCTTTTTGATGTTTTAAACAAACGATTTTCATCCTTTCCGTTTGGATAAACCACGGAGTTAGAGAGTATAACTCCTAGGAAAGAGTTCCGTTTTTCATTAATATCTCGACAACCCCTGGTCTTCGAAACCCGAAAGTTGGACAAAATTTATGGGGGCTATTTCAAGGCAACCCACAAAATTTCATTAAATTCGGTTCCGCCGTTCTCTCGTGATGATGAGACAAACGAAATTTTCGTTTTTTACTAATATCTCGAGAACCACTAGTTGTAGAAACTCCAAACATAGACAAAATTTTAAGAGGGACTATTTCCAGGCTTCTCACAAAATTTCATCAAATTCGGGTCAGCCGTTCTCTCGTGATGATGGGACAAACAGACAGACAGACAGATAGACAGACAGACATATTTTCAATTTTATATATATAGACTAGCAGCATACCCGTTCTTCGTACGGAGTATATAATATAAAGAAACTTGAAATTCATAATCATGCCCAAATTCTTATAGTATACTAAATGACATGTTTAATAAAAATATTCTGTTGAAATATTTAATATAATGCTCCTAAAAAGAAGTTTAAGAATCTCTGTTCTCGCTATATAAAATTATCTTCATGGACATATCTGAAGAATAAAACATCTTGGACCCCTTATGTAAGCAAATATAAAAAAAAATATGGAATTGAATCAATATATGCAAAATAAAAGCGTTAAAATTGTATGGGACAGGTACTAATTATATACGCGAATATTAGAAAATATAACCTGTATTAGTAGATTACATGTATAAATTGAAAATACCAAACAACCCGTAATCTTTAAATCTGAAGACAGTCATTTATTCCAATATATGTCAAAATTAAAGTGCTAAAATTATATGGGAAGATATACACGTACTACTTATAATGTCCGATTATTAGTAGAAGATTACCCGTTTTGCAATATGAGTCACAAATGTTTTTTGGTAAAATACAACAGACGACGTAATAAATTGAATATATAATTAATCCCCTTAATCTTCATACCAGAAGACTGTACTTGATTCCAATATATATGCCAATATACCTGTACCACTTATATTCTCGTAGGTTAGAAGATATACCCGTGCATTCCTAGAAGATTACTCGTACAACGTACAATATGCGTGTGTCAGCAATTTTTGCCGCAATAAAACAATGGCGTAATAACTTAAAAATATCAATAATCCCTGAATCAATAATTCCGGAAAATATCAATAATAATAATGTTTAAACCTGAAGAGTATAATTGATATTATCCAGTCCAAAATGAAATGGCAATGAAATTTATTTTATATACATATCTTCATTATTCAAATCGGAAAGGATTTAATAAAAATCGTCTGCCGCATAAACACATTGGATTTAAACCCGTTGCTAAGCGACATGATATCATTTGCTTCAAATAAATTGGTAGAAAAAATATCGTCTAAATAGTTATATTTCTATGGAACATTTGGCGACAGTTTCGTCAAATTAGCGACATTTTAAAAATTCGCCAAATTTATCGCCAAGTGGGACTGTAGAACTGACAGTTCCACTTTGCGACAAATTGACGAAATATCATCACAATACTATCCCCTAACAAAAACAATTAATATCATTTATGTAGCGCAATTTTGTCAATTTCAAGATATTTTTATAGATTTGAAAACATTTTTATCAATTTGGTGACATTTTAAAAATTCGCTAAATGTATTACTAAGTAGGATGGTTGGTCTGACAAATAAATGCTAACCAAACACCATTTCAGTACTCTCTTCTAACAAAACAAAAAAAAAATTCCTTGATATGTAGAAGACCCAAGCCACACGACCAACCCGAAGGTTTATGGCAGCTGTTTGTGTGTCGTTTATATCAATTTGGCGACATTTCCGTCAATTTGGCAAAGTTTAAGAAAAGTTGTCAAATTAGCGATATCCCTCCAAATTCGTAGCTTTGAATTTGCAGATCTGAATGAAACATTCTTATCCCGTTTCAATATACTAAATGAAAACACTACAATTGTATTAGAAGATATACCCGCTCTACTCTTTTTCTGTTTCAACAATCGGCTATATGAATTTATTGGCTAAACACAATATATGAGTTTAGTAGCTAAATACGATATAAGCTTGAAAACTCTTTGCCAAAATAAATGCAATTGATGTACGCAGTCAGCAATTAATATAATTGAAAAAAAAATCAAACCGTCCATTCATAAGATATACTTTTATATCCATTTATCCATTTATTTATTATTTAAATCGAAAAAAAATAATAAAAACATTAACAAACACATTTAATTTAATTGCGATGCCGAGCAACATGATATATCCTCCTAAAATGTTAAAATTTATTAACCACTAACAGCACACCCGTTATTCGTACGGAGTGTATAATTTAAAGAAACTTAAAGTTCGCAATCATGTGCAAATTCTGTTAAAATATTAAATTTATTGCTCCTAAAGAGAAGTTTAAGAATATATGTTCTCACTATGCAAAATTATCTTCACGATCAGATCTGAAGAATAAAACATCCTGCCCCCTTTTGTAAGCAAATTTACAGAAGAAAAAATAGGAATTGAATGAATATATGCAACCCCGTACTAATTATATTGTCGCAGATCAGAAAATATGCCAATGTGTTAGTAGAAGATTACCCGTATATTATACTCGTATATGCGTCTCAAAAATATTTGCCAAAATAAAAGAGATGACGTAATAAATTGAAAACATCAATAATAACCGTACTCTTTATACCAGAAGGTCGTAATTGATTCCAATATATGCCAATATATATCAAAACATATGTCAATATACCTGTACTACTTATATTCTCGTAGATTAAAAGATATACACGTGTATTTGTAGAAGATTCGTACAACATACAATATATGAGTTTAAACAATTTTTGTCATAATAAAATAATTGCATAATGACTTGAAAATATCAATAATCCTTGAATCACTAATCCCCGAAAATATAAATAATAATAATTTTTAAACCTGAAGACCGTAATTGATATTATCCAGTCAAAAATGCTATAAGAAAAATCAAATCGTTCTTTTCTAAAATATATTTTTATATCCATTTATTTATTATTCAAATCGAAAAAATAATTATTAAAATTAACAGACAGATTTAATTTAATTGCGTTTCTGAGTAACATGATATAAGATAGAATCTTATAACATGTTAAATATGTCATGTCTTATAACATAAACTGCGAAATTAAATAACGATTTTGATTTCTCTATACTTCTCATTGTTCCGTAAAAGCGTGTTTTAAATAAACCATGAACCATGGAGATAGATTTCCCCTTTAAATCATGTTTCAAACAATTCATGTTTTCAGAAAGTGACTAATTAACGCAAAAAATCTCCCATCAAACTCAGAGATTAAATTTTAATTCACTTTCAAACGATTTTCAAGCTTTTCGTTTGGATAAACCACGGAGTTAGGGAGTAGAACGCCTAGGAAAAAGTTCCGTTTTTCATTAATATCTCGACAACCCCAGGTCTTAGAAACTCGAAACTTGGACAAAATTTATGGGGGGATATTTCAAGGCTATTCACCAAATTTCATTAAATTCGGTTCAGCCGTTTTTCCTTGATGATGAGACAAACGAAAATTTCGTTTTTTACTAATATCTCGAGAACCACTGGTCGTAGAAACTCAAAACACGGATATAATTTTAAGTGGGGCTATTTCTGGTCTACCCACAAAATTTCATCAAATTCGGTTCAGCCGTTCTCCCGTGATGGTGTGACAAACAGACAGACAGACAGACAGACAGACAGACAGACAGACAGACAGACATATTTTCATTTTTATTTATATAGATTCCATCTATGTTATATTCCTATATATTTCATCTATGTTATTTACATTATATATTTTCTTACTTTTGTCATGTTTGCTCTTTCATATTTTTATATATTGATCTAGTTAATAATAATTTTTGTATACTATTATTCCCCTCGTCCGCTTTTTCCATTATAGTGGTATAATATTATATATATGTATCGTAGTAACTCAGAAACATTATCATCGTCGCTCTACTACAAATATTTTTTAAGTTACAGACTCAGACCGGGAACTTTTGAATCCTACCTCGTATATCTATATAAATAAAATTGAAAATCTGTCTGTCTGTTTGTCCCATCATCACGGAAGAACGGCTGAACCGAATTTGATGAAATTTTGTGAGTACCCTAGAAATAGCCCCACTTAAAATTTAGTCCATGTTTTGAGTTTCTACGACCAGTGGTTCTCGATATATTAGTAAAAAACGAAATTTTCGTTTGTCTCATCCTCACGGGAAAACGGCTGAACCGAATTTAATGAAATTTTGTGGATAGCCTTAAAATAGCCCCCCATAAATTTTGTCCAAGTTTCGAGTTTCTAAGACCAGGGGTTGTCGAGATATTAATGAAAAACGGAACTTTTTCTTAGGAGATATACTCTCCAACTCCGTGGTTTATCCAAACAGAAAGGATGAAAATCGTTTGTTTAAAACGCCAAAATGAAATAAAACTTTATTTCCGAGTTTGGTACAGGATTTTTGCATTAATTAGTCCCTATAGGAAAATATGAATTTAAATGGAAAAATCTACCTCCATGGTTCATCTTTCACAAGCTTAACGATGTAAAGTACAAAGAAATCAAAATGGCTATATAATTTCGCATTTTAAGAGGAAGATTTTTTCTTATATCCTGTTGCTCGGCAACGGAATGAAATTAAATGTGTTGTTCATATTTATTATTATTATTTCTATTTGTATAATAAATAAATGGATGTAAAAATATATTTTATAAATGAACGGTTTGATTGTTCCTTGAATTATATATATTGCGGACTGCGTACATCCCTTTCATTTATTTTAGAAAAGAGGTTTCAAGCTCATATATTGTGTTTAGCTAATAAACTCATATATTGTGTTTACTCAATAAATGCATTTTGCCGATTGCTGAAGCAGAAAAAGAGTAGAACGGGTGTATGTATCTTCTAATACAATTTTAGTGTTTTCATTTAGTATATACAAACGGGATCTGGATATTTTATTCTTCAGATCTGCAAATTCAGAGCTACGAATTTAGAGGAATATCTCTAAATAACTTGGTACCATTTCTTAAACTTTACCAAATTAGTGGAAATGTCTCCAAATTGATAAAAATGACCCAAATCAATAAAATTAAATTTGTTTTTTTAGAATAAAGTACTGAAATGATGTTTCTGTAGCATTTGTCGGTCAGTCCATCCATCTTACTTAGTAACACATTTAAGGAATTTTTTTAATATCACCAAATTGGTAAAAATATTTCTAAATCCATAAAAATATCATGAAATTGATAATATCGCGCTTAATAAATGAAATTAGTTATGTTTTGTTAGGGAATTTTGTTAGTATTGTGATGATGTTTCGTCAATTTGTCGCAAAATGGGACTATCAGTTCTACAGTCCCACTTGGCGATAAATTTGGCGATTTTTTAAGTTATCGCTAAATCGACGAAAATGTCGCCAAACCTTCCATGGAGATTGCATTATTCAGATGATATGATTTCCATCAATTTATTTAAAGCAAATGATATCATGTCGCTTAGCAACGGATCCAATATGTTATGCGGCATACGATTTTTATTAAATCTTTTCCGATTTGAATAATAAAAATATGTATATAAAATAAATTTCATTGACATTGTATTTTTGACTGGATAATATCAATTACGGTCTTCAGTTTTAAACATCATTATTAGTGATATTTTCGGGGTCTGTTGATTCAGGGATTACTGATATTTTCAAATTATTATGGAATTGTTTTATTATGACGAAAATTGTTGAAACTTGTATATAGTACGGTGTACGAGTAATCTTCTACAAATGCATGGGTATATCTTCTAATCTACGAGAATATAAGTAGTGCAGGTATATTGGCATATATTTTGATATATATTGGCATATATTGGAATCAATTACGTCCTTCTGGTATTAAGATTACGGGGATTTTTGATACTTTCATCTCTTTTATTTTGGCAAATATTTTTTAGACTCATATTGCAATACGGGTAAGCTTCTACTAACACACTGGCATATTTTCTAATCTGCGACAATATAAGTAGTACGGGGTTGCATATATTGATTCAATTCCTTTTTTTTAAAATTTGCTTACAAAAGGGGCCAGGATGTTTTATTCTTCAGATCTGCCCGTGAAGATAATTTTGCATAGTGAGAACAGATATTCTTAAACTTCTCTTTAGGAGCAATAAATTTAATATTTTAACAGAATTTGCACATGATTGCGAATTATACATTTCTTTATATTATATACTCCGTACGAAGAACGGGTATGCTGCTAGTATATATATATATCGAACATAAAACACCACCAACACTATTACTATTTTTCATAGAAAACCGGAGGAATCCTAAAGGATATTTGTTGCCGGACGTGATATTTTGGTTAACTGTCTTTGAGGCATTGGTCTGGAGAGTTGTCTAAATCACCAGAGGCTACTTCCATAGATAGGATGCGTTGTCTCTTTTTTCAGGAAAGTTTTGAGATATTTTTATCATTTTGCTATTAGGAAGATGTAATGTATGAATATTGCAATAGTAATTTAGGAGAGAGAATTCTTATGAAACATATAAAAATGAAGTGTTATTTGTGCAAAGTATTTAAAAAACTTTCAATAGGGGCAAACATGCTACTAATACATTTAATAATTTAGTAGTCTTCACTTAGCCTTTAGAAGCAAAAATTACTAACGCATTATGCTTTAGTCTCAATACGAGATTTACATTAAAAAGCATATTTTTTATTCTTAATTAAGTAAAAGGGTACAGTAAAAAGTACTCATTAATAACTCTTTAAAATTTTAATATTTAAACCTTCTCACTAATTTTTCTTGGAAGATAATAAGAACAATGTCCAGTAAGAAAGAAAATAAGAATAATTCACTAATCTCCACTAAATTCATTTGAAAAATTCCAGTATAGACATATTAGTCATATTTTAATTAGCGTAACATTTTAAAAACGACAGTGTTTTATGTTTTACATTTACTTGAAACACAAACACAAGGGAATACATTTATTAAACGTTTAAATCCCTCAACCTAAATTTTATTTCATAAAAAGGAATATATTGTACTATATAACAAATACAATACTTAACAAATATAGCTTTTTTTCAATTGCAACATATATTAAAATTACTTTATAAAAATATATATCTTACTTTCAATCTTCAGTTACCACTAACTAAAACATGTTTTTCCTTTTAATGAATATTTTTATGCGGTTTTATTGCTTTCGAAAATTAAGATGATAAATTCAGTTACAGAATATAAAATATTGAATTTTGATTATTCTTCTCATATTGATTATTCTATTTCAAATAGGAATTAATTCTTTTTTATGTAAGCAAGATTTGTTATATTAGCGATTTTTACTTTCCTTATATACATAATGTATAAGGAAAGTATTGTAACGGGGTCAAAAATTCGAATTCGAGTTTTCGAAGGGAAAGCCCGTTTCAAGCATCTCTGATCACGAATCAAACATTTTTGAAGTGATATCTGTGTGTGTGTGTGAGTGTGTGTGTGTGTGTGTGTGTGTGTGTGTGTGTGTGTGTGTCAGTGGGCCTGTGGAGACGATAACTGACGAACGAATGGACCGATTTGAACCAAATCTGGTACAAAAATTACAATCCGTAAACACTGGAACCTTATTGTTTTTATATGCAAACGAATGTTCAGAACCTCCCTAAATTTTCGAATGAAATTTTGAAAAAATCGTCAAAAAATCAAAACTACTAATAAAGTTACGCAAATTGACATTTCTTATGTAATTTTTCATTAGAAAACGATTGACATAAATTTTAGAACGCTAACATGAACCGTTCTCGAGATATTGTACATTTTTCAAAATAAAATGTCAAAAAGTCATATAAAATAAAAAAAAATATTTCCTATTGATAAACATGTTCACTTTTCATATGTAATACCATGCGATAAATTGGGTGACATCATTCTCGTGGATCCAGCTCGTTCCATTCATGAAAAAAGATAGTCTGAGTAATACTTTTGTATTTAAGCGCCAATAGTCATTTATCTGCTGTAAGAATAACTTATTTCTTAGTGCATAACACTTGGCGAGATTTTGGCGACGAATTTGACGGAATTGGCGAGATTTGGCGACTTTTTGAAATGTTGCCAAATTAACGAAAATCTCAACAAATGGTTAAAAATGACGCTAAATCAATGAAAATGACGACTAATTGTCGAAAATTCAATGTCTTGGAAAGAATATTAGTATCTACTATAAGAAAAACCTATTTTTTTACTGTAAAAGTAGTAAATTCATTGCATTATATACAAGGAAAGTCATGTGTTGCTCACATCGGATTTTTTATTTCTGCATTTTATGTCAATTCCATTTTATAAATTTTTCTTAATGTCAAAATATTATTGTTTGAATTTCTTCTTGCATAAAAATCTCACTAGTTTCATGCTTTAACAAATATTATAGTTTATATAAAAGGTGTTTAAAGTTGTATTTCAATAAAATTTGATATTCTGAAGTAGTTATTAAGGCAATTTTACTTAAAGACTTAGCTCAGGAAAAATTTGCCAATAATATAGAAATAAAAATATATTCAAACATTTACTAATTCTAGATTGTTTTAATATAAGGACATAGCGTACATATAAATTTATCAAGGAAAACAAAGACACTTCCATGTCATATTATATTTACACATATAATAACCCTGGAAATAACTTAAAATATATGTAACAAGTGTAATGATAATTAATTTTGTCACAATATCTATAAAACCTATATTTTATCCTTAATAGCGACACGTAACATAACATTTTCCCTTTCAGTCAACATTTGTAATAAAAAAATGTCATTATTTTGCGATATTGCATTATTTGGCAATATATCTAACCTTTATATAAAAGTAATAAAAATATCAATTTTTTAACAATTTTCACTAAAAGAAGAAGTTAAAAAATATAAGTCCTATGAAATATTCTGAAATATTCTTCTTTATTATTTTTCTTGATGAAGATGGATGACTGAAGGTTTATTTAGTACATTGAAATGTTTCATAAAAACGAAACAGAAAACTTATTTATTCTTTATCTAATGACATATCGAAAAGTACCTTGTTCATAATTGCTATCGTCAAACATTCTTGAGATTTTTACTTTCCTTATATACATAATCTGTAAGGAAAGTATTGTGACGGGGTCGAAAATTCGAATTCGAGTTTTCGACGGGAGAGCAGGTTTCAAGCATCCCTGATCACGAATCGAACACTATTGAGGTGATGTCTGTGTGTATGTGTGTGTGTTTGTGTGTGTGTGGGTGTGTGTGTGTGTGGATGTGTGGGTGTGTGTGTGTGTGTCAGTGAGTCTGTGGAAACGATATCTCACGAACGAATGGAGCGATTCGAATGAAATTTGGTACAAGAATCACAAATCATGAATACTGGAAGCCTATTGTTTTAAAACACAATCGAATGTTAAGAACCCTCCCAAATTTTGGAGTGAAATTTTGAAAAAATCATCAAAAAATCGAAACCTTTAATGAAATTACTCAAATAGACTTTTATGTATTTTTTCCTTAGAAAACGATTGACATAAATTTTAGAATGCTAGCATGAACCGTTCTCGAGATATTGCACATTTTTTAAATGAATTTATCAAAAAGTCCCATAAATTAAAAAAAATATTAACTGTTAAGAAACATGTTCACTTTTTATATGTAATATCATGCGATAAATTTGGTGACATCATTCTCGTGGATCTAACTCGTTCTATTCACGAGAAAAGATACTTTGAGTAATACTTTTGTATTTGAACGCCAATAGTCATTTATCTGGTGTAGAATAACTTATTTCTCCATCCATGGCGCTTGGCGAGATTTTGGCGACAAATTTAGCGGAATGTCGCCAACTTGGCGACATTTTTTAATGTTACCAAATCAAAGAAAATCTCTCCAAATGGATAAAAATGACGTTAAATCAATAAAAATGGCGACTAATTCAAGAAAATTCAATACCTTTGAAAGAATATAAGTATCTACAATAAGAATAACATTTTTTTAACTGTAAATGTAGTAAATGCGTTGCATTATATAAGAAAAGTCATGTGTTGCCCACATCAGATTTTCTGTTATGTAAAGTGTTCTCTTCTATGAGGAATGCATATAAACATATGTAACAAATAAATAGTGCCATTCATTGCTTTAGGACATTGTCTATGCAATGGCATTCATAATAAACGCAGCTCATTCATAAAAAGTTCATTTATATTCTGTAATTTAAAAATTCAATATAAACTTATAAAGGGCCTTGCCGCCCCAATCGGGAATCGAAACCTGGATCTGCGAACTGGCAGCCGACGCACGCTCTACCTTTGAGTTACTTGGATGAAATTACAAGTTCCTGTCGTCGATGTGGACTCTGAATTCTCAACCCTCTAATGTCAGATTGGCAGGCAACGAATAATCTTACTGACCACCTCCTGATATTTTTTACCTTACGTTAGCCTCCTGCTACTAATATTTTACAAATGTTATAATCCTGCGTGGTCGTTACCCTTCAATTTGAAATCGGCGATCAATCTTCTACAAAGAGTCCACTGAATCTATGATAGTCGTATTAGGGCCACTTTCAGACCTCCAACGTCTTTGCACTATAACCTACAAGGTTGATTTTTTTGGGCGCCATTGTAAAGAGAGTTGCTGCCCCAACCGGGAATCAAACCCTGAATCTGCGAACTGGCCGGCCGACGCTGTACCGTTGAGCTACTGGCACGAAATTGCAAGCACTTATCATCGAAGTGGATTTATAAATTTATAAATTTAAAAAAGAGGTAGATAGAAAAAAATATGAAAAATATACATATATTTATATCGTATGAACTTATTAAAAACGTAAATGTCCAACAAAGGAAAAATATACATATATTTATATAGTATGAATTTATTGCAAACTTAAATGTCCAACAAAGGATAAAAAAGAGAGTGAAATACTTTTGCTTGTGTAAGAAATTTAAAGCAATAAGATAAAATAACGGTATGAGTAGTCTTCCTCAAACAAAATATCTATAAATAGCATTGAAACCTAACGAATAATTAAGTCGCAGTGAAAGAAAAAATAATAATTTAAAAAAAAAAATGTACAGATAACAAGCAGATAGAACAACTCAAATGTGTCATCAGAATAAGAAATAGTGCATAATTTTCATGATCAAATACAATATTTATATAAATAGAACACGAACTCATCTAAATATGTGCCAATATTCTAATTAATTGCAAATTACTTTTTTTGAGATAGCTTTCAGGTAAAATTGAAGATTTCACCAAAGTTTTTGTATTTAAGCTCTGACTGTCACACGGAAATTAAATTCTGATATAAGTCACGAAGAATGAAAATTAATTCTGTTATAGTAGTTGAATATTCAATTAGACTAAAGCATTTGATCTAAGGAATGAAACATAATACTGCTGTAGTTATTATATGTGAAATGTGAAATTACATTATAATATTGGATCTAGAAGAGTATTACGATATTTTAAAGATGTGTTATGATTGTTATGAACAATAAAATATTAAATGTTTGGTTATGAATGTCATGACTCTGAAATGTCATGGCTGAGCCAGATATGTTTAAATAAAATTATTGGTTATATTACATTTGCAAATAGTAACATATGTAGTCTAGTTTCAAAATATATGGTTCCGAGAACCAGGAGTATATCATACACGACCATAGGTGGTGGTAACGAAGGTAAGTGCAATTCATTTAAATATCTGGTCGTGGGGTCATGAAGGCAATAATTAAAGACACTTAAATTACAGGTGTGTTCGAATCAGAAAATCTACTGGAAGTCACAGCTGAAGTCTAGATTGGTTAAAGCATTAACCAATAAGGTTGTATAAATGCGACGCACTGAGGACAACCAATGAGATAAGGTGGGTATATCTGGACCTCAGGCGAAAAGATGTCGCATTGGCACAGAAAGTTCAATAGATATTCAGGCTTAATTCAATTATTCAGTGAGAGACATGGTTGTCACAATTCAAAGTATACTCTAAGAATTGAGATGCGTATATATATACACACACACACACACATATATATATATATATATATATATATATATATATATATATATATATATATATATATATATATATATATATATATATATATATATATATATATATATATATATATATATATATATATATATATATATATTTATATATATTTATATATATATATATATATATATATATATATATATATATATATATATATATATATATATATATATATATTTATATATATTTATATATATATATATATATATATATATATATATATATATATATATATATATATATATATATATATATATATATATAAAGAATTACAATCCCAAAAAGTATGAAATTCAAGAAAGAGAAAGGCGCAAATTGCCGCACTATCAGAATTTTGAAATATAAGATTTAAAATGAAAAAAAAATATATATATAGGTGGAATGATTTTGTTTACAGGGTTGCAGAAAGGTCAAGGGGGATTGCGACCCCTATTTCCTGGTTAGAAGCTAGCTTTGACTTCATGAAAACGCTCCCAGAGACTGTGCACGCCAGAAACAACAATCGATCATGCCCGTGGGGAAAAATGGCCGAATCCCAGACAACATAAAAATGATCAAAATAACAAAAATTGGAAATTTTACTAACCAGCAAGACGAGAATTGGAAGAGTTGCATAAAGCGTCTAAACTTCGAATAGGAAAGCATACACAAAAAAGTCGCGTCAACTTATAGAGCCATCTGGATGTGCATCAATCAGATAATCCTAGGTAAGAGTTGAGTTGTATTGTATGATGTCGGATAAATTAACATAATCTTTATCACTATAATTTCTGCAAAAAACATCATAATAGTGCTGTACAAAGCGGAAGGGGTATGATTGTTCCCGAGTTCCGTTGGTTAAATTCATCATGCATTTATTAAATTCTGTAATAGATGAGTTTAATAATATGTATCTGTTCAAGTGATTTACAATTAAATTACGTTGTACGTTTAAACTCAAGTTGGTATTCCAGTGGGTAAAATAATTGATGTCGCAATCATATAGATGTCTCTTATCAAATAATTTATAACATAATTTCTGTTCCAAATTATAATAAATAGTGATGTCAAGGAAATCAACTGTTCCTCTTTCGCTGACTTCGATTCGATTAGTTCAAGACACGGCGGGTAGAATGTAAAATCAAATGTAGTACATTGATTATCCACTCCAATCATGACGTCATCAACGAATCTAAAGAATGGTATTTCACTAATTAAATGCGTGCCTTTCTCATAATGATGTAAGTAAAAATCCGCAAGTAACGAGGAATATCCCCCTCCCATTGGGATGCCTTTGATATGTCTATAAAATGCGATTCCATTATATAGAATATTCTCAAATATGACAATCTTCAGTAGGCTTTTGTACTTGCTGGTTTCCACATGTTTGTGTAAATCTGATGTAAAATAAATTTCCATTAAAATCTCAAAGAGATCTTGTAAGTTGATATTGTTAAATAGGTCTTTAAAATCAAACGTTCTAAAATAAAATCCTTCAGAATAAGTTTTCAATCTTTCGACCACTTCCTAACTATTTTTAATCATAACTGAGCCCTCTTTTCGTATTTTCTTCATAACAGGTGTTAATAGTTTTAATAAAATGGAATTCACTTCGGTTAAATAGGTATTACAACCTATAGTGACAGGTCTAAATTTACACAAACATGTGGAAACCAGCAAGTACAAAAGCCTACTTAAGATTGTCATATTTGAGAATATTCTATATAATGGAATCGCATTTTATAGACAAATCAAAGACATCCCAATGGGAGGGGGATGTTCCTCGTTACTTGCGGATTTTTACTTACATCATTATGAGAAAGGCACGCATTTAATTAGTGAAATACCATTCTTTAGATTCGTTGATGACGTCCTGATTGGAGTTGATAATCAATGTACTATATTTGATTTTACATTCTACCCGCCGTGTCTTGAACTAATCGAATCGGAGTCAGCGAAAGTAGGAACAGTTGATTTCCTTGACATCACTATTTATTATAATTTGGAACAGAAATTATGTTATAAATTATTTGACAAGAGACATCTACATGATTGCAAGATCAATTATTTTACCCACTGGAATACCAACTTGAGTTGAAACGTACAACGTAATTTAATTGTAAATCACTTGAACATATACAGATTATTAAACTCATCTATTACTGAATTTAATAAATGTGATGATGCATTTAGTCAACGGAACTCGGGAACAATCATATCCCTTCGGCTTTGTACAGCACTATTATGATGTTTTTTGCAGAAATTAGAGTGATAAAAATTATGTTAATTTATCCGACATCATACAATACAACTCAACTCTTACCTAGGATTATCTGATTGATGCACATCCAGATAGCTCTATACGTTAGACGCGACTTTTTTGTGTATGCTTTCCTATTCGAAGTTTATACGCGCTTTATGCAACTCTTCCATGATTCTCGTCTTGCTGGTTAGTAAAATTTCCAATTTTTGTTATTTTGGTCATTTTTATGTTGTCTGGGATTCGGCCATTTTTTCCCCACGGGCATGATCGATTGTTGTATCGGGCGTGCACAGTCTCTGGGAGCGTTTTCATGAAGTCAAAGCTAGCTTCTAACCAGGACATAGGGGTCGCAATCCCCCTTGACCTTTCTGCAACCCTGTAAACACAATCATTCCACCTATATATTTTCTTTTTTCATTTTAAATCTTATATATATATATATATATATTTGATGTAAGCTAATCATAATGGTATATGTGTAATAAATAATGTTTATTTTAAAGTTTAAAATGGTGGAAGATAATTCCGCAGTATGTTAATATACATATATTTTAGAAAATACACAAATAATTTATAGTGGGTTATAATGCGGCAATGATGCAATGTACGGCTATTCGGTTTATTTCAAATTTAAGAATGACAATTTAAAAAAGATAAAAATATTTGTATAAAGGAGAAAACTCCAAGGTTTACAAACTTTCACCACAGTATATCATATACGTTTATAGGTTGTGGCATCAAAGTTAAGTGCAATTCAATGAAATCTATCTGATTACCTAATGACAGTGAGCATGAAAATATTTAACAGACTTAATGTTTGTTACCTTTTATATTTATTTTCCATTCAATATATACTCAACAGATAAATTATGAATTATTAAATATCGAATTCATTCATAATGACAGTGAAGCAAATACATGAAGCAAATGTAACTATTTTTAACTAATGTAACATAAATAGAACTATTTGAACATAGCTTAAGTTGTAGTAAAATATCATTAAGTAAATAATTTTTTTTCAACCTCTTATAAAATTCGAATATCTCCTACCACAAATCCAGCCTCAAGCAATTACCGAGATGTTATCATTGCATTTAGAAGTTAATTCTTATATATAGTCAAGGTAATATACCACTATCAAGTGATATCAATTTTATCATTTAAATACAATTATAAATTGTTTACTTATATATGTGTGAAACCAGATTTGAGAACGATTTGGTGAGACAGTTTGATGTTCTTTATTTATTAAGGATGTAGTGTTGGACAACGGCAGCAGACGTATCGACGCCAGTTTTTAAACATTTTGACCCGAGAGGTCAATTAGGCTATAATCCTAAGAGGCTACATATAGCCACAAGAATGGTTAAAAACGTTGACCAATTATGAAAGATGTCTGATCGCATTGCCCGAAAGTCGGCCAATTAGAGCGACATGGGGCGTTACAGACCGCAGGCAAATGAGACGACAACAAAAGGTTCTAGGGGATATTCAGAACTTCTACGAGGGATTTCACGATGACTTCGACTTCAATAGCGATTTTTCATAGAGAGATGTAGTAGAGAAATATTCAGCAAGTTTTGCAAACAGAGTGTTCCGTAGAAATTCCACAGAAATGTCCAATGTCTTGACATACAGAACGTCAACAGCAGATGCCAGAACAACTGCAGTACAATTAGCAGTACTACACCCGGAGATGGTACCTGTACAAAATTCTCTGATGTGAGAGTTGATATCAATGTCTAAAGACAGACTTGAAGGTATGTGTTCCTCAATTATTGTTGAAGGTCATCAAAGCATTTTAGGCATTTTTAATTAACTGCTCTCACATTTGCTCTCTCCGCCGCAATTAATATAAACAATTGTTGTAATTAATTTAATAAGTAATCTATGTTGTTAATAAATGATTTTATTTTAAAGTTTAAATGGTGCAATTAATTATGGTAGTATGTTAATGTTTTCTATTTCCGGATAGAGGGTTAACGCCGTATTTCATGCTAAAAAGCAATGTAATTGATTAACTTCAATGGACTTCAATGAATTTCAATAATAATTTAAAATGTGCACCATGATTTCATAATTCTGCAATATGGAAAAAAAATCGTGTAAAAATTATATTTCGAATACATATTACTTATAAATATGATTTCATGATGGTTATTCTCTATGCGCCGATTATTTACAAAATTGTGTATTTCAAATACATAAAATATTTACGTGCTCGTATTTCGGTATGGAAAAAATATGTGTGCTGAGGACTACACGGTAGAAGTGACACTTAAGTAAAAACTAGTTGATTTCAACAAATCTTGGCGTTTAAAAGCAATCTGATCAGTTTAGCGTTATTTTAATGAACATATTTTTTTTACCAAAAATGATTTAAAACACAGCTTAAAAAGGGTATATGAAATCAGAAGTTACAAATATATATAGAATGTTTTATGGCTGATGATACCCCAAATAATAACAACGATTTTCTGTCATGCATTCTTGACGATGTAATGCCACTTCCTTTACATAGTTCTACTTCCGTGACCGGTTGGTCTTACGGACTTCCTTAACGAAATCATGTCGTGCCCATTGAATTCCGGTATAATTTTCGCCCGTTGAATTTTCACTTCAAAAATAAATTTTTATTTTTCTAAATTTTCGAATTTCAATGTCTTTAGAAATTACGCTTTTAATGGACATGAGTATTTTCTAAGAAAACTGTTCTGTATTTCTTTTACCATGAAACCGCCTGACTTGGTTGTTGAAGACCCAGGCCGTCCGACTCATCCGGAAACTTGAGCAGCTAATAGGGCGGCCGGGCCTAACTTTGTTGTGAAACAACCAACCCTATAGCTGCTGATTAAGTATTTCTGTTTAACTGGTCACACTCATGACCGCTAAACTACGTGTCAGTTATTTATTTTTATACTTTAGACCTCCTGAATACATTTGGAACATTTTTGTATTTACATATGTGCCTGCAGTGGTATCTATGTATATGCGGTTACTTAAGTAATGCCTTAAATGCTCATTAAATTAAATATATTTGATAAAACAAATTATATTATCTTCTGTAATGGAACAAAATATGAACATTTCATCTAATAAAAACGTTCTCCCGAAAAATGATGATTTAAAATGTAATAAATGCATCATTTATTTATTTTCAGGTTTTCTTTTTCAATCTCTATTTTTATTACCTCTTTAAAAAATTCATTTTCCGGCTGTTGAACCATTAGGATTCTTATCAGATAAACATCTTGCATGATAGTTTTTTGCTGCGAAGAATAAAGCTTAAGTACCAATTTATAAATGAAATTAGCCATAAAAATTACATAAGAGTTTTAATAGAATCATTTCTGTGCAAGCAATTTTTTCAGAACTGAATCATAATATATTATGTTTAAATAAGTATAGTTGTTAGTTTTCTTTTATTGAATGCGTGGTTTTTCATGTGTTTACTTTATCTGCATACATAGTATAATGAAAAGGGAAAGTATTGTGACGAGGACGAAAATTCGAAAATCAGTTTTCGCCGGAAGAGCAGATATCAAGTCTCCATCGTTTTTGAAGCGATATATTTGTGTATGTGTGTGTGTGCACGTGTGGAAGCTGGATGCTGGACTCGATATCTTAGGAACAAATGAAGCGCTTTTAACATAAGTTGGTGCGATTATTATTATTAGGGAATACTGGAATCTTATTAAATTTAAATGAGATTGAATGCTAGAAAGGCAGCCAATTTTCAAATGAAGTTTTGAATAAATTCACAAACAATAAATAATGAACCTTAAACAATAAAAAATGAATAAATATTTACTACGTAAGTTTTACTAGAAAACGAACAACACCAATTTAAAACGCTAACACGAGTCGTTATCGGTATATTGCAAGTTTCTCAAATAAGTTGATCAAAAATTTTGCATAAAAGAAAAAACAGCAAGTATTATCCAATAGGTTAATTTTCTGCATGCAATATTATGTATTTGTTAACATCATTCGCGTGGTTCTAGCCCATCACATTCACAAAAGTTTTTCACAAGTCAGAAAAGTTATTCACAAAGTTAGTCACAAAATACTTTATGTACTACTTTTGTATTCTGACACCAAATGTCGCTAATAGTCATTTATTATTCGGGATGTTTATTGTGACGTAGCAAAATTTCACATAAATACACCACCATCACTTACCTATTCATTGGATTATGGTATAACGCTCATTTTGTATGCGTGACCTGTGGGTCCATTCCTTTCATTTCTTTTAAGGTGTATTTATCAACAGAAATTTGCATTTTGATGCGAATTTTGCATGTGAGATGATTACTTTTGCCACTATTTGGACACATAAATTACCAATAGCACCAACTTTCAATTTGCATGGTGTTAATTTTAAGCCCAAATCATTCTGCATCAAAATTTCTCTGCGAAAGAAAAAAAGTCGTACATTATGTGGGAAAAGTCTCTGCTGCATATATCGTATTTTTACAGTCATGATAGTGTGGAATGATTTTAAATTTTAAGTCAAATATATTGTTCTAATCATAGTCTTTTCTCAAAATTTAGGTTTCAAAAGTAGATAATATATGTATTTTATATACATCATTCACTAATTCTGAATTCATTTTCAGATTCTCTTATCATTCGTTATTTTAAAGTGCATGCTACTTACTTTGCATTCTAGTTACAGCATCAAATATATGATGGAATAATTATTCACTATTTTAACGTAATAATCATGAGGGAATGTTGCTTACATCTATTGCATCTATCAATACAGTCGGTTTCACTTAAATGAATACTGATGTTTCATGAAATACTATTTGATTAAGCGGTGTATTCGATTAACCGGAGAAACTTATAAATAATATAGTTATTAATTAAAATTTTCCAGTATATCAACTGAACACATAATAATCATTAAAATTTTAGTAGAATAATACTACATTTTTTTAATATTTTTTAATGAAATAGGAATTCATGATTGGCATACACATATTGCTTACTGCATTACTTATGGCGAAAGAAATGTGTCAACATTTTGTCGTGGATTCCGCTGAACATTTGTTTAAATTTTCATCCATTGGATAAAGCAATTGCAGTTACCTCCTCTTCCCCAAGCTTCATAATGTTGACAAATGATGATTAAAGATCGAGTTACTTCGTTAAGAAATGGTGGCGGCTCCATTGTTTCACTATCACTCACATTATCTTAGTCCTAGCAAGTTTTATGGAGACCATCTTTTCATCCGGATCTGTCTTTCAAAGATCAGGGAGGACGTTTCTAAAGACAAAATTTATTCTGCTAATTTTTTTTTCGCTTCCGCTCTCATTTTCGTGGCAAGATTTCCCACCTTGTTCAATTATCCGCGATTGGACCGTGAACATTATTCATTAAATAAGGGAAATTTAACATTTGCCATATGATTATTACTTGGCTTTATGAGATTTTATTCGTATTGGTGGGGTCTTTTATTATCCGTCAAATGATCATATGATTATAATTTGTTCCATGATATTTTATTCGCATAGGTGGGGTATTGGACTATCCTTCACTTGAATAAGTGTTGACGTCTATATGGAACGTCATTAAAATCATAATTGCGCAATTGTCATTAGGTTTTAAATATAGCAATCAAATATTTAATATTATTATTGCAAATACCCAACTACTTGGATTTTAAACGAACAGCTCAAACTGCTGCTAAAGTAATGAATCTAAAATAGCTTCGATTAAAGCACCAAATTGTATAAAATTAATATTCGACCCATTTTGATAGCATAAAAATCCTTTTTTCGTCAGGACATACAGGACGCGACCAACCTTCACTCTTGAGATCTATATCGGAAACTGGTATAAGAATAGAAAGCGTGACTGAAGTAGATAACGGGGGTGGTGACCGGTAAGAGCAGAAAAAATAGGTAAAACAATGACGAGGAAAGAAGAAGGGGTAGAGCACAATGAATGTAAAATACTAAAGAGGAAAGTAAAGGTTCAATAAAGGATTCAAAACGCGTGTTCAGTAAGTACGACTGCGAATATAAGAGTCCTGTTAAACTACCAGTATCGGATGTTACATAAGTCGATCAAACCAGATGCAAAAATAATAGATTCTTAACAAATATGTAATATAAGTAGAAATGGAAATGGCTTCGGAATAAAAAGAGTTAACATTGCCAACAAATATTTCGGGAAAAAAAATCAGAAACTAAAACTCATTAAACCCAAACTCAGTAAAATGTAAACCAAATATTTCCAAGATTTCTGAATCTTCAACTTTTTCTTGAGTTTTTATTTTTCCAAAATTTTTTTAGCCTTGTTAGTTTCTCTAGCTTTCAAAACTATTTTCTGAACTTATTTTTCATATTTGTTGGAATATGTTATTTTTACTAATGGTTTGGTCGAAATGTTAGTTCCTTTAGCTTCCTAACATATTTTCAGTTCTATTTATTTTTCTTATTTGCTTAAAATCTGTAACTTTTACCAATAGTCTTGTCGACTCATGTTGCTTCCGAAATCAGTAGTTGAGTTTTAACTTATATTCGTAGTCGCACTGATTAAACAAGTGCTTTGAATACGTTGTTCGCTTTCATTTTCTGTATTTCACGTTTCGTTAATTGTATCCTATTTCTTTTTCCATTCTCTTTGATTTTGACCTACTTTTCCTAGTTCGGCCATCGTCAAACATTTCCCATATTTAATCATTTAGTCACGTTTGTTGTTCTCACATCAGTCGCCGATCCAGCTCTTACGAAAGAAGGTGCCACTTCTTGTATGTTCTGACGACGATAGCTGTTTCTTGCCTTCAAACTCGGTCGAAACTATTAATTTTGAATTGTAAGCTGCTTTTAACGAAGTTATCTTTGTTTTACTCACATACATCAAATTATGCAGTTGTAAATGGTACACCAGTGGTTTTAAATTTAGTTTTTACTAAAAATCATTTTTTGATACAGACTACTTCATTAAAGACCTGCCATAATGGGTAGCTATTCAATTTACATATGAATTAGTATCGGAATAAAGTAGTGCGTATATAATAGAATGAGTTGTGTTGTACTAAGTCCCAAGGAGGATAGTAGAATTCTGCATCTTCCTATCGGTGCAAAAATTTTGCCATACTACTGTTTTTACGATTTTTTTAACCGACTATTTCTCAAGAGTTACAATAAGGACGCTCTATTAATTTTGTATTGAAAGCTGTTTTAACGAAGTTATTTTCGTTTTACCTACATATATTATGTCAAAAGTATTTTTAGAATTAATACCAGGCTCAATCACCGAACATGCTTTGCAAAAATGATGAGGAAAAATTAAGCAACGCATTCAGAGCATATATCTGTTTCAAGAATGCATTGGATATATTTCATCATTGAAAAAAAAATCTGATGTGGGCAGCACACGACTTTCCTTATATAGTGCAATAAATTTATTACTTTTACAGTAAAGAAAAAATAGATTATTTTTATAGTAGTTATTTATATTCTTTCCAAGATATTGAATTTTCGTCAATGAGTCATCATTTCTATGTCGTCATCATCAATGAGTCGTCATTGATTTAGCTTCATTTTTATCCATTTGGCGAGTTTTTCGTGAATTTAGCAACATTTAAAAAAGTCACTAAGTTGGTGATATTCCACCAAATTCATCGCCAAGCGTCATGGACGACGAAATAAGTTATTCTTACAGCAGATAAATGACTATTGGCGTTTAAATACAAAAGTATTTTTCAAACTATCTTTTTTCAGGAATGGAACGAGCTAGATATACGAGTATGATGTCATCAAATTTATCGCATGGTATTACATATGAAAAGTGAACATGTTTCTCAATGGAAAATATTTTTTTTATTTTATATGACTTTTTGATAATTTTTTTGAAAAATGTGCAATATCTCGAAAACGGTTCATATTAGCATTCTAAAATATATGTCAATCTTTTTCTAATGAAAAATTACATAAGAAATGTCTTTTTACGTAATTTTATTAGCGGTTTTGATTTTTTGACGATTTTTTCAAAATTTCACTTGAAAATTTAGGGGGTTATGATCATTCGATTGCGTATAAAAACAATAGGCTTCCAGTGTTTACGGATTGTGATTTTTGTACCAAATTTCGTTCGAATCGGTCGATTCGTTCGGCAGTTCTCGTCTCCATAGACTCACTGATACACACACATACACATACACACACACACGCGCGCGCACACACATATACACACACACACACACGCACACACACACACACGCACACACACACACACACACACACAGACTTAATTTCAAAAAAGTTTGGTTCGTGATCAGGGATGCTTGAAACGAGCTCTCCCGTCCAAAACTCGAAATCGAGTTTTCGACCCCGTCACAATACTCGCTTCATACATTATGTATATAAAGAAAGTAACAAATACAGCCCGAAGACAAAAATATACAGTTTCATATTTTTAGGCCGCAGGCTTACATCTTACTATTGATAGCAAATTTAGCCATACTACTGTTTTTACGAATTGAATTTTTTTAAACAACTATTTCCCAGGAGATATACATATTATGTGATATAGATAACTTAGATAATGGATAGATAACTTGATATGGATTCAGCGTCAAATTCTGGAAAAGAATGGAGAAAAAAATTGGATTGAAAAATTTACGGCTCTTTTTCCATCTATAGTTCAAATATTTTTATTTTATTAGTAGCATTTCTTTCTCAAAGTTGGCGATGGAAGATGATACCTGATATAGATTTAGCATCACATTCTGGAGGAGGTAGGACATTTCAAAATGACTATTCACTTTGACTTCTGGTTCAAAATTGTTCATTGAAACATATATTTATCAGAATTGGCTACAGAGCGTAGATAATGAATGGCATGTATTTAGCATCAAATTCTAAAAGGGGTATTAGGACTCGCTAAACATACCCTCTTACGACTTTGGAGATGTTACATCAGATTAAAAAATTTACAATTTCCTTGAACCATCTATTTCTCATGGTCTTCAATATACAGAGTATAGATGATGACTGATATGGATTCAGCATAGAATTTTGAAGGAGAATGGTGGAGGTGAGTGTTACTAATAATATTTCAAAAATTTCTTAAAACGTATGTTTTTAAAATGTATAGATAATATTTAGACATTAACTGATATGAATTCAACATTAAATGTAGGATGGAATGGGATGGTTTACTAAGGATTTCCACTTTTGGATATGGAGGTGTTATTTCCGTTTTCTACAACATTTCATAAGACTGTACGGAATAAGTATACTTATAGGAATAAAAATGCTTAATAATTCCACCAAATATGAATTGTATACGTCATTTTCCGCAAGGTGGAGTTTCATTTATAAATCCCTTATCTATATATATAAACAAGAAAAATATGTTTGCATGTATGTATGTATGTATGATCCAACCGCACGGGAGAACGGCTGAACTGAATTTGATGTAATATGGTGAGTAGTCTTGAAATAGCCTTACTTAAAATTTAGTCTATGTTTCGAGTTTCTACAAGCAGGCGTTCTCGAGATATTAGTGAAAAACAAAACATTCGTTTGTCTTATCATCACAGGAGAACAGCTGCACCAAATTTAATGAAATTTTATGGGTAGCTTTAAAATATTCCTCCATATATTTAGTCCACGTTTCGACTTTCTAAGACCAGGGGTTGTCGAGATATTAATGGAAAACGAACCTTTTTACTAGGAGTTCTACTCTCTAACTCCAAGATTCTTAACGGAAAAGGTTGGACATCGTTGGTTTAAAATGTGAAAGTCAATTAAATCTCTGAGTTTTGTGGGAGTTTATTGAACGTATTACTCACTTTTTAAAATCGCAGGTTTGAAATATGAATTTAAATGGAAATTCTATCACCAAGGTTTATTTTTCACAGGCTTACTCAACAACGAAAAGTATTAAGAAATCAAAATGGTTATTTAATTATCAGTATTTTGTGAGGATTAACGGTTATTTAATTATCAGCATTTTATATCATAGCAAGTCATTTGGCTCTGCAGTGTACACTAACCACCTGACACTAGCCACACTGACCACCTGAAACATACTTTCTGGTATCTTGAAGTTAAAGAAAGGATCACAAATACTGCTTCTGCGGAATCTGGACGCACCAAAACTATGCAATGGAACACGACTGTGTGTCAAAAATATTTTAGCAAATGCCATAGAAACCACGGTATTAACGGGAAAGGCAAGAGGAGAGAACCTTGCATACCTTTGATACCAACCGACTTACCATTTAGCTTCAAACGAGTCCAGTTCCCAGTTAGATTGGCATTTGCTATGACCATCAACAAAACTCAAGGAGAAACCCTTAAGCTTGCATGCGTGAATTTAGCAAGTTCTTGCTTCTATCATGGTCAATTCTATGTGGCATGCTCTAGAGTAGGAACTTCACAAAGTTTGTTATGTCTTAGCTCCGGGAGGAAAATCAAAAAATGTGGTTTACAAGCAAGCATTGCGGTAAAACCTAACAAATTAGGATAATGTCATTTAATTTGTTAATATTTGCTTTGTTGCCTAGAGTTTAAGAGTCATTTTAGCTTTCCTTTCAAACTGTATATATTTCAAACTGTACATATTGACTGTACATCAATTGAGGACAGCTAATAATCACATTCTAGGACGCTGCCCGGAAGGTCTAGCTGTGAAGGGCGTGCCGGAAGCAGCTATGACTTATACTATAATGCAATGATTTTTTTTTTCTTATATAATGCAATGAATTTACTTCTTTCACAGTGAAAAAACAATGTATAAGAGTCACGGCCCTATATGTGCCGATGTAATTTTTATCAGAGTTTTGCGTCGTAAATCCTGAGCAACGTCGGTTAATCGCTGCTAGTTATTGATATAATTAAGGGTAAATGTAGCATTATATCAGCTATTACTCAGAAATTCTGCTACATTTCAGTTTCATATCGTAATTTTCTATGTTAACGTGTCATGTTTCAAGCCAATTATAGTGTTTTTCTTTTTCAGTAATCGTTATTGAACGAAAGTACATTATTGAAAGCTAAAAGTTGCAAGAAACTTTGTGATGTTGTCTTTGAAGAGCATAGAGTGTATTTAAAAATTAGGTTTCGTACAAAAGATGAACTTTTCCAATTACTGGATAACGGATGGGATAAAAGTCATTAGACGAAAATACCGAAAACACCAAAAGTGGAACTTTATATCTAGAGGAAGTTTTTTTTTTATGTTAGAAATAATAAGCGTTAATTAAAATACATAATGCTAGCACTGATAATTTTTTAGTTATACTGGTCGGGGTCATATTATTAAATTTTTGAACTGCATATGTTTTCATAAAAATTCTTGGACTGCCTCAAGGAAGGTCTATGAGTGTGAGGGGTATAATGTTGTTTTTCGAATTAAGTATTAAGGATGAAAATACCTGAGAATACAGTAGCGCAAAATTATTTATATATTGTAGAAATGATTCTGCGAGAAGGTGGCACCAGCCTCAGACACGAGAATGCCTAATTTTACAGTGGACGGACAGCGTTTTTATGATCAATAAATGGAGAATGACATCACGAGAATGACAAGTATGGACTCAAGAAAACCCATGCACCTCAAGAACTTATCCAATGGAAACCGGTCTAGACCATGCTCAGATGACTGGAGTAAATAGGCATATATTTACGGAGGCGACAATGAGAGCCAATGAGGGAACTCAAAAATTATCCCTTTGCAACAAGTAAACCTTAAGACTCATTTATCTTAAATGTGGTCCTTGATTAAGAACTTATAAAATGTACTTCAACACACTTTTCTAAAATGTGGTCGTTGAGTCAGGACGTATAAAATGCGTTTATACACTTCTCTTGAATGCCGTCGTTGATTAAACACGTCAAAATGCGCTTCTTGACTTCTCTTCAACTTCGTCGTTGACTAAGTCTATATGTTTTCTTAAAAATATCTAGAATTCTTCGTGTGCAAAAGAGATCCAAATATTTTGAGTGGAGTGCAATTCAAGGCACCAGTTCATTCTGAAAGCTACATGAGAAAGTCCAATGAAATGCTGTGTGCAAAAAAAATGTAAACTTTTTATATCAATATATGAGGAGTATGTAACCTGATTATAAGTCAGTAACAATTTCGCCAACTGTATCACAGCCGACACAATTAAGTAAGATAGGATGTAATGTTGTAAGAACTAATAAGTTGTAAAGACAAATAATGATGATGAAGTTAATCTATACTAAAATTCAGTATGAATAATAATATTATTAAAATTTAGTTTGAACAAGTTAATGTTTGTTCATTGTGTAAGTAAATATAATATTGTCTATTCATCAGTTTGAATTTCATATATAATCGGGCAACACCATAAAAATTTGGTGGGTTATTGCTGTCATAATTGCAATTATAAATGTATATTTTATATGCGTTTTATACGCTACAGAACTATCTCCATTTTTCATCATATTGCGCATACGGGAACTCAATCGTCTACCACCGACAATTGCGGTGTTGTGTATAGGAAGAAAATATAACTCGATTGCCTCAATGCACTGTCGGCGCAGCTGGAAACATTTCTGTTGACGTGAATGATTCTTTATGATGACTACAGACTGCACGCAGTGAGTCTGAATAGCAATTCTAAAGAGCACATAATTTTATAAATTGCGCGGAAAATTTACTATCAACTATCTCACTGAATTATTAAATAACACCCAGTTTACATTAATAGAATTAAATTTCTTTCATAGGGTTATAATTTATATATCGGTCATGTTTTGAACTATTTTTTACTACATTTTTGACAGTCAACATATCATGTATTTGAACTTGTTTATGTAACTGAAGTTTGAGGGCATTTCGTAAATTTCTTGTTTCTAAAATGACTACACAAAAGAAGCAGTGACGTTTTCTTTTAATATTATTTCATGATTTTTTCTGGTTAGGAATACTCTAACTTGAACCAGGCTGTATCTAAAGTATCAAATAACAAGAATTATTATGTCTGTAATGCATTATTTGCGAAAAACCCAAATCGAATTTATTATTATTCAGTTAAATATTTAAAATTGGAACTCCAGTTACAACACAAATTCATCTAGCAAGAGTTATGCAATGGTTTTGCAATGACAGCTATTATGAAATATTATTGTACTATTCAAACTCTGAACTGAATTAAGAATAGGGCAGTGTGATTGAAATTTATTAATTTAATTTGCATTTAATTTTATAATTTCAATAAACGAAATCAAGAACGCGCCTAAATTTGTTGGTACTGGTGCACTGTATCATTTATCTTGTAAAATTATATGTTTTGATTTTGAAATCATCAAAATTATTTGAAATTATCGTGAATTAATAACGAAATTATCGTGCACAAATATTGCCATTGCATTTAATTTCAACTTGTACAAAATGTCTGTGTTGTCTGCATTAGGTAATTAATTCCTTATACCAAAATATTTAAAAAAAGGAAATAATTATTGTTTGAATTTATGCTAATTTTAAAAGACGAACTTTTAAATTTATTATGTAAATGTTTTCGTTACAGATCAAGTATTTTCAAAATTTTAAATATTTGAAGCATACTAATCAATTACCGGCTATAATATAACGATTAAAACATACCTGTTTTCATACTAAATCAATGAAAAATGCTCCAGGATGTAATTTACGTTGAGCATCGCTGATTTGTAAATAAAGTAATAAATATGAATTCTAATTACAACTTCAGATTCATAACGGTAATTATTTAGTACGCTTCAGGTCATAATTTTGTTGAATATGATACTGGTATCTTTTAACTGCCTGCTTCCACCCCCCCACACACATATCTACTTCTCTATAATATAGAAAAGGGAATTGAAAGCATAATTTCAACATTGCCATTGAAATTTACATAATGCTGTAAACTCCGAATATTATGATTTCAATAACCACACTGCATGCACCTTGGCAAACGACATTATGTAAGCTATTATCAGAATACACCCATTAATAAAATTACGTATTTATAAAGTATACATCTAGTAATATTTTTTATTTAGAGTTTTAGCAACGGTACATTTCAACACAGTAATAACAATTCAACATATAAAGTTCTACCATCTTGTCTACATTTTTTGTGCGTATAACATTAAATTATTCACAATATGCTGATGCTGATGTGTGTGTCGTACAAAGAGGTAGGTAACATTTCAAATGAGTGAGCATTGAATATTATTGTTAATTATAGTTTTTGTTAAGAATGTAACTGTATTATACGATCATTTTATATTTATTAAAAACTTACTATGAAGGAATATATTTTAATTTTTTTCAATGCGATGAATGCCTCTATTCGAAAATTGTTTATTAAATAAATTTTAACCCTTGAACCCATTGCATAATACCTAGTTTAGATTCCAATTTATTATGTAAAACAGTTTTTTTTCTGAGGTATTTTCCTGACTTTTTGTGATGCATATACACTCTTCTGCACACACAAAAAATCATCCCTTAAACCTAATCCGACCATATCGACATTTCGCATGCAAATTCATTTATACTAAGTATGCAAATGATTAAATTTGCAAGGCCAATGAGTGTTAACTTCAGTCATAACGCGCTTAACTACTGCGCAAATAGCATCTAATAAAGCAGGTTAAAAATGTGGGCGGTTTATCTTTGCTCGTTATCGGCGTTACAGTTCCATGGAGGCACAGACAATAATGCCGTTACGACATTGCCAAAGACCGTATAAGCAATTAGGCGAGTTCAAACGTGGTCGTATATTCGGGATGCGTGAAGCTGGCTGGTCATACCGAACAATAGGCCGCCACCTGCCACGAACGGACCCTGTAGTTCAAAGGTGCTAGCAACAATGATTGCTACAAGGAACACATCGGGGGAATGAAAGCTCTGGAAGGCCAAGGTGCGTGAATACGAGACATGATCGGATGATTGTGCGACTCGCTCAAAGTCATCATTGTCCGCCATCACTCATCCTACAGCCTCTTCCATAACACCCGTGGTATCTTCCACCATCTCACGGTGCTTGGCTGAGGTGGGGTTACGCTCACGACGGCCTTTAAGACGTCTGCCCATAACCCAACAACATCGTTTGGAGTGGTGTCATAGTCGAGCTGTGGCTGCAAGCAGATTGGCATCGCATAGTGTTCAACGATAAATAACGCTTCAGTCTTTGAGCAGATGATCATCGGGTACGTGTGTGGAGGCGTCAGGGCCAGCGGTCCCAAATAGCCTTTGTTTTACACATGTACACAGCCATTACCCCTAGTGTGATGGTGTGGGGTGCTATCTCTTACGACAGCAGGTGGCCCCTAGTCATACTGCGCAGAACCTTAACATATCAACGATAACTTGATGAAATCCTGCGGCCGTTTGTGTTACCCTTCATGGCACTCTATTCTGGGGTCATTTTCCAACAAGATAATGTTATGCCACATACGGTTCGCTTATCTGTAGACTATCTCCGTGCTGTTGATATTATTCCTTGGCCAGAAAGGTCAACATACATTTCGCCAATGTAGCATGTATAGGACATACTAGACAGCCAGATTCTAGTACATCGAAATGTAGCAGATCTGGAGCAACAATTGAGGAATGCCTGGCATAATGTATTGCAGGATGATATTAGGAATATTGATCACTCCTTACCTAGACGTATACAAGCATGCACTGCCTTCAAGGGAAGTTTCACCAATTACAGATTTGAAAACCACAATGTGCAATTGCTAAGAATTGATGGGTCCTGTGGCCTTGATTTTGTAATCATTTCATTATCTATGTATGAACTGTACGCATATTTAATTTCAATAAAAACAGTCACTTTCTCCATGGTGCTTCATTTGGTTTTGCAAAAGAATGTATTAAAAGAGCACACCAGTGGTCTAAAATTTAATATTTTTGCTGTTACTTTCGTTACTGTTACATTCTGATACTGACTCATCTCGAACATTTATCCTATTAATAAGAAATTTATCCCTACTGAAATAAAATGAGCAGGATTTACACAATACCGCATATAACACGTGCTGTCAAATTAACAATAGACCTCGAAACATGCCATACAAGCATGCCAAGAACAAAGACGACTTAAAGTACCCAAACAACTGACTTTCGAAGGCGAATTGTGTGCGCGCACGACCCAATCTCCCGCAGTGTTGCCTACTCGTACGTGTGCCGTAGGAACTCACTACAAAGGATAGTGTGCCACGAACAAGAAAAGATCCAGTACGACTTTTCTAAAGCATGCAGAGTTCAAGTTGCTCTGATGATTCAAAACTGGTCCAGTATAACCATTTGCTTAGATAAAATTTATAAAGTTATACGGTTTTATGAGAGCTCTAGGTGAAAGTCAATATTAAAATCCCCCATGAAACGTTTTTATTATAAAAAATACATTGTGCGCGGAAAATGTGCTCCATTTTGCAGACCCTAGCATTTCCTTGATTTTTCACTGGTCAAAAACGGCTCTAATTTCCAACATCGGTAATAATGATTATGCAACGGTTGTAAATGCATATGGTTTTATATTGTTCTTATATTGGGAATCGGATATGACTTACCAACTGGTTATATATTCCGATAAATTATTTGAAACTAATAAGTGAAACTAAAGACATCTAAATGATTTTAGTAGAACCTGTAAATACATATGTTAGGGAAAATTCTAGTAATCAGATAACATAATACCTATTATAACATTGTTTATTCATAACACATATAAATCGCATACACCTTGAGACCCTTCCCTATATGTTTCACGTTTGTAAATGAAATCATATGCGCTATACGCTAAATAATACGCTAAAATCCTGTTATACAAAAGTCACCTTTATTTTCAATTCGTTTTCGATTTCATGAAACAAGAGCGAGCTCTTAAAACAAATATTTAAAACAGACATAATTTTAATAGTACATCATTTATTTAACCGGAATTCAATGCATGATGCTCCCGCAATTCATTATTAGACACTGCATTACTTAATGTGAATTTTAATTCCAACATTCTAATTCAATACATATAGAATTAATTATAAACTGCCTTTGAGGTAATAATTATGAAGAATTATCGTATGCAGTACCTTCCGCGAACTTTATTAATACACGGAATACAATTAAAACCAGTGCAACAACTGTTGAAATTAAAATATTAAATCAGCATTTAAAATAAGGATTTCTGTATACCTCCAGCACTAACGTTTTGTTAAGTCCTGTTTAAAATTAAAATCTGAATGTACGCATTTAACAACCAAAATCGACAAGAAGGGGATATCATAGAGCTTAATTTTAATTGAATTGAAGCTCATTTTGGCGACATATATCATTGAAGATATGAGTAGATATATGTATTCTTTAAATATATTATTAAAATATGTGAGAGATACTAGACATATAAAGATACATGTAATGTTTTGCATCTTTACATATTTTATTGAAATTCAGTATATTGGTTAATATATCTTTTCGTCTTATTAATTTTTGGCACTTACAATTTCTATTGGTATTTTAAATAAACTCTTAGCCAAATAAATCAAAGCGCCTTGATAAAATATTAGTTGGTGTGAAGTAAAACTTGACCATGCAAGCAAATGATTAAAGATTTGACGCCAATGACGTTTTTCCGCCTATGTCGTTTTCAGGGCGAATTTGACGTACATGCAAAGGAGCAAGAACTATCAGACGATGTCTGTTAACATTCAGATTTTTTAATTTATTTAATTATATTGACTTCAGTTACGTAAATAATACTTCTGCGATGGCTTTGAAGACACTACTTTCAACTGAATGATTTTTAGAAGGGCCACAAGGGGCTATAAAAACCCAGGTGGTCGTGTAGATGGATTTTCCGCCCTCCAGATCATACAAATGTCGCTGTAATACCCGACTGGCAATATTGTTCACAGGAAGGTAGATATGTTGTTGTTGCAAATCCCCTAAGACCAGCAGAGCTGGATCAGGTCCATGACATTATACACCCTAAATAAATGCAGCACCAACAACGGACTGGCAGCAAGATCCCGCGTGGAGAGCCCAGGTACGCAAAAATATGAACAGGGGAGGTCTGCTCAGAAGAACACTTGGTACAGACCTCTAGAGACTTCAGTATGTGTATTTCATAGATCTGAGATGCCTACTGAGGAAGCAAGTATGGGTAGTTTTATCCTTCCTCTTACAACCAAGTGGCAGAGAACCACCCGGTCGGTTCCCCTGATACCAGCGGTGCACTGGTAGAACGAGCCAGGTGTTTTTGTTTTTGTACTTTGTCCTGGAGAAAAATTCAATTTAGGTGAGAGGCGCAGAGGACACCGAGGCAACACAAGCACCCGCCTTGGCCAGGGTGTCCGCGTTCTCATTTCCCTCGAGGTCAACGTGAGAAGGAATCCACTTTAGGTGGATCCGATGAGAGGTGGATGTAGCCTTCAGTGTAGGTGGATCCGAAGGTAGATGCCTCTAATGCACTCTGTTAGATGAAGCAACAGGTGAAAGGGATTGGCGGATAATGAGTTCCAAATTGCAATTTTTTTTTCAATTTTAGTCTATTTTGGTTGTTTTCTACGTTATTTTAGTGTAAATATCTTCATTAATATTGCAGACAGTTTCACATGTTTCTTTTCTTTAGACTACTTATTTTTACAACAAAACATTTATTAATTGAACGGTTTTACTCCACGGACCATATACAAATTTAGATTCACTTTTTTTATAAACATGCCACGCACTGGAAAAAAAAGTACAAGATAGAATTTCGCATTTAATTTAACAAACTCTCAAATTTCCATTTCAACGATAAGAGCTTGCAATTCCGCGGTAGAGCGTCTGAACGGTAGAGCGAACGTAGAGCGAACGGTAGAGTCTTCGAACGGTAGCGTCGGTAGAGTCTTCGAACGGTAGTGTCTTCGAGCGGTAGCGTGCGAAAGGTAGCGTCTGAACGGTAGAGCGAACGGTAGAGCGTTCTGAACGGTAGAGCGTCGGCTAGCCAGTACGAAGATTCAGAGTTCAATTCTCGGTTGTGCCAGCAAGGTTCTTTACACTGGAGCACGAAAAAATCAACCATGTAGGTAAGTGCAGATGTCTGAGGGTTCAATATCACTTAGTATCATGACACGGATTCAGTAGACTCCGAGATATGTGGATCCCAAATTGGTAGGATAACGACCACACAATAAGCTAACCTGCATGAAAAAATTGCATTAAGACGCTAACCTGAAGTAAAAAGAGTAGGAGGTCATCAGTCAGTCTGTCAGTTGCACGCAAATCTGTCATTAGAGGATGGAGAATGCCGAGTCCACCTCGATGATAAGATCTGACAATTCCATCCTAGTAGCTCAAAGGTAGAACTTCGACTGACCAGTACAAGAATCTTGGATCCGATTCCCGGTGGTTGGGACAGCAAGGTCTTAAACCAATTGCCGAATATTGAATATAAAAGTCATCTATATTGAAATAGGCTGTATATTTATATGAACTTCAGTTCTTAATTATTATTTTTTTTAATTAGATTAAATACTCTAACAATGTCTTTCTCCAATGTGTAAACAGGTCTATCAAGCCAAGGAATAATCACTCGACTGATTCGTATTAATGCATTATTATTTGAAGTATCTTTATATTTACATTTATAATAATATATTATATTTCTAATTTTATACATAATGGATATATATCTGTATATATCTATTATATTTATATCTTTATATTTATAACATTAGACTATAATTTCTTTAACAGACGATATCACAATCATTGCTATGAGAATAATAAATTTTTTTCTTCATTGATAAATCTGTAATGGAAATTTTAAATTTGTGTAATTCGTGATTTTAAGAAGCAAATTACATTTTTTAAAATCTAGTTCAGAGTTTTTTTTTTACAGTGTATCTACACATAATGTTTATGTCGGACGGTCTGGGTCTTCAACATAATGTTAATTATTGTAAAACAGCTCACAGACAAAATTCATATAGAACCACACGCTCTAATACAAATTTTATACTTTAAAAGTATTAGCTTATGGTTCATTTTTTTAAAATTATCTGAAGTTTTCCTTTAGTCCTTTTAGTTAAATTTCCCTTATTGGAATTAGTTGTATTTTTCCTTTATTAGTATTAGCATGATTTTCTGTTATTAGTATTAGCATGATTTTCTGCTATTAGTATTAGCCAGAGTTTTTTCAATTAGTATTAGCTGGAGTTTTCATTTATAATTATATACTATTATTGGCCTTTTTTGGAAACATCTGAAGGTTTTTTTATTACTCTAATTTAGATTTTTCCCTTATCAGTATTAGCAGGAATTTTCATTCCATAGTATTAGTCGTTACCATATTTGTAATTGAACATATGAGTAAAAAAAACATTTCGTGATGAATTAAGCATACAAATATTTCAGGTTCTTTCAATTCAGTAAAACAATTAAATGAGTAGATAGAATTTATATAGAAATATAACGTTCTTGGCAAAGACAAAACAATGTCTACTGAAATATAAGTATCATGTAACATTATCTTGTCTAAACGAGTTCACCTTTGTTATCGTTAATGAAAGTCAAAAGTCTGAGGCCATAGCGTGCCTCTTCTAAGATGTAATCCAGAGATATTACTTTGGGAGAAAATAAAGGTATGGTTTCCATATAACAACCATCTTTGGTGACACAATGAATACTATATAAAGCAATTCTCTGATTTCGTATGTTATAGCTTTTGTTACTATTCTAACGGTTGCAAGTATTATGTACAAGTAGTAAAATGTTCTTCCCACATAAAAATGTTTATTTATTTATATTTACTTTCTAACTTTTTCTCACTTTTTATTATTGATTTATTTTTACTTTTTTCTGTGTCTCATTTTTTTAATTAATACTTTATTGTTTATTTCACATTTATTTTTATCAAATTATTTTTTCTATTCTCTCATTTTATGTGCTTATTCATTCATTTTTATTTTCTCATACTATTGTTTTCGACGTTGATATTCAGACGGAAACCCACGTTTTAAGAATTGAAAGACTTTGAAACATTTGGTATATATTCCTACAGCAGAAAACAGCATATATGGAACGTTTTTGTGCTCATTATATGCACGGCATAATGTAATAGCTGATAACTGCAATGTCAGTGCTAAACTTGTCAAAATTTTGCGACCCCTTACTATGCCTAACACGGTATGCTGTACCTTGTGCATCTTTCTCTACTCATCTTTATATGTAAAAGAACTAATGTCCTAATTATTCTCAATCAGTCTCAATCATTCTCTGTAGACTATCATGAATATTTTATCACTGCCCGAATTTCCCCCTTACCAATGAATTAGAGTTCATCATGTCGATACACGGAACAAAATGTAAATTCAAAATTCACAAGCTACACAGTCTATGGCTAACGAACGATTACCTTCTTCAAAGTTACACATCTACAGTTCGATTTAAATAATTCTTTCAAAATCCCTTCTTATTAAACTTATATATTTCCATAAAAATACTGCTTCTTGCTACTTAAAATTTAAAAATAGAAGTAATTTTACATTCCATTTAAAGCTTACGGGAATCATGATATTTTGATGAGATACATTTTTATTAATAATTCACGATGCTCCTTTTAAAGATTATAGTATGTATTTAAATTTTCTAAAATGTAAAATTATAACTTGTTAAAAATAACATATACATTTCTGTATGTACATTTCATTTAGAAAGATGAATGGATTTTTTTATATTAGAATGTAATTGGAAATTATGACTTCTAAAATGAGATTGCGAACATCAGTTATTTCTAAGTGAAATATATATTTTTGATAGAGGTTATATTGACAGTTTTATATTTTGTTTATTTTTTTGTTCTATATTATGCTTGTTCGCCATTTTCGTTGATAAGTTTGCAATTGCACGATAACGCCATTATATACCATTACACCATTGCAGCCTCTGCAAAATATGCTATTGGCAATTGCATGCATTAAAGCACCCGACGATAATAGACCATTACATTTTATTGCAAATCGTTTAAGTAGATACTTAGTTTCACAAGGCAATCACGTTTGTAACACGTTTTTTCTTCAGTTAGTCGGATATCTTTTGTGGTCTCCATGTTGTTCCGATAGTTTGGTTTTGTCTCTGACCATTTTAATGTTTTAAACAATAGTGTATGAATATATTATTGTTTATTGAACTATAATTTGATCCGTGATAGTATTTAGGTAATAATTTAATATTTCAACAAATAAGAAGTTTAGTATTGAAAAATTTCGATAATGTGAGGTTACTCAAATTATGAGGAAAAATTCTTCATAATAGTATCCGAATATCTAAATGTCCTAACTTACCAACCTTTAAAATGCAATTTTCGGTCAAAAATACGATTTTCTATTTTTGGCTTAATATTAAATCCTGATTTTTTAGCTTTCTAACTCAGTTTGAATTTTGTTTCTATCTAGCTTAGAACTTGAGGTGCAGGCATTTTAATATTTGTCAGTTGCAAGTTTTTGAAACCGAAAGTACCATTCCGCTACCGGAAGTGAACTTAAATGTTTGTTTACATTAATATTTTACTTAATATAAGCATCAAAATGTATTACTACATATAAAATGAATTTAAAAAGGAAAATGAAAAACTTTGAAATATTTAAAATGTGTTAAATAAATGTGGCAACACGAAGTTTTATTCAGATATCTGGCATCAAAATTTAGGATACTGTGTTTGTTTATATTTCCGTAGCGTTTTCGGAGTTTTTCTATTACGAGTGCTCATAAACTTTAAAATTCTTGTTTGAAGTTTTATTTTTCTTTTTGAAATGAGAAAAAGTGTAGGTAGAAAACGAAAACGCCAGCTTAATGTAATCAATATACGAAAAACGATCAAAATAACAGTGTTGAAGATGACTCAGTAAATACTGCGAGTTCAAAAAAGCTGGAAACATCTACTGCTTCAGATGTTGAATTGGCGAATCAGTAAGTGGAAGCAGAATTACTCATTTAGAGATTCTGTTTAATGTTTTTTCTGCGATTTACTGTCCAAAATGTTTTAATTTAGGATTGGAGTTAAATGAAAAATCCAGATATGGATTTTGTTCTCATTTTGTCCTAGAATGTAAAAACAGTAACTTTTTCAAAAGTTTTCATTTATCTAACAAAATTAATAATGAACCTGGAGTAAACAAAAAATTTGTATATGAAATGAGGCAAATTGGTAAGGGTTTCTCAGCGACTTATAAACTCTGCAGTACATTGAATGTGTCTGAGCTTGCGAAAGCTACGTATGAAACACATGACGTAAAAATTTTGAAAGTTGTGCAGATGTAGCTGAAGATTCTGTGGCAAAAGCAGCTGGGGAAGTTATTTCAAAAACAAAAAGTGATGAATGTGGTGTTTCTGTGGATGGAATATGGAGAGTATAGGACATACATCTTTGAATGGCTGTGTTGCTGCTATTTCAGTCGATACTGGGAAATTATACGACCTGGAAGTCATGTCGTCATATTGCCGTACATGGAAAGAGATACAAAAGTTACCAAAGAGCACGGAGTTTGTGTCGCTGAAAGCTGATCAAGTGTGTCAGTGTAATTTTGAAGGTTCGGCAGGAAAGATGGAAACTGTGGATGCATCGAGGAGTCTTCAGAGGTCTGTGGATCAAAGAAAATTGATGTACCCGAAATATTGTGGTGACGGAAATTCCAAAGGTTTTTTATGCATGCAAAATACTTATGGTGATAATAATGTCACAAAATTTGAGTGCATTGGGCATATACAAAAACGTGTAGGTTCACGTTTGCGAAAACTCAAAACAAAAACTAAAGGTCTCTCGGGCAAAGGTAAATTAACAGATGTGTTTATAGACAGGCTCCAAAATTACTATGGAAATGCTCATCGTGTTAATGTAGGTAATTTACAAAGCATACAGCAAAATGTGATAGCTGCTTTGTTTCATTGTGCGTCAAATTCCAGAAAACTAATGCATGGGCAATGCCCTATTGGAAAAGACATCTGGTATTATAATCAGGTGAAACACGTTTAAAAGAAAAATATCCTGGTTAACCTATTGATATTCTGGATATTATAAAACCAGTTTATTTAGAACTCTGTTCCAGAGAATTGTTAGAGAAATGTCTACATGGCAAAACTCAAAACGCCAATGAGTGTTCTAACGGTGTAATATGGCAGAGAGTGCCAAAAGGTGTTTTCGTTTGTCTGCAAACTGTGAAATTGGGGGCGTATGATGCAGTGATACCATTTAATGAAGATTATCAAGGATGCTTAAAAGTTTTAACTGATCTGAACATTAAAAATCCAGGCTATTTCACCTTGACAGGTTTTGGACAGCTGGATAACGTTCGAATTGGTGATTCGAAGCGTCATACGACCCCTGTTGCATATAAACGTAGAAAAATTTTAATAAACAAAAGGGAAAAAAGAATAACTGTAAATAACACAGATAATGAACTTCATAAATCAGGAGCCTTTTAAAATTAAATTTATAGGTAAAATCTTGTATTTAATTATATTTTCTGCTTTTTTCTCAAAATGAGATTTTTAGCATTTTGCTTTATCGCAAAACATCATAAGTCAAAAAATTATAATTTTAATGTTATAAAACTTTGCTAAAATACTCTAAAGGATTTGATTGGTTTAGGGAATGAACCTCTACTATTATTATAGTTAAATTATTTTTCATTTTTTAGTTAATGAAATTTATGAATTGTCATATATTTTCATGATTTTTCTGTGTGTAAAATCGTTAACTCCTATAATCTTTTAAATAACATTGTTATAGTTATGAGAGTGATTCAATCCCTCAAGTAGGTTTCAGTCATTATAATAAAATTTACAGAATAAAAATATCTTCATTTAAATTTGAGTTTTGATGTTTTGCAAACGTGCCATTTTATAGCAATTTTATGCACTTTTTGAGCTTAATCAAAATATTTAAAAATATATATATTTCTACTTATTATTTACAGTTTTTGGCTATATTCTATAATATAGTGCACATAAGTTGGCAGTTTTTAATATTAAAAAAATTCCCCTTTGAATGTAGGCAGGCACCTTAACTACATATATTTTCTATGAAAGAAATCACACACTCATTACAAATCCTTATTTGAATGAAATAGTAACTGGATTTAACCTATTTCTTTGCATTGAGAAGGAAAATATAGAGGCTCTTTGATAATTTGGTACGAAATTTAAAATTAAATATGTTAAAATTATGTGTATGATAATTAAAATGTTTTTCAAAATATTTATGGGAATTTTTATCTTAATGGAAAAACAATTAAATAGATGTAACAAGTATATCGAAGCAATTATATCAATATATATAATGAATATTAAAATTAAATATCTGTACAAAGTAAAGTTAAAATTAAATTTTACTTTTAGTCTTGGAAATATTTCTCGACATTTATTTATAAAAAAAATTATTTAGTGTCACTATTAATTATTTATGATTTTAACTTTTTTATGGTAGATAAAATATCATCTATGTGATTTTAGTAATGATGGTAGTGATATTATGCATAAAATATTTGTCGCACTTTTTATGTAAATTGTACAAGTTTTCAAAAGTACACAGCATACAATACAACACCGTAGAGTTAAATTTATAATTATATAATTTTTTAATTCCAATAATATATTAAGAATACAGTGTAATTAAACAGTATAGTCAAACTGCATTTGCTCGTTTTATCATTTTTCCAAAAATCCATCTCTAATAATCAATCGTTACTTTTCCCAATTACCCAAATTCCAATAGATTTTTGTCTACCTTGCTCTGGTTATTAGGAACTTAATGTAAATGTAAAAACCAAACCAATCATTTAACAGTTAAGGAATCGATTCCCTTTTAGTAAATGACAAATCCCTAGATCCCTAGTTACTTTTCCCAATTACCCAAATTCCAATAGATTTGTGTCTACCTTGCTCTGGTTATTAGGAACTTAATGTAAATGTAAAAACCAAACCAATCATTTCACAGTTAAGGAATCGATTCCCTTTTAGTAAATGACAAATCCCTAGATCCCTAGTTACTTTTCCCAATTACCCAAATTCCAATAGATTTGTGTCTACCTTGCTCTGGTTATTAGGAATTTAATGTAAATGTAAAAACCAAACCAATCATTTCACAGTTAAGGAATCGATTCCCTTTTAGAAAATGACAAATCCCTAGATTCACTTCCAAACTTCATACATGACATACCTTTAATTCTTAATAATTACTGTAGTACTTAATAAGCACTGTAGAATTTTCTACAATTTTAGAAGCCGAAATAGATTTGTATTTCTTTTCAAATCAAAGATAATATTCATTTATGCATTGAGAGATGTCTGTAAATATATTATATTAAGAGGAAACTTCCAAGTAATTAGTCTGAAATTTATATGCAAATCAGCATACCTATATTTTGAGTATGTTTGAAAACGAAAAGAACATTTTCCCCTTTGAATTCATGGATTAATAGTCTACTTGAGAGAGCCAATAAAAAACAGAATGAAGGCGGTCCATTTCGTCTGTTTTGACTCGGGGTTTTATGGTCTGTCTAGTACTTTAGGAGTTCAAACGTATCCTTGAAACAGCTGTACGTACATTGGTTATTATTTTCTGATTAATTGAACTGTTTAAGATTCTCCTCACACATAGCACAACGTGTTTTCACTTGATTATAATATATTGTTTGACATTTATATTTTCGTTGAACGCACAAGTTTCATTTATTCATTTAAGGGTGCTTTAATTTTTAAAACTCTTGATAAATTTATATTTGAAGCATGTATTATGTTCCGTGTTTTATCCATCCAAATTAAATGTTTTAATAAACATTTTATATATTTGCTGGTTCACATAATTTTTTGCAGAATAATCTTTGACAATAAGAGCTTGCAATTCCATCCCAGTAGCTGAGCGGTAAAGTGTCGGCTGACCAATGCAAAAATTCGCCTTTCGATTCCCGTTTGGGGATGACGAGGTTCTTTACAATGGCGTCCGAACAAATCAGTTCTGTACGTTAATGCAAAAATGTCGGAGGTCTGAAGATCCCAGACCCCAGACTGTGCGACTCACATATTTGGTTTAGAGTAGCTAGCTGCACGGCCGGGAAATGAAACCTCCTGCACTCAGGAGGCACCCAAAGTACACCATCCTGCCAAACGAACATTTATTTAGATCTAAAAAGATAACAATTGATGAAAAAGATTGTGATTCAACAGACATTTTTACATTATATTTGAACTTGATAAGTACATCCATTTTTTAAAAATGGGAAAAGGGTTAATGCGAATACAGATAGAAAGATCATTGAAAAAAAACTTAGTCTGAAGTATATTAACATAATGAAAAATATATTAAAAGTTAAGAAAATAATCAAATTTTAAAAGTAAAATTTAGAAAATATATAAAAAGAAAATTTATGAAAAAGGAAAAAAAAATTGGCACATGAAAAACAGAAACAGAATTTTAGAATAAAATTTAGAAAAGAAAAAATAGAAAAAATACAAGAAAAAAGGTTCAAATAAAAAGAAGGTCCAAGAAAATAAGATCAGTTAACATAGCTTTTTTTTAAAAGATGTCGGAGGTCTGAAGACCCCAGACCGTGCGACTCACATATTGGGTTTAGAGTAGCTATCTGCACGACCGGGAAAGGATACCTCCTGCATTCAGGAGGCACCCAAGGTCTACCATCCCACCAAACGAACTTTTATTTAGGTCTAAAAATATTACAATTTATAATAAATATTGTGATTAAACAGACAGTTTTACATTATATTTGAACTTGACAAGTACGTCCATTTTACAAAAATGGGAAAATGGTTATTGCGAATATAGATGAAAAGATCATTGAAAAATAATATTTAGAGTGAGGTATAACAACATAATAAAATATAGATTAAAATGAAAGAAAATAATAAAATTTTAAAAGTAAAATTTAGAAAATTATCTAGATGTCGGAGGTCTGAAAGTGACCTTAGTACGACTAGCACGGATTCGGTGCAATCTGGTATATTGCGTGTCGATTTCAAATCGGGAGGGCAATGACCACGCAGGCAACTAACCTGGAGATTAAATTGGATCAAGAGGCTAACCTGAGGTAAAAGTAGCAGGAGGTGGTCAGTCAGATTGTCAGCCGTACGCCAATCTGACATTAGAGGGTAGAGAAAGTAGATTGCATTTCGATCATTAAGATCTTGCAATTCTGTCCGAGTACCTCAACAATAAAGACGTCGGTCGGCCAGTTCGAAAATCCGTAGTTCGATTCCCGCTTGAAACAGCAAGTTTTACATTTTCAGAGGAAATCAAGCTGAAGCATTTTATTAAACATGCTTGCTAGGATACTATCATATCACTAAATAGTTATATAACAGATAATAAAAGTAGTTAATAAACCAAAAATACATAAAATATGAATTTAAAGACGTTTCAAACGTTTTGATAGTCTACATATTTGTACTATTTTTGTTGTTGTTGTTAAACTAGAGGGCTTCGGCGCCTGCTGGCAACACTCCACAACGGTCGCAATTCGCTTCGCGAGTCCCTGCTTGGCACTTGATCAGCTGGCTTTTTGAGCGCTTTCGTTCTGCCTGTTAAGCAGGCATAATACGCCCGTTGGGAGTCCGTCCATTATTCTTTGGATGTCACTAAATCAGACGTTCGCTTCACGAGATCCTTCAGCCCGATCGACGTTTAAGACCACCCTCGTGATCCTAATCGACTTGACCAATTAAATCTGTGTCCATACTGAAGAAAATTATTTACTTAAGATAAAATAAATCAAGTTGAAATTAAGAAAAAGGTATCTATCTAAGAAGTTAACGATAAATGTATATGAATAAAACTCAAGGACACAACACAAATTAAAATACGAAGATCATTTATTGGGCTTTATAAAAGACGTACAAAATAATTACCAAAGCCAGAGCGCTTTCAACCGTATAAACACCCTTCATCAGTGGCAACACAAGACGTAAAACATTCAATCGTTCGTATATACTCTGCAGAATTTTCATATATAAAATGGAAATGTACAAGACTATTAATTATTAATAAATATCTAAAGCCCAAATAAACAAACATGCATCGATTATTTAAAGCAGGTCAATTACAAGCAAAATACAAAAAAAAAATCTGATGTGGGCAACACATGACTTTCCTTATATAATGCAATGAATTAAATACTTTTACAGTTAAAATGTTATTCTTATAGTAGACTAGCAGCATACCCGTTCTTCGTACGGAGTATATAATATAAATAAACTTAAAATTCACAATCATGTGCAAATTCCTATAGTATACTAAATGGCATTTTTAATAAAAATATTCTGTTAAAATATTTAACATAATGCTCCTAAAAAGAAGTTAAGGAATGGCTGTTCTCGTTATTCAAAATTATCTTCACGGGTAGATCTGAAGAATAAAATATCCTGGCCTTTTTGTAAGCAAATTTATAAAAAGTATGGAATTGAATCAATATATGCAAAACAATAGCGTGTTGTATGGGATCCGTACTACTTATATACGCGAATATTAGAAGATATAACCTGTATTAGTAGATTACATATATAAATTGAGAATATCAATAAATCCGTAATTTTTAAATCAGTAGGCAATAATTAATTCCAATATGTGCCCAAATGAAAGTGCTAAAATTATATGGGAAGATAAACCCGTACTACTTATAATGTCATACATTAGAAGATATGTCCTAGTGTTAGTAAAGGATTACCCGTATTATAATGTGTAGTCTGAAATTTTTTTACCAATATATAACAGATTACTTAATAAATTAAAAATATCAATAATCCCTGTCATCTTCAAACCGGAAGGCTTGATTCCAATATATGCCAATATACATGTACTACTTATATTCTTTTAGATTAGAAGATATACCCGTGCATTTGTAGAAGATTACTCGTACAACGTACAATATATGAGTTTCAACAATTTTTGCCGCAATAAATCAATGCCATAAGAAATTGAACATATCAATAATCTCTGAATCAATAATCCCCGAAAACATCAATAATAATAATGTTTAAACATGAAGATCGTAATTGATATTATCCAGTTAAAAATACGATGGCAATGAAATTTATTTTATATACATTTCTTCATCATTAAAATCGGAAAAGATTTAATAAAAACCTTCTTCCTCATAAGCACATTAAATTTAAATCCATTGTTAAGCGACATGTTATGATTTGCTTCAAATAAATTGGTGGTCAAAATATCGTCTGAATATCTCTAATGAAGGTTTGGCGACATTTTAAAAAATCGCCAAATTTATCGCCAATTTGGACTGTAGAACTGACAGTCCCACTTGGCGATAAATTGACGAACCATCATCAAAATATTATCCCCTAAAAAAACACAATTTCGTTTATTTAGGGCAATTTATCAATTTCAAAATATGTTTATGGATTTATAAATATTTTTATCAATTTTTTGACATTTCAAAAATTCGCTAAATGTGTTACTAAGTAGGGCGGTTGGATTGACAGACAAATGCTAACGAAACACCATTTCAGTACTTTCTTTTAACAAAACAAAATAAATTTCATTGATTTACGTCATTTTTATCAATTTGGGGACATTTCAATCAATTTGGTAACTTTTAAGAAATTTGCCAAGTTAGCGATATCCAGCCAAATTCGTAGCTCTAAATTCGCAGATCTGAATAAAATATCGTGATCCAGTTTGTATATACTAAATGAAAACACTAAAATATTGTTAGAAGAAATACCCATTCCACTCTTTTTCTGTTTAATTAATCAATTTGTTTGTGAAAACTGATAAGATTCAGTGATCGGAGATGAAATATTGTTTCATATACCGTAATTTCGATGTTATCAGAATCGCCATTTTCATGCTTAAACCTGAAACTGTTTTTATTATTCGAAACTTCCCCAAAGTCCTGCTTTGCTGTCTCACTGCGGGAGGGGGGGGGGTCTTGGGCTAAATGGGCCAAATACGTCGGGAGCTTTGTTCCTGGTAGGGCCGCCCTAGGCGTCAAGGTCATTCCACTATGTCCAACTAAAGCATTGCAGGCAGAGGCAAAGTCAGACTTCATCCCCTGAAACCTCAAAGTGCGTAGATCCATTTCACCATGATTCGTGAAATTGGGAACTTAAATACTGCCACATCCGTCGCAAGGTCAGCTGTATTCCAGTCCAGAACAGTCCTGGACTTTTTGGAGTCTGACGAGATCACGAACTTGATCTGATGTTGCTGTTAGCCATATGGGGATAAGCAGCAACAACACATTCATAACTTTTATTATGTATTCGTTTCACTTAGTAACCACTAGACACGTATATGCAGAGCGTATGTGGAAATATCTGTTCTAATGAATGCACAGCACAAATTATTCTAATTTGCCTAACTTTTGCAATCATGATCATGCAATCGCAACGAATGCATAGTGCTGAAAATTTGGTATTATATCTTAAAAAGTCGTTGCATTGTTTGATTAATACATTAAGCATTATAAAACGCATCTCTGAAATGTTGTAAAATGTATGTTACTTGAATTTGGTAAATCGAATTTTACTTGAATTTTGCAAAATGCATCTTACTTTAATTTTGTAAAATGTATCTTAATAGTAAAATTAATTTAATACTGAAACATCGATTGTTGGAAATACTAATATTCACTATCGGGACTATGTTTGCCTATATCTTTGGTAAATCGCACAAGCCATAGGACTTATTTATTATATAATAGTAAATGAAACTATATTTATTTGATATATAATAAATTCTTGCTTTACAAAATTTTATTTATTTCTAATTTGTTCTAATTTCGACAAAAGGAGCTTAACGTGGCACAAATATAAAAAACTTACATAATTGCGAAAATACATATTTTATTAAACCTGATTTCCCTTCATGATTATCAAGCATTTTATTACTTAAATCTATACCACTTAATTTGAATTCTAATTCCTGCATCGAATACATCGAATACACACTGCTTTTGAGGTAATAATTATGCAGAATTAATGAATGTATTATGTTCACAATCTTTATTAATAGAATGGAAAACAGTCCTAGTGTAATATAAATTTAAGTTTTGAATTTGATACACTGATTTATATACCTTCACCACAAACATGTTGGTAGGTCTAGTTTAAATGCAAAATTTGAATATTCATATTTTACATACAAAATCAATGTGAAGAGTAAGCGTTTAAATTTTGAGGTGAGTAAAAGCTCATTTTAGCCGATTATTTCACAGCAGCTCTACAATTATAAGCAAATATATTTTTAAATACAACAAATGCGCTAAACTATTTCTGTGTCTTTGGTTATGTGTATGTGAAATACATCACGGTATCAGAAAAATAAAAATGCTGTTGTAACAAAATAACTTATTAATTACTTACTACTAACAAAAAACTTCTTTGAAGAAAGCAGATATTTGTTAGAGAGATTACTATAATCGTTTCTAGAGTATTATTAGCCCCTATCTTCAGGTCAATCTGACAGTATGCTCCCTTAACAACCGAGTAGAACAAACTGCGACAAGGCAGGCAATAGAAAGTAAACGGAGTTAGAACAAACACCCAAAGACAAAATCACTAGCAGGTAGCATCAGCCATTAAAATAAACCCATATACAGATCAACAAGGGCCGATAAAGTCCCTTCCCTTTCCCTCATTGTCGGACACGAATACCAGGCAATCTGGTTCAGAAATCTTAGGATTGAAATCTGAAGAATCGATGTAAGGATTAAAATTAAATAGGGAGAGAAAAAATAGATAAGCCCTTGTAAAGAAAAAAGAAAAAAAAAATACAGAGAAATGAAAAAATAATTGAGGAGGAAATAACAATAGGAAATAAACAGTTTCAAAATTTAATTTCGCCAATCAAACAACTATAAAACCACTGTTTATTTTAATCAATTTAGCTCAATACTATTAATTTTATAATAGTTTGATTTATGAAATTAACTTTCAAAATGGGTTATTTTCTTTTGTAATTTTCGTCTTGATTTCTACCTCATTCGTATGTAATTTATTATCTCTCTCCTTTTTCAAGGACTTGCTTATATTTTCCTCCCTCAATACTCATCCATTTCTGTACCAATATATTAACAGTTCATATTCTTTACCTCTAATTTATTTCAATTCTCATATCGATGATGAAGACTTTTGAAGCAGCTTCCATCGGTTTCGTAAGCGAAGGGAGGGGACCTTTCATTGGCCCATTTTTGATTGGTTTCTTTCAATGGCTGATGCCACTCGTAATACTTTCTTTGGGTGTTCTAGATCTGCTTTAATTTCTTTTGCCTACTTTGTCGCAGATTGTTTTTAGCCGGTGTTAAATGTGCATACTGAAGTCATCTAACTGATTGCAATCATTTGTAGTCACCTAACTGATAAACGCCCATGGGCTATCATAGGGGAGAGCAAAAGGCGATGCTTGGCTCCCTGGACGTTCAAGGATAGATCTTACAATTACTGGTATGGATGCGTTAAGGGGAGTTTTTCTGCTATCCATAGTAGAACTTGTTACCTGATCAAATACTCCCAGACTCAAGATGTGGTGAGTAAAACCGGTTATTGGACAAGGCTGTATCGAGTGGACTCTACACTACTATAACAGAATATTCCCGGAAGAAGGAGCTCTGAACTGGTGGAGTGGGTTTTAAATCAAGTGATGAGTTAGTTCTCTATGTTGGATATCATTGCCCCAATACTGCACCAGTAGTAAGCTACACTCGATATCGTATGTAGTATATAAGATCTATGTTTTCGAGGTCCCAAATGTGGGCATGAATCTAGTCTATATTATCCTTCAGTTTTCTCAAATATCGTCAATAACCCCCCGCCCCCGGCCCCCAGCACCACCCCCAGGACAAAGTTCAATGACCTCTCCAGGATATGCTTTCTTTCTTTAAGAACGAAATTTGTAATTATATCAAGATATTATTGTTATTATTTTGTATCTCCATATATTTTAGGAATATATTGCATTTATTATGTATGTATATTTATAGTTAGATTATATATATTATTTCTTAAAAATGTACTGCTGTTTGAATATTTTATATTAGAATTTATTTTTCTTTTAAAATAAAACTCTATTCACCACTACATTTAAAAAAATCTGATGTGGGCAACACATGACTTTCCTTATATAATGCAACGAATTTACTACTTTTACAGTAAAAAAAATAGGTTTTTCTTATAGCAGATACTTATTCCTTCTAAGATATTGAATGTTCGTCAATTAGACGTCATTTTCATTGATTTGGCGTAATTTTTATCCATTTGGCAAGATTTTCATTAATTTAGCAACATTTAAAAAAGTCGCCAAGTTGGCAACTTTCCACCAAATTCTTCGCCAAAATCTCGCCAAACGTTATAAAAGGAGAAAAAAGTTATTCTTATAGCAGAAAAATGACTATTGGTGTCCAAATACAAAAGTATTACTCAAAGTATATTTTCTCATGAATGGAATGAGCTAGATCCACGAGAATGATGTCATCAATTTATCGCATGATATTAGATATGAAAAGTGAAAAGGTTTCTCAGCAGTTAATATATTTTTTTAATTTATGGGATTTTTTGATAAATTTATTTTAAAAATGTGCAATATCTCGAAAACGGTTCATGCTAGCATTCTCAAGTTTATGTCAATCGTTTTCTAAGGAAAAATTACATAAGAAATGTCTATTTGCGCAACTTTATTAAAGCTTTTGCTTTTTTGATGACTTTTTAAAAATTTCACTCGAAAATTTTAGGGGGATCTGAACACTCGATAACGTTTAAAAACAATAGGCTTCCAGTATTACCGGATTGTGATTTCTATACCAAATTTCATTTGAATCGTTCCATTCGTTCGTGAGATATTGTCTCCACAGTCTGACTGACACACACACACACCCAGACATCACCTCAAAAGTGTTCGATTCGTGATCAGGGATGCTTGAAACGTGATCTCCCGTCGAAAACTTGAATTCGAATATGCGACCCCGTCACAATAATTTTCTTATACATTATGTATATAAGGAAAGTAATAAATGGTAACCAATAGGAATGTCGTCAAAATGGTTATCATTTTATTTATGAACCTTTTCATTTTCTGTTTATTGTAAATTGTATTTCATAATTACATTATATTTCAAATGTCTCGTATTTAAAAATTTAAAATGATTAATATGTAAAATTTGTCTGGCGGTTATGGCCTGTATTTAAGAACATGTTAGTCACTTATTTTCACTTCGCCACTGTTGAAGGGCATAGTATTGCCCGACAGCGCTATGGCAGTGCAATTTTAGTATGTCGTAAAAGGTGATTTTAATAAATGCCTTGTAGCCGATTTTTGGTTGTCTTTATTTTTAAAGTATTAGTAAAAAAATGCTTACCATATTATTGTTTAACCGAAAAATTTATTTTTAAGCATCTATTTCTCAGGATCTACTATGAATACAATTTCCATAAGAACTGACATGAATTCCAATTCCGGAGAAAGTAAAGGTATTCACTAAGGATTTTCACATTTCATTTTCCTGTTCGAAAATTTTAATTTTATTTGAAGCATCTATCTTTTAAGAATTGATATACATGCTAACTGATATGGGTTTATGATCCGAATTTAAAGGAGGTGAGGTACACTACATATTTGTAGTTGCGTTTATTCCCCCTCTTCTATTTCAAAAATGTTTCCTGAAATAACAATTTCTAAGGAGTGACTATATGTAGATAAAGTTTAGACGATGGTTGATATAGATTCAGCGTCAATTTCCGATTGGGGTTAGGAGGACCACTGAGTATTTCCATTTTCTCTTCTGAAGATGTAGCTACCTTTTTTTCATGATTGTACAATAAATGTGCAAAAAACTACAAAAATTCTCAATAGTTCCGTCGAGAATGTGTATAGACTATTTATTACCACATGAAAGCTACTTTATAAATTTGTGTGTAAATGTTTATAGTGTATTTTATATATTATTACGAACATGTTCTGCACTGGAGTCATTTTTGAGAACCAGAACGAGAAAACACTTTTCGAGACAAGCATTCTTATGACGTGCATATAGAGTTGCCATATTTGGAGAATTATCACCAATTTGCCGAATTTGGATCACTTCTTGAATGTGCTCAAGCCTTCTCGAAATATCGAGTATTCTTCGAGATACGGAGCCACTTCTGGGAGTTTTTACGAAGAGTATATAAAAAGAAACATTCCTCAATTGGGGTGCAGTTAATGCGATACGAACAGAAATATAGACTTACCACATTTGTCGATTTATCTCTATTTTAGCGAATTTGGGTGACTTTTTCAATGCACTCTAACCTTCTCGAATTATAGAGTATCCTTCGAGATACGAGCCGATTCAGGAAGCTTCTGCATAGAGTATATAAGAAGAGACATCGCTCAGCTGGGATGCAGTTGACGTGATACGATTTGTGAAATGAATAGAGTATTAATTTCTGTTTTACTATATCTGATAGTATAGTGATCCTCTTAGTTATCGATTTATTTGCTATATATTGTTCCTGTTTAGGCCGTGTTTTAAACAATAGTGTTATTTATCCAGAAATTTGGTCTCATAATTTTATTCTGAGAGTACACCCATGTTTCAACTGGATACGTCGTAATAATATTTAAAATGTTTCGTATAAGTGCATTACAATAAAGCAATCAAAATGAAAAACGTAAGTTAAAGTTAGATCATTTTGCTGAACAAAAAAACGATACGTGGGAGTCGGCTTTCCTTATTTTATTTGTTTTTTATGAACACTTTCCAACATAATGGCAAAGTGATTAGGACTTTGCTCATTCTGTCTGACAGTAGATCTGTCCGTTCGCACGATAACTGCCTTAAAAATGACTTTATCAAAATGTATGTTGTTGAGGCAGTCTGTGGGACATATAAGAATGAACATGAATAACTTCACTTAATTAGTTTCGGAATGAATCCGGGTTGAAAAAATTAAATAAATTCAACCATATAGGATCTTATTCCTCAAACATTTTTTTGTAAGCGGAGTCAAAATTAACAAATTGTTTCTAAGATTTTAGAAAATACTCAAATTATAAAATAAAATGTGTAAAAATATTTCAGCAAATTATGTTAGGTAGTTTTTAAAATAACAATTAAAATAATTACATCCATATTATATGAAGAGATCACGTGACTCATTTCATAATAAAATATGCCATCCATTTCTTTTCCTAGTATAAAAATCGTTATGTTTAAAGTTCGTTTACATTTATATTTAGTGTTATATTCGTCATAAAACCGCTTAATAGTTTAATCTTATCGGCGTATCTAACTTCTGTACTATAATGTCGAGATTCCAACTCGCATACTTTTGTGTAAATGTATAAATTCATATAATATATGTCTGATCATCTAATTTCATATACAGCTCTTTAACTACTTTAATTCTGCTTTGAACCCCCCCCCCCTTGTCATTTTATGTAATTGATATTTTGGAACATTTATACTTCTTTATCCGTAATCCGAAACCTTTTTCTAAAGTATTATTTCAAACGGGCGAACATTCGGAAAGTTATTTGTTCCGTTAAATTCGACGTCATCGTTTCGGCTGATGCAACGGGAAAGTAAAGGTTTGGTTTAATACGATGTATATGTTTCTGCTATGAAGAATGGGTAGAGGTTGCTTTCGTCGCGACGGCTTGCGCGTTTCGGCAAGAATTTCCCTTTTTGTGTCTGGACTGAAAGGCATCTGGTGTTGATGCGTGGGAAAAGTTTTTGGCTGGAAGATTGGATCTGGATGCTGTCTTGACGGTCCGTGTGGCTTGAGCATAAATGCTGACCGAGCCATTTTGCTGGGCGCCATTTGTTTTCTCGCGGCCGATTATCACGCTGCTGTCCGAGTCCGTTTGCCGGTCAATTTCTTCGTTCATCTCTGATCCCGGGTGCTTGTCTTAATCGGCCGGTTCTATGAGGATGGATGTTTCCGTCGTGGATGGATGTTTTCCGTCGTTTGGGAAGTGTTGCCGCCCGGTGACGTCCTGGATGATCCGAGGCCACTGGATCGAGGACCTGAATCGTCACTCTTGTGGGAATGACCCGAGGCCCATGCCGGATCCGATTCCGTCCGATTCCTTGTCTGGAGTCATGTAAACGACCAAAAGATGACCCGAGGCCAGACCCGAGACCATTGCTGACGAAGCCGGATACGCGACTTTGAGCTCCGAGCCTGTCCGGGCCAGAGTCTTCTGTAGACCCCTCTGGTGTGCTGGATCCTTTTTATATGGAGCGACGATTTTGTTTCTAGGATTCTCCACTGATCTGTTTTGAACCCCCTTCGTCAACGTGGCTTGAGGTAAGCCTGCCTCTATTTCCATCCACTGAATATTTGCACGATCTTTGGATATTTGCGAGACTTGTTTAAATTTCGTTTGCGCTCAATGCCAGCTCCAAGAAATAGATGTACGACAGCACCAGATATTGATTTACAAAATTTATTGAAATTTCTAAAGGTTTCTCTTATTCTAAAATATGGATTATTCTTAATTTCTTAATTTTATAATTAATTTAATAACGTGTTTTAGAGTGCTCGCTCATGTTGCTTAACTGGCCATACCATATGTATTTATAAAATTTATAATTATTTTGTTTGCCACTGATTTAGTATTGGATCATTACTGTTTGAAGCTTGTGGCATTGGTTTAATGATGTCTTTTGCACCTGAGTCCGGTGACGTGCTGAAATATTCAGCTTTTGTGTTTTAATACTCCTTATATAACTTTAATAAACAATATTATTTTAACTTCTAAATTATGTGTGTTTATTCTGTGATAATATTTTATTTTATATTTGTGCTGTAGAAGAAGTTCCTTAAAGGTAAGGGGTTTGGTTTTAAACGGTTTAGTTCTTCTGTGTTTTCGGGTAGGTCATCATGGAGATTTACTTCTCTGGATAGCGGGGGGGGGGGGGGGGTGAACCTTTGCGGTTATTTGCGGCTTTTTCGATCACGGTTTTGTAAGTAGTGCTGGTGCTTGCATCTTCTAAATTCAATATTTAAGGAGGTGTGGCGATTGTGCGTAGCCGGACCCCGAACCAGGGACCTGTTGCATTGCAAGATCGACATTATAATCACTGAGCAAAAGCTAGCTTCTCCTCTGTTCTTATAATTCGGGTACAGGTTCCAAGCATCTTTGATCAGATGTCTTTGCTACCGCAGAGGTAGCGTCCGCGCTTTTACAATGTCAACAAAATTACAATATTTTTTGTTTTTTAAATGATTACTTAACTTTTATTATTCGTACAAAGTTTAATTCTATAGCATGCAGAATGTAGACAAATCAAGTCATTGTAAGATGAGTTATATAAGAGTTGCTGATTTTACTCCTCAAATTTATTTAGCTGAGGAGTCTGGAATGTACGTGATATGAATGAAATATTGAAATATTCAATGATTTTTCAGTGAGAAGCAGACGGTTAATAGCATTTGCTTTATCGATGAAGTTTTAATTTTTCAAGTATAATAAATTAATGCAGTACTGTGATAACTTAAAAAATATCAGTGCAGAATATATCGCATTTTAGAGGTATTAAAATAAAATTACATTTCGGTTGGAAAGTGCTTCATAATCAATGCTTTAAGAATGATTGATCTATCTTGTTTTACGCTGTATTTGTTTTGCAATTTGCATTGTGTTCGATTTATGGTGTGCGCGTGAAATTAAGTTTTGCAATAATTTACAGCATTTTCAGTAGTTTTGTGCACGTTGAAATTAAATACATTGCCATGCCTTATGCAACCATTTAATAAGCTGGATGTGTAAATTAATTTTATTCTTAACAAAGCCTCTCTTATCAGAATATTGTTATATGGTTATTGAAATCATGAGATATTAATCGTTAAATATTTAAATTTCAATCATACTGGCGCTGTTTTCATTTGCGTTGAGTATGAAGGGTACAAGAATTTTCCCCGTTAGTTATTACCGCAAAAGCAGTGTATAATTACTATTCAATGCATTTGATGTTGTAATTAGAATTCCCATTAAGTAAGGTAGTTTTGAATGATAAACTTCGAGGGAGATAATTATTAACTGAATTTTGGTTTCATAAATGATTTATTACAAACATGTTAGTTCTCGATATTTAAAATTGAAATACAAGGTGAATTCAGTTAAAGTGTACAAAATTTGAGCCCATTGTGTTGGTTTAAGGATATTGTGGTAAATAACAAAATTAATAAGAATAAACTTTCCTCTGACACTACAAATAATGGCTCTTATACTATGCTGACGAGCACATTATAAGCTGAATATCGAACCATGAATAATGTCATTTATGATGGGAGTGAGACTCCAACCTGTCCCTATTCAGAGCAATCTATAAAGATAGCTAGTGCACCAAATGCTACACAAAGTAAGTCACGGTGAAGAAGTTTTTACAATAAAATATTTCGAAACAAATAATATAGGAGAATAAAAGATACATGCACGGGTGATAATTGCATTAATGTTATCTAGAAGTTGTGTAATTCAAAATGATTCAGAATTAATGAAAAACGAGCATATTTGTTGATGTTTATTCCAGTCATTTTATAAATAAAAATAAACTGTGGTGCATACATTTATTTTGAAGCTCACCTGAACCATTCCTTCCTTATTCCAAGGATGAAATATTTCCTGCTGTGACAACAACAAAACTATTGCATTTGCTTTGGGTCTTGCGTTTAAGCGTCTATTCACATTATCACATTAAAACGTCAAGATTCTCGTAGAGTATCTCGTAGAGTAGTCGTATAAAATGGAGAAACATTCTTAAAGATGTAATCAACCCTTCTGTAGAAAACATTGCTCAACTTACGAAAGTCGTGAGAACACTTTGTTAATGCGCAGGAGCAATAACAAAATGAAACACTTTAATTTCACAGTCTCTAGGGCATTAGTATGTTGTTGTCCATCTGGTGTGTTCACAACATTTATCGCCATGTACTCGAAACTGGCGTGAATTTAAGGGGGCGAAATACTTACTGTGACAGCAGATTTACGCGATGCTAGAAATATTTGATATTAAGATGCTACTAGGTGGTAACAAGGATAATAAATGTGAAATCAAAGTGTAAGGAATAAGAGCAAAGTTGCTGCTAAAAATACACGCAGATTGGCTGACGCCATCAATTATCATTAAATTCAAATTAATTTCTATGGATACAATAGAACATTTCCCACGATTCTTCGAAAAGCACACGATCTTTGTGGGAAGTTTTCAATTCTTGACATAATTTATGTCCACATTTATGCAGTACTCTGCGTGAATCAATCGTTAGATCCAGACGCATATTTTATCTACAGACACTGAACAGTGCTTTGCAAGGGGAATGCAGGAAAAAGTCAAAATCGCCATTTTAAAGTGCATAGAAGGCATAACGGTATAACATAACGTAAAAATGTGTTAGATGAAAATGTTACGCGAGATGTTTGTTAAGTTTCATATATCAAAGTGCTCCAGGAGCCGAAATATAACTCGTTGAGAGTGTAAGTACCATTTTAATGCTTTATTAAATTTGATACAGTGAAACCGGGTTCGAGTGGCCATCTGTCCAGTGTGACAAAATATATTGACCATTATACCTTGCAAAATAATAACGATTTTACATTATCATGATAAATAGACTAAATCATGATGTAATCAGGTTTTACATTACTTGAAATACACACTCTGGTTTTGAGATCCTTAGAAGATGAGTTTGTTACCGGGAAAAGAAGAGCTATCTTTGTGTATGTATACATGCCCACAAATCTTGGAATCTACTTTAAATTGCAGGTCTTAGTAAAAGTAATCCTAGTGTGTTTAAAAAAACAGAAAGACTGAACAATTATTCAAATCAGTTAAATCTGAGATCTGCAGGTATTGATGAAAGAAATATTTCTTGCTAGATTCTAGGTGCAGTAAGAAACACTTATACTTCATAGTGAGCATCTGGATTTCTGATTCATTTAGGACAAACATTCTGTTGTATAATATTAACAATGTTGTTGTTGTTGTTGAGACCCAGACCGTTCGACCTACCAGAAAGATGTAAGGTAACCGTTTGGATGGCCGGGAAGTGCCACCCAATTTAGACCGGAACCCAGAGGGGGAGGCATCCACAGGGACCGTACCCACTTTCCCCTACCACCAACCTCTCGGAAGGACTTACGGATCCGCATGTTTAACGTGATCGTGCTCCGCATGAACACGGCGGCAGTGGTGGCAGCGTGCAAATCCAGCACGCAAACCAAACCAACGGGCTACAGCGCCCGAAATGTGCCATCAGTACGCGGTGTTCCCAGGCGGTCACCCACCCAAGTACTTACCGCTCCCGATACTGTTTGACTTCGGTGATCAAACGAAAACCGGTGTTTTCAGCACGGTAGGGCCGTTGGTTCAATATTAACAGTATAAACGGCCAGTTTAGTATAATGTACTCAGTATAGTAATGGGATCAAAATTGTATGCATTTGTTGACTTTCAAATATTAGCACAAAGACACTTGAAGAAAAAATTTTATTCTTCCGTCTACATATTATTCAATTTTACATATTTTTTATATATCTGTACTAATATGAGAATGGTATTGATGTAGGTATTTCTTTTATGGATGAACTATCACCACAAATAACGACTTAAAAGTATAATTCACTTTAAAATATATTTGAAATACGATCACAAGCCAAAATCAGTGTTGGCATATAAACACCGTCAAAATATCAAAATGTCATAAAGAATTGTAGTCAAAGCTGCAAAAATGCCTATTAATGCACTCCAGCTAAAAAAAATTGTAAAATACGTGCATAGGTCGCGCCTATAAAAACCCGTTAATATTCTTAGGATTTATTGTTGAAACTATTTTATTTTTATATTTTGGATGTTAAGATCATTTTTTCACATAATTCCTTGTTTGATTTGGATTTTCTTTAAAATATCTTTATTGTTTCTCTGTTCAAACCATCTTGTTAACGATAGTTAGCCTTTCATCTCATTCACTTGAAAACTATCTTGTTTAATTTTTAAATCTTTCAAATTTTACTTTTTGGGGTGAATTACTTCATTTCCTTTGTTTTTGAAGGTAATCTATTAAGTTGCTTGCATAGCTTTTGAAACAGATTACTTTCTTTTACATTCTACCGCAGGTTTTCTTATTTTTCCGCGGTATTTAATTAAATGGTTATTTAATTCACTAGTTTGATCAATTATTTTATTTTAATTTAGTTGATGAAGATATGTCATTTAACTTTTGACACAGGTGGTTTCCTTCAAATTTGTTATATTCTTAATTTCGCAGATATTTATGCACTGGTGCTTCTATAGTATATTTCCACTTATGGTTTTCATTTATTTCATGAAATTAGCTCATACAACTTTATAAACTGATTGTTTTCATTAATTTTTTTTATTGTACTCAATGTTCTTAGTATTGCATAAACTGTTTTCTTTACAGCTGCACGACTCGTGGCTTCCTAAATCGACTATTTTCCTATTTTATTTATCATAGGGAAATTAAATTAACTATTTACTACTCGTATTAATTCGAGTCTTGTTCATTAAACAAAGGCTTTATATTTTTCTGCTGTTCCTTCACACATATCCTTGGGTCTCACTTTGCATCTTTTGCTTTTTGTTCATAGTCCCTTTTGATTTTTTGTTTTTGCATTCATAGAATTTTTCTGCAGCTTGTTCTCGTTCCTTCATGGATTTTATTTTCATCCATGGAATCCATCTGTTATTCGTTCACTTTTCAAGTACAGTTGATTTTGATAAGTAAAATAGATAAACCATGCTTCAGAGATGACTTCTTTGCTGAACAATTTTCTAAAGTGCTGGATCTATACTTGCGTTATATGCTAAAAAAATAATGAAAACTCAGTGATTCAGAAAGGATCACGATATATGCAATATATACACACATGATAACTACTTTTTTTTTTTTTTTTTTTACTTATTTGTCTGTATTTACTGATCATTAGGATAATAAGTATTGGTATTACTACAATTTCAAAAAGTCTTAGTTACAGACATATTTAGTTACAGACATATTTAGTCTTAGTTACAGTCATATTTAGAGTTCAAAGGTTCTTTAATGTACCCTTAATAAAATTTAATTTATTTAGAGTTTTCCATACAAAGTAAAACTTTTCGAATAGTAAAGTAATGCGATCTACATTCTTAATATTGAAGTTCGTTAAATTAGGATAGGTTTTAGTAATTAGATTAGGATAGGTTTTTGTAAATATAAGGTTGCAGAAATACTTCTTTACAAAAACTTGTAAACTGTTACTAGAAAGACCTTACAAAAACTGTCACTAGGAGTGATTTCACGTTTTGGTTTTAATGAAGAACATTATTTACATCTTAAAATATTTACATCTTAAAATTTACATTATTATTTAAATTATAATTTACTTCTTAAAAATATTATGTAAATAAATTGGAAGTTTATATTTTTACCAATCTATCCAAGAAAAGAATGATATTTTATATCATAATTAACAAATTTTATGTTTATGTATTAATGTTCACTGATAGTATTAATGATAAATGAAGCAATGTTAACTGCTATAATGTGACAAATTTTATGTTTACAAGGTAAAGTTAACGGATGATTTTGATAAAATGTCTAAAATATATTTTTCAAACATTACAAGAAAATATGATTTTAAGAAAACATATTTATTGAATTGCTACAAAAATTGTTAATTTTTCTAATTAAATTTTATCACTGAATCTAACGAAGTGAAATTTATCGCTACAAAGAATATAAAAATATTCTTTTCAATGGTTTTGTATTGAAAATAATCCATATATATTACAATGAATATAGTTGCTGCTTATCAAAAAAACAAGTTTTTTATACTTATGTGATATTTTCACACCACTGTTTCTATCAACGAAGTACAATTGAGACGCCAGACGCCATACTGTAAATATAGTTTTCTTGGTAAAAGCAAAGACGTAACCGAAAATGAATATTATACGATAATTATCCAAGTCTATCTGTCTATTTAACTATCTACATGGTGTGAAAATTTTGGTGATAAATTCAAGACCTCGGAGGCGAACTTGACGACTTTTTCAATAAATAGATGAATCGATGCAAATGTCCGCAAATTGAAACATTTTAAAATTAAAGCATAAGTGATAATTTTATTTTAACTTTTAGTAAAGGGTTGGATATCAGACTAAATAATAAAGAAATGGTATATTGATTAATTTTCAATTAGGTCTGCCTGTCTGTTCGACTTAGCAACAAAATTCACGAGTTTTATACAATGCTGCAAAATTGACGAAACATTTCAAAATCGACTAAACTGTTGCCAAATTGTCGAAAATTGAACAACTCAAAAACTATAAATGCAGTTAAATTTCATTTCTTTGATTATCCCTGTATTGAGGAAATTATTTACTTAATGCTAGAAAAATATCCAGAATTTAATATAAACTGCTGTGGCGTAAACGTGTGTGCACTCATGCAGCAGTATGCTTTATTTCATTTTCGCTATAATCGACAGTATTGTTAAAAACTTATTTTTGGTTTACGAGATTTTGCTGTTAGAAATGGTGTACTTTTTTTTTCAGAAATTTGTATCATTAATCCCAGGCAACGCCGGAACGTTCTAGAAAACGACCCGACCAGGATTTAGGTTGTAAACATTTGATTCCAATCACACCGTAATTCACAGCGCTTTAACAATCAGGCCGCTTCTAATTACCACAGCAGCAAGAATAAAAAAACACTGTGCCGATGCTGTTAAGGGCTTATTCACACTTGTGAGAATATCTCTGCGACATTCTATATGTAGAATATGGATTAGGCCTTCCAGACACAAAACAATTATAAATTTTTAAATTCACGAAAATCCGCTTATTGCCAGTATGGATTCCATTCAAAGTTTGCTTAAAAGATAATTTTTCGACTCCAAAATCGTGCTAAAACATAAAATAACTCAAAAAACAATTTCGAATAAAAAAACAATACATCAGGAAGATATACCTCGTAACACCGAGATACATCTTCCAGTGCCCTGAAATATATTTGTATGAAATGTCATGGGCTTGTAGACAGCAGTGCAGACCTGGCCTACCTCTCGGTTTACAGATTTAGTTCCGCACCCCTGAGGACTGACGTACCCACATGTTTAGCGCGATCGTACTCCGCGTAAACACGACGGCAGTGTTTCTTTTTCCAGCGGAGGGAATCGAACCCGGGTCTACGGAGTGCAATTCCCGCGCGCTGACTAGTGAGCTACCGCGCTCACGAAAAAAAATATCATGAGCTTATGTTGCTTTGTTATTCAGCTACAAACGACACTTGCGGACATACAGACGAACAGACGAAAATACGAACAAACATATGAGCAGACAGACATATACCTTTATTATTATAAATTTCTCATACATAATATAATAAGTTTCACTCTTCATGGGAACAGCTACATTTTCGTAGGAGATCTAGGGTAAAATAATTTAATTGCTATATATTAATATGTCTGCTTCGATAGGTAGTTTTATAAGAAATAGTAACATTGCGTGGGAGAATAATCTATCATCCATGCTGCTGTAAGTAAAATAAAAATTTCAATGCCCTTTAGGGAAATATAAAGCTGGTGTGATGAGGTAGCAAACGAACTAAACTTGAGTGTCCCTTATCGCTCCATAAAATATAACGTTTATGACAATCCAGTGTCCCTATCCTTTTAAAAATAAAATCACTGAGTTCTTTCCATGTTGCGAACCAAGCAGTCGGATGATTTAACATTACATGTTCATCCTGTGAAACCTGTACCTCTCAGGTTAGCCTCCTGTTTCTATTTCTATCATAAAGTTAGTATTCTGAGTGGTCGTTGACTCCTTTCCATTTCATATCAGTGCTCAATATACCACAGTCCAGTGAATCTTTGTTAGCTGTACTAGGGCCATTGTCATACCAGCGACATCATGGCAGTGGCCTGAAAGGTTCATATGTTCGGGAATCATTTAAAAGAACATTGCTACCCTAACCGGGAATCAAACCCCGAAACTTCTATCTGCCAAGCTGACGCTCTAACATTTAGCAACTGGGACATAATTGCAAGCTCTTATCGTCAAATTGGACCCCGCAAAGTAGAACCTTATGTAAAATAAAAATAAATTGAAAATGTACCCATGCATTTACTCGATTTTCATCAATTGTTTACGTGTGATAACCCATAAACAAATAAATATTTAGTTAATTGATATCCACAACGTACTGGAAATACATCTTAATAAATCTCAATTCTAAACACGATTTCACAAAGCCCAAATTCCTTCTAAATAAATATCAGTTCCTTGATCAAATCTCATAAAAGAATTAGCAGTTCGTGTAATAAGAATAATTTTAATTACAAAGATTCTCTAATTTTGAACAATCAAGTTTCTCGTTGGAGCGTAAGACTTCATTTTGGAAGTCAAGAGATTTCAAAACTTTTATCTGTGAAACAATGCATTTATCCATGAAAGATTGATTTCGTACTGTGTTTCATAAGTAGCAAATTTTTCTATTGTTTGAAATAATGGACGATATTCTTAGCGCAGTGTTAAATGTCTTGACATTTATGTTGTTTTAGCTGTGATACGATAGCTTTATTTTCCATGTAACTAAGGTATATTAAATAACTTATATTTACACTCTAATAAGTCGAATCTAATGATATTTTCCCAATATGTAATGATATTTTTGTGTATTTTTCTGCGTAACTATAGAATAACTAAGATTTATACTCTAATAACTCGACTTTGTGATATGCACAAGTTTTGGAAATGAATTCCCAATGTATTTAACTATGAGTGCTAGACTGGTATAGCCCTTTTAAAAACTCGTCATCTTACAGACGTAAACTACTTAAGTTAGCTATACAAAAGCTTGATTTATTCTGTAATTCTACAATTTTTTTTATATACTGACAAAACCATTATCTTCACCTAGTTTGCATCGCAATGATATATTGAATTATAAGAAAAGTATTGTGAAGGGGTCGAAAATTTGAATTTTAGTTTTCGACAGAAGAGCAAGTTTCAAGCATCTCTGAACACGAAGCGAACATTTTTGAGGTGATGTTTGTATGTGTGTGTATGTGCGTGCGTGCGTGTGTGTGTATGTGCGTGTGTGTGTGCGCGCGTGTGTGTGTCAGTGAGTCTGTGGAGGCGATGTCTCACGGATAATAGAGTGATTCGAAAGAAATTTGGTACAAAAATTACAATCCGTGAATACTGGAAGTCTAATGTTTTTAAACGCAATTGAATGTTTAACACTCCCCCCTAAACTTTCGAGTGAAATATTGAAAAAATCATCAGTTACACAATTACGCCATCAGTTACACAATACAGTTACGCAATTTCTTATACAATCTTTCCTTAGAAAACGATGGACCTAAATTTTAGAACGCTACCTTGAACCGTTCTCGAGGTATTACACATTTTTCAAATAACTTTATTAAAATATTGCATAAATCAAAACGAAAATATAACTATGGTGAAATATGTTTGCTTTTCATATGTAATATCATGCGACAAATTTGGTGACATCATTCTCGTGGATCAGCTCGTTTCATATATGAGGAAAATACTTTGGGAAATACGTTTGTATTTGAACGCCAATAGACATTTATCTCTATAATAAGAATGACTCCAGCTTGGCGACTTTTTAAATGTTACCGAATTAACAAAGATGCCGCTGAATTGATAAAAATGACGCTCAATTAATGAAAATGACGACTATTTGACGAAAATCCAATTTCTTGGAAAGAATATAAGTCTCTGCTATAAAAATAACTTTTTTTTCCGTCCGTAATGTTTGGGAAAATTTTAGTGATAAATTTGTCGAAATACCTCCAGCTTGCTGATTTCTTAAAAGTTGCCAAATTGACAAAAATGTCACCCAATTAAATGAAGTTCACCAAATTAATGAAACCGACGTTAAATCAATGACATGACGACTAATTGATGAAAGTCCAACATCTTGGAAAGAGCATAAGAGTAGACTATAAGAATAACCCATTTCTCCATCTGTCCTTCCATATTGCCGAAACTGAGGCCTATTTTGAGAGCAAAGACAAATCGTTCTACAAAAAAGGCATCGGAAAGTTAGAGGAGCGTTGGAATGAATGTATCGCTCTTGAAGGAGAGTATGTTAGTAAATAAAGTCGAATTTCTAAAAAAATTGTTTTTCTTAATTAGACCGGAGACTTATTGAGTGATGTAGTATTCTTAGCAATAGGAGGTCACTTTTATTTCATTCTTCTACTTTCGTTTTATCTAGTCTCATTTCTTTCAAGATTCTATTCCTCCTCTTAAGATACTTCACATTCAAATTGTTAACATTGCATTTGTAAAATGATAGAGTCCTCACTCGCTCACTGACTCATTCTGCCTCCTCCAAAACATAGATGTAAGCCTAAAATTCTTCAGGGAAATTTCTCATATGTGACATGCGACGACAAAATACGTGTATTATCGTGACACATACACCTGCATGTAAAATACAAAACCGTCATTACAGAGTGACTCATCATGCATCAGCCAATCTCTTGGAAAATACTCCTGCATTTTTTAGTGCTTATTCAAAATTCCAGATCTATAAAGTACTATTAAGACCTGCCTTAATGTATGCTCCAGAAATCCATACCCTCACAAGACATGATGAAAATGTTCTTTGCACCATTGAGATAATTATTTTCAGCTATATTTTTATCGGTATTCTGAGAATATATTTGTAAAAAAAATTCAATTTCTGACTGTAGTAATTATACAGGGTGATTCAACCCATATGTAATAAAGGAGACTGTTGTTTAATCGGGTCATACCTGTTACCACCCTGGCTGGATTGAAGTACCGGATTTTTCTGAAGGATGTTCTGCTGGATTTACTAAACAGTGTTCCTGTGACTGTTGACCGTCAAATTCAGTTCCAGCACGACAGGAATCCAAAACATTTTGGCATCATTGCTCGTAAGTATTTGAACAGGAAATTTGGAGATTGATGTATTTGGCGTGGTGAACCAGTCACATAGCCACCAAGAGCATTGATTTCTTTCTGTAGGGGACCCTAAAAGCCATGACGTACAACACGTCTGTGGACTCTGAAACGGACCTAGTCACAAGAATAGCAATCGCCACTGCCAATATCCATGTATTTTCGAAAATGTAAACCTATTAATGCGTCGCCGCTGTCATGCGTCTGTTAATGGACACAATTTTTAGCCCCTGTTGTGAAACTGTTCGTCTACAAATACTGACAGACTGTTAAATTACACCTAGCAAAGAATTTTTCACCACTTATTGTCTTGTCATTTCTGCATTTTATGATATCATTTAGCACATTAGGGTCATACATTCCTATGTGAATAAGATTTGTTTTTGTGTTTTCTACCTCGCATAAAAGTTTGTACATGGAGTTTTTTATCACCCTGTATAAGTAATCTGAAGATTATAAATTTATAAAGATTAAGATATATTAAAATTTACAAAATGAAATATACAGATCATTTGCTAAGAATGGGCGCGAACAGAAACACAAAGAACATTTTATGTCCACACTAATTATGAAAAAAACCTAATGGAATACTCTAGTTGAAATGGATCGATTATATGGTCAAAGGCTTTGTGGTATTAAAAATAAAAAATGAAGAGGAATTTCTTTAAGGAGGACCACTTGGTAGGAAATTCCCAGGCCATCCAACGCCCACAGTGGGCTGTCGCGCCAATGATGATGGTGATAAAATTTTGTCTAAAAATCTGAAATCAAAATAATTCATTTGTAGTAAGATAAATAGTTAGTTAAAAGTATCGACCAATTTCTGAAGTAACAAGCAAGCAGAAAAAAAGCTTTCAGATCCACGCTATTATTTTACATTGCACAAAAGCAAAAGAAAATGTCATTTCCTTACATGTTCATCTTATATAACAAAAACAAAAATAGATGGCTACAATTCATTTTAAATTAATATTTCATTTTGGAAAAATATATTCTCCAAAATATCACCATAAAATTTATGAATTCATTGATTAAATGTATGACATTATCATCACCATTAAATGTATGACATTATCATCACCATTAAATGTATGACATATCATCAGAATTAAATGTATTAAACAATTTTCCTCACTAAATGTATGGTATCATTGATTTTATACTTTTAGTGTTAGTAATGATTCCATTTTATCAATGATTCCATTTAATGGTGATAAATTGAAGTATATCTATATTATAATGAAAAAATAATTCTATAAAATTTCTAGACACCCATATATATTGTATGAGTTAAAAATGAGAGATAATTATATTTTTTTCATTCGGAAGTTCATGTTGAAGGAGCCTAACTCCTATTTAGAATTCTTCAACAGGGTACCTTAAACCTATATGCACATCTTTGGTCCTGCTAAGACTTGTCTCTAAAAATTATGAGATGTCATAAATTTTTGGAAAGTTGTTTTCGTTTCTTGCACTTGGCGAGAAGATTTTTACCATGAAGCTGTGTTTTTGTAATATAAAAATACCTTAGATTAACACCAGAAAGTTAGTATTAATTGTTTAGATTTCGCTATCTCATACTTTTAATTTCAGAATGTTTAAATCCTTTCATTATGTATAAATTAGAATGTCAACAGCAATTTCGATATGTTCTAAATCCTGAAAAAGAAATATATTGTTCACATGCATGATATAAATGACATATTATAAATGATACAAATATATTAACTTGACATATAAATTATAGAAACTGACATGCACATGCCTTTAAATTTGGGAATGATTGCAAAAGCTAAGAAACAAAATTTGAGATCCTTGCAATTGTGAGGCATTTGCGAGTTCCTAGTATTCTAATAAAGGACTTACTCGAAATGTAAAACTAACTGAATCTACCGGTGCACAATTTCTAAAAAAATCATTTAAATGTGGAATTAGTAGCTGTGGGATTCAAAATTAACACTAGTTTTCTCTGAATTACGTAAAGAGGATATATATTAGTTGGAAGATAGATAATCCGGAAATTCTATTTGGATACAGTATTAAGAGATGTGACTGAGGCATAAAATGAATGGCCGAAAACATATTTTGTTTATCAAAATGTCATGATAAAAATTTGTAATTTTTACAATTAATATGAAATAAACAGTGTATCACATACGCAAAATCACTTTGTGCAAATGATAAATAAAAACTCAAATTGCGTAATGAAGCACAGATTAATGAAACAAAGCAGCACATTATAATATAGTGACACAAAAACTTGATAGTCAAGAAAAATACAATAAATAAAGGGTAAAGTTGCATATCACTAGATATCAAAAACTGGTAGATAACGCTACTGCATCTTCTATTTGACAAACGTTGCTTACATATTAGTTTAAGAGATATGTAATGTCAAAGGAAGAATATTTTAGCTGGGAGTTCGAGTCCTGGACATACTAGGAATAACAGGACCACGATTTTTGGCAAGCATATACCTTTATAACTTTTAAAAGATAAAGTTCATTTCACTTTTATTCTTGGCCATGAGGCTGCTTATGCCTTTGACTTTATTTATAGGATTTTTGTCCATATCAGCCATGAATTTACACGTTTTGATACTAATATGGCTGTTATTAAGAATCGCTTGACCTATAAATCTAGTTTTACTTACCATCCTAAGATTTTTCGTCCTTTTATCCAGTTATGCCACAAATTTGGAAATAAACCTGATGAATCTAATATTACTACTCTCTTTAATCGTATTCGTTTCGATAAACTTGGGGATATTCATGATTTTAAAAGTCACGCTGGACTGCATGTTATCACCCTTTTGCTCTTGATGGAAATTTTAATATTTACCTTGACAGTACTAAAAGTATTATTGGTATCAGTTTATCGGAACACGCCCGGGATGTCAAGAACGGTAAACTTCCACTTCTCTTGCTCAGTATGTCGCAAATAATAATTTTCTACCCGTTTTTGAAAAAAAACTCTTTTAATCCGTCGCAATATTCTTCACTGCGAATCACTTTTCGTCTATATTTACCGTGTCTCGATTTGTAATTTTGAACCCGTCCAAACTTTATGTTTTGCTTGCCGACTCATTCTCCACTCTATGCAATTCATGCCTCTTCACATTTACCTTTGACATATTTTAACATTTTTTAATTTTCGGGCTTGTAGTTTTGTCATTACTTTCCTTATATACATAATGTATAAGGAAAGTATTGTGACGGGGTCGAAAATTCGAATTTGAGTTTTCGACGGGAGAGCACGTTTCAAGCATCCCTGATCACGAATGAAACATTTTTGAAGTGATGTCTATGTGTGTGTGTGTGAAAATATGTGTGTGTGTGTGTGTGTGTGTGTGTGTGTGTGTGTGTGTGGGTGTGTCAGTGAGTCTGTGGAAACGATAACTGACGAACGAATGGACCGATTCGACCGAAATTTGGTACAAAGATCACAATCCGCAATCACTGGAAGCCTATTGTTTTTATACGCAATCGAATGTTCAGAACTCCCCTAAATTTTCAAGTGAAATTTTGAAAAAATCGTCAAAAAATCAAAACCGCTAATAAAGTTACGCAAATACACATTTCTTATGTAATTTTTCATTAGAAAACGATTGACATAAATTTTAGAACGCTAATATGAACCGTGCTCGACATATTGCACATTTAAAAAAAAATTATCAAAAAGTTATATAAAATAAAAAAAAATATTTCCTAAAGAGAAACATGTTCATTTTTGATATGTAATACCATGCGATAAATTGGGTGACATCATTCTCGTGGATCTAGCTCGTTCCATTCATAAAAAAATCTGATGTGGACAACACATGACTTTCCTTATATAATGTAATGAATTTACTACTTTTACAGTTAAAAAAATCTGATTTGAAGAGCATATGACTTTCCCTGCAGACTTACATTAACGCTCTCTTTATTTCAATTAAATTTATTTCACTTTTAATTCAATTTTCGTTCTCATTCGGTAACCGGGCTTATTTTCAAAGGTGGTGTAGGGAAAGTACGAAAAACTAAAATATCTCGAGAACGGCTAGTTCTAGTGTAATAGGGTTGGTCTTATTCTTTTCGTCGTTAAAAATTACGTATTAAATCATCATTTAATGGATATATTTGAGTATCCCTAGTTCTTTAGTTTAGATTTGGACGATTTTTGCAGGCCATTTTCCAAAAAAAGGCAGGTCATTTTTTTCCGAATCATACCAAAATCTAATCAGCACCAGGGTAACCCATAAGTGACTCATATACCGAATTTTGTGGAATTCGGACCATTAGTTTTTCAGTTACAGTGGATACAAGCTTTAGCGAGCCATTTCGCAAAAAAAGGCGAGTTCTTTTATCCCAAATCGTAACCAAAATTAATCAGCACCAGACTCGCTCACAAGTGACTTACCTACCAAATTTTGTGAAATTCGGTCCATTAGTTTTTTAGTTAGAGTGGATACAAAATCTGCACAGACAGACAGACAGGCAGACAGACAGACAGATACACAGACAGACAGACTGACACACAGACACACACACACACACAGACGTCACCTTAAAAATGGTTTTTTCGTATTCTACAGTTCTTGAAACATGTAGATCCATCGAAAACTGGAGTTGCGATTTTCGACATGATTCCAATACTTTCCCTATACATTACCGTGTATTGCAGGGAAAGTAAAAAAATCTGATGTGGGAAGCACATGACTTTCCCTGCAAACTTATATCCACGTTCTATTTATTTCAATTAAATTTAATTCACTTTTAATCCAATTTTCGTTCTCCTTTGATAACTGGACTTATTTTCAAAGGTGGCGTGGAAAAATACGAAAAAAACTAATATATCTCGAGAACGGCTAGTCCTAATATAATGGGGTTGGCCTTATTCTTTTCTTCGCTAAAAATTACGCATTAAACGTGCATTTAATGGATATATTTGAGTATACGTAGTTCTTTAGTTTAGATTTTGACGATTTTTGCGGGCCATTTTGCAAAAAAGGCAGGTTATATTTTTCCGAATCGTACCAAAATCTAATCAGCACCAGAGTAACCCATAAGTGACTCATCTACCGAATTTTGTGAAATTCGGTCCATTAGTTTTTCAGCTACAGTGGATACAAGCTTTTGCGGGCCATTTCACAAAAAAGCGGGTTCTTTTATTCCGAATCATACCCAAAATTAATCAGCACCAGCCCCGACCACAAGTGACTTACCTACAAAATTTTGTGAAATTCGGTCCATTAGTTTTATAGTTAGAGTGGATACAAAATCTGCACAGACAGACAGACACACAGACACACACACAGACACACACACAGACGTCACGCTAAAAATAGTTTTTTCGCATTCTAGAGGTCTCGAAACGTGTAGATCCGTCGAAAACTCGAGTTGTGATTTTCGGCATGATTCCAATACTTTCCCTATAAATTACCATGTATTGCAGGGAAAGTAAAAATCTGATGTGGGCAGCACATGACTTTCCCTGCAGTCTTATATTTACGTTCTCTTTATTTTAATTAAATGTATTTCACTTTTATTCAATTTTCGTTCTCATTCGGTAATCGGACCCGTCGAAAACTCGAGTTGTGATTTTCGGCATGATTCCAATACTTTCCCTATAAATTACCATGTATTGCAGGGAAAGTAAAAATCTGATGTGGGCAGCACATGACTTTCCCTGCAGTCTTATATTTACGTTCTCTTTATTTTAATTAAATGTATTTCACTTTTATTCAATTTTCGTTCTCATTCGGTAATCGGACTTATTTTCAAAGGTGGTGTAGGGAAAGTACAAAAAACTAAAATATCTCGAGAACGGCTAGACCTAGTGTAATGGGGTTGGTCTTATTCTTTTCTTCGTTAAAAATTACGTATTAAATCAACATTTAATGGATATATTTGAGTATACCCAGTTTTTTATTTTAGATTTTGGCAATTTTTGCGGGCCATTTTGCAAAAAAAGGCAGGTTGTTTTTTTCTGAATCGTACCAAAATCTAATCAGCACCAGGGTGACCTATACGTGACTCATCTACCGAATTTTGTGTAATTCACTTTTAATTCAATTTTGTGTAATTCACTTTTAATTCAATTTTCGTTCTCATTCGGTAACCGGGTGATATGTGAGTCGTCACACGCCAGGTATTGGCGCTATATAGACCGATCTCGTAAAAGTGGAGTAAATAAAGAAATACATAATACCAGTAATTAAAATGAAGAGGCTTAATTTTAAACAATAACAAAGAATTTATTTCATTAAGACAAACCTTATTTAATAACTATTAACATCGGGTAAATTTCATATACCAACATCTTTAGTGTAGTACATTAAGACAATCAAATCTCCTCATTCTATGATCATAATATGAGCATTACAATTATTAACCTATTAATGTGCATTAACTCACTATTCTTACTAGCCTACGTCTTAATGGCCCAGGTTAACCTTATTTAGGAGGGTCAGAGAGATAATAATAATCAAAGTGCAAAAATATGTGTAGAATTGTCCTACCTCGATCATCTTTGCCGATGTCGGACTTTATGACCGCGCGCTCCGGCTCTGTCCCGTGGGCTCGCTCTCTCCGAGATCCGTCGCTCTTGCGACCTCTTCTTTTCACTCACAAAATTCAAGTCCTCGATTTCAAAAACTTAAAGTCCAAAGTTGCTCTCTGTCTCTACCCCCTTAACAAGGCGCCCCTGTCCATAATTGGCTAAGTAAATTAAGGGCTACGCCCTTCAGGCTATATTATTGGTCAAGGCCCCCCTGAAATATGAGATATGCAGTCTCCAGTTTTAAAATCGTTGAAAGTTCTCACGAGAATTTTCCCAAGGTTCGAGTGATATTAATTGACTCTGGGGTCAAGAAGTTCAACCCCTTCCGTTTGTTGTAACACCTAACGCTGACATGAACTTGAGAAGCACCCTCTCTTTTCGAAATGAATGTCCGGTGCAGCTGCGTTCGAGGGAATGTTACAAAAATTGCCTCACTTCATGAGGGACCGTCTTCTTAGGTCCACTTCCTTTTTCAAAAGAGCAATGTTATATTGGGAATTGAAAATTACAATATAACAATTACCCTTCTTCCCCCCCCCAAAATTTTGGTGGGAAAAAAGCCAATTACAAAAGTGCCAGCTCATAGTTGCTGCATGCGTGTCCACTGTGTAGTCCAACAACTCGTCTTGCTCTCATCTGTATCTACTGTAAAAATGTACTATATACACATATACACAAATCATATTATCATATATATACTCTTATATGCCATCAAAAGAACACGAAAATACTATACAAAATACAATTCTCAATGTGTCTGAAAATGACGATATCTGTGTCGTTCAGTTGTACTTATTATCGATTAAAAGTCTATTCATGTAAGCACAAGTTCGTCCACTGGTGATATGTCTTTTTTTTTTTTTTTTTTTAAACAATATAGTTCCACACAAGTTCAAGGTGTATATCTGTAAAATTGTTCACTTATGATAACCAAAGTCACTTTGACCGTCACTTGGATAATCGTTGGGATCAGGGACTTACGCATATGGTCCCTAATAATATCACTATGTCCCCTTGTAGTTATGGTGGAAAGTGTAAAATATCTTTCCTTTGGAAAAAAAAACACTGATATCACTGCACACTTGGAAACCGCTGAAATGTAAATCGCTCCACTGCTGGAACTCGTTGCAGAACTGGATCGCTGTCTAACTGGAATTCGCTGCACTGTAAGGCGCTGAACTGCTGGAACTCGTTGAAGGATTGGACCGCTGTCTAACTGGAATTCGATGAACTGTAAGGCGCTGAACTGCTGGAGTCACTGACCAAATGAGAATCTTTGTGCACCAGGAATCGTTGAGCAATGTGAATCGGTGATCAACAGGAATTGCTGACCATTTGAGAATCGTTAGGCAACCGGATCTGTACGCTGTGTCATGTTTTGTTTAGGACAATCAATACATATACATTACACTCAAGCTTATTAAAATACTCTCTTCTCTTAAAACTCCCTTAAGTATCATTTTTTTATAAATTCAATTTCTATAATTTTAATTTGTCACCCGGCACACGAAACATTACAAAAAAAAACTCTCTTTTTTTTTTTCAAACTCCTTTAAATTTGTTAACACTCTCAAAAATTGCCCCCTTTGAAATTTCTACACTTTATCTACTTTACATCCTTCCATATAATATATACATTTTTTTTTTTCTTAAATTTGATACTCTCTTCAAACTTACATTTTTCAAATTCCTTCTTTTTATTTATTTTACATCTCTGCCTTATGTATATATATATATATATATTTTTTTTTTACATTATATACACTTCTTATCTAACATCCAATCCATCATGTGTTCTGAACCGGACATGCCATAAATATAACTCATGTACATATTTATAATAAAATACTTAAACAATTACACTATCCTCTCAAATACTATCAAAATAAGACTTATATAGGTTCAAAAATTTCCGCAATATACTTTAAAATTTTCCTACAATCTCTGAGATGACAGAAAAACCCATATAAATATTTAATTACCATCCTACTTAAATTCTTATAACTCCCCTGCGATTCTATATTACACTATCCATAATTATACATTTTCTTTCACATATCCCCTGATTTAATCCAAATCTTATACTTGGATACGGAATTTCCCGAATTCCTTACATTATTCACTTTCCCACTTAATGAAAACATACTTAAAATTTTTTTTTTTTTTTTCGTAAATCTTATCACTCACTGAAAATCTCTCAATGCATACATAATTACAAATTTTCTCTCAAATATCCTCTAACTCGATTCATATTCCATACTTGAATACCAAAATGTACGTTTTCTTTTCTTATATCCCCTGTAATTGAAGTCTCCTGAATTAATTCATTTCTCCTTTTGTGTAACATATATTCTAGCATCTAAATTCCCTGTTCAAACAGAAAAATCTAGTCCCCAGAGAAAATCAAGTAGTGGTATACAAGGTCAACATGTCCTTCTGCCATTGTGTCATTTTCCCTGGAAAGCGGTCCCCTTTCTGGCCTGCGGCTAATACGGGCATTTCTTCGTGTAACTTCCCATGGCCAATTAGCTGTACAAATTTTTGAAGATGTCGTTTTGGCAAAATGATACAAATTTTCTCGTCTACGTTTCCGCCATGTTGTGTAAAGTGTTTAGGACGACGGGATGTGCGCGTAGCAGTGTGTGTGATTGTCTGTGTTTCGCGACTCCTATGGATTACGCAAGGATTCATTTACCCCACGGATTAATTAAAATGCGGTTAGTGTCCTTTTGTTCTACCATTGTATTTTATTATTATATCATGTTTATTCCCGCGTTCTAGCGTTACCTTCGAAAGTTCGTCTCTCTCAAAAATTTTATATGTGCGACCCATTCAAAATATATGTAGAAACGCTTTTTTTTTTTTTCAAATGCTTTTTATTTAATCTACAATTCGCGTATGTTTATTAAAATTATCTATTCATTTTAAATTATAATTTGTGTATAATTTTCATTACCATTATCTTTTTTCTTTGAACTGCCATTATGATTTTTAATTAAAATTCTCTATCCATTTTAAACTCTAATTTTAATTTTTAATTACCCATTGTTTAGTTATTTGAATTACAATTTTTATTTTTAATTATGAATTATTTATTTATTTAAACTAGAAAAAAAAAATTTGTTTTTCTTTTTTTCTTTTTTTTTTTTTTTATTTACCAATTATCTAATTATTTTAAACTATAATTCTATAACTCCTATTTCCTCACGCGTATTCATCTAACAATGGTTGATCAATCCGCTAATTAAATGAAGAGCGCGTGGAGAAAGTTTACTTTTGTTTTAAAATTTCACTGTTCTTTGAAAAGAGTTTTTTTTTTTTTTTTTAGAAATTCAAAATATCCCTTTATTTAATATTCCTAAATATCTTATCCATCGAAATTTTTATTGCCTGGAAATCAAAGTTCTCTTAAAAAAAAACCTTCTTTTTATAGAGTTATAACGACTTTTTATAGAATTCTAACGATGTCCCCCTTTTGCTTTTTTTTTTTTTTTTGAAATGTGACGTATCTTCTCTGTTATTTATGTTCTTTCCAAAATTTGAATTTAATATATCCACATCTTTAACCTATCAACCCTAAAATTTCTTTTGTCCTACAACGATACTTGTTATTTATTTTGTAACAATTATTTATTTTTTTAAATCACAATTTTTATTCATAATCCCCAATTATTTATAGTTCCATATTTATTTAAACTTTCTTGTTCATTTAAACTTTCAACTAATTAATGTATGATTTATTTAAAATTTCCTCAATTTTTTTTTTTTTTTTCACAATTTGTTTACACTTTCTTAATTAATGTAATACTTATTTACATTTCTTTAATTTATAATTCAATGTTTATTTAAAATTTCCTTTATTTACAATCCAATATTTATTTAAAATTTGCGTTCCATCTTTCGCGTTGCATTTTGTGAATGGCGATTTTTCTTTGTTACTAACATTCTCAAAATTTTGAATCACGGTTTGTCCGCGTTCTTACCTATGTTTAAACTTCTTTCGTGTTTTAATTGAATCAATTTAAATTTAAATTCTTTAAAGATCTCAAATCATATCTGTGTTTCGGCCTAACCGGTGTTGGAAGAAGTACTGTGCGTGAACAATTTGTACTGCTTATATCGTCCCCTTGTGAATTTCCCGCTGATTCATCTTTCCCCTGAACGTTTTCCATCTGTATACATCCCCCATCCACTTGTGTTGGTCCCTCTTGCGCATCTCGTTCTATTTCTCCCGCCTTTTCATTCGTGTTTGCTTCAATTCGTGTACCGTCCCCCTGTTCTGAAAGTTCCAAATTCTCGTGTGTTTCTAGCGTGCTATGTCTGCCTGATTCCCCCCCTGCTGAAAGAATGTTTGCGTTCGGAGAGTCTTTTGGAGGGATGATTGCATTCTCTCGTGCGCTCTGAGTTGTTTCGTTTTGTACTTGTGCGGTAACTGGTTTCGCGGATCCAAGAGTAAGAGTGTTTTCGTGCGTATGGTGTGGTTTCGCGTTGTGTGCACTGGTTTGACAAGACTCTCTGTACTGTCCGTTTGCTATTTCCTCTTCCAACATGATAAACGGAATATTCTCATTTTGACCGTGGTCTTTCTTTAGTTCCGGTTTCGGTTCAGAGTTTTGTGCGTTTTTAGGAGTGGGGAGAAGAGGTGACTTGTATTTGTTTATGTAGGGCATTTTTAGATGTGGCTTGCGGTCGGGAAGAGTCCTTAATCTATTTATGTGGGCTTTTATGATTTTAGAATTTGGTTTGTCACACAGTTTTATTTCATATATAAATCTATTTATTCTATTAATTACTCGATAAGGTCCCGTGTGGTTCCCCTTTTTATACCGATTATTATTGTTTTCCATGAACACCCTTGACCCGATTTCCAAATCCCTGAATTTAGCTCTTTGGAGTTGTTGACTTTCTTGGCGTTCTTTCGCGAGAATTAAATTTTTATTTGCCTCCTTAAATGCGTTATTCATCACTGTTATTTTTTTTTATATATAATCCTGATATGTTGTTTCTGTATTATTTTCTGTTACATTAGTTTCAAAAAAAGTTGGAAGGTCTCTTCCAAAAAAAAGAAAGTTTGGTGTTTCTTTGGTGCTTGAATGTACCGTCGCGTTGTACACAGCTACGTGGCATTGTACTGCAGTATCCCAGTATGGCGAATTCTCCGCTAATGTCGCTAAGGTGTGTTTCAATTGTTTGTTAGTAACCTCCACTATACCGTTAACCCATGGCGAACGTACCGATGCTATTCTGGCAACTATTCCGAGTTTCTCTGTCATAATTTGATGTATATTAGATGTAAATTGAGAGCCTGCGTCCGATAACACTGTCTTAGGACATCCCCAATTCATAAAGTAATTTAAGAGTCTATCAGCAACCGTAGTGGCCGTTATATCCGGGATAGGAAACATTTGTATATGTTTGGAGAAGTGGTCTACCACCGATAACACATATTTATTATTTGAAGTGCTAGTTTGAAACGGTCCGCAAATGTCTGTCGACAAAATTTGCACGGGCCCATCAGGTATAGGATTTCTTCCCAGGGGAACGGGCTGATTTTTTCCCTTTTTCTTTCTACACTGTTCGCAAGATGTAATAAAATTTTGTGTGTCACTGTACATACCCGTCCAAAAATATCTGTCCGATAAAAGTTTATAAGTTTTATCGATCCCTGCATGTGTTACATGTGTAATCGCTAAAATTTCTTTCTGTAAATTTCTGGGTATAACTATAGTTTTGTTCAAATTGTCTCTCCAAGGTCTGTCCTTCCAGTTTCCTACGTGCATTAATAAATTAGTTTCCTCGTCAATATATAATGTGTCATAATGTTTACCCTCTTTAAAATTCCGGTTTTGTAAATTTTCTCTGATTATTTTTAATTTTGGATCTTTAATTTGTTCCTCTAAAATTCTATCTAATGCCGGGATTTCTGTTATTGTGTTTATCTGTGCAATATAGACACTATCCTCATTCACATATCCATTTCTTTTCACCGTGTTTTCTCCCTTAATTTGTTCTATCAGGTTAATTTCTCCCCTTGGATTCTCAATGTTTTGTTTTCCCTCATTCTGCTCTGTTTGTTTATTTTCAAAATCATCTCTACTTAAAAAATCCGCTAATAAATTATCTTTACCCGGGACGTGAATAAATTCATAATCATATTCAGATATCTCTAAAAGCCACCTCTGTAATACGCTGGGTGGGTTTTGTATTTTTAAATGCTGTCCCAAAGGTAAATGGTCAGAAAGCACAAAAAACTTTCGTCCGAAAAGAAAATTCCTAAAAAATTTCATTCCCTGATGCATAGCAAGTAATTCAATTTTCATGGCCGGGTATTTTTGCTCCTGTATCGATAATTTCCTGCTAAAATATGCAATCGGTTTTAAAATTCCCTCTCTGTATTGTAAAAGAGCGCCTCCTATGGACTGAATGCTGCCATCGATATTCAGATAAAAGTCTTTGTCAAAATCTGGCTGTATAAGTAATGGTTTCTTGAAAAAACATTCTTGGAGTTCCTGGAATGCCTCCTCACATTTATTATCCCATTTAAATTTATTATCCTTTCTTGTTAAGTCTGATAAAACCGCGGTTAATTGAGCATAATTTTTTTATTGAATTTCTGTAAAAATTACAAATGCCTAAAAATCTTTTTAATTTTCTTAATGTTTTTGGTACTGGAAAAGAAGTGATTTTGTTTATATTTTCATCTGTTGGTGTAATGCCTTTTTGACTAATTTCAAATCCTAAATATGCTACTTTTTCTACAAAAAATTTACATTTGCTGGGTGTCAGAGTTAGGTTGTATTTTCTTAATTTATCGAATACTAATTTTAATTTATGTATTAATTCTGAATAAGAGTTAGCCGGGATTATTATGTCGTCGATGTAAGCTTGTATGTTTTCCTCTCTTAAGTCCGCTAAAATGGTGTCCATAACCTGTTGAAAAATTGGAGCGGAGCTTACATGTCCAAAAACGAGTCTTTCAAATTGGTAGTTGCCATAGGGCGTTGTAAAAGCAAATAATTCTTTTGTGTCTTCAGGTAAAACCAATTGGTTGAATGCACTATGAAAATCCAGTTTCGAATAGTATCTATGTCCGGCTAATTTAGTTATAATTTCATTTACACGGGGAATTTTGTAAGGAAAAAGAGTGGATATGTTATTAATTAATCTCAGATCTAAACATAAACGGTACTCTCCACTTGTTTTACGCACTAAAATCATCGGCGATGCAAAATTTGATTTTGTTCTGGCAATTATCCCTGCTTCTTCTAACTCTTTTAATTGATTTTTTGCGGTATCCTGCAGTGCGTACGGAACGTCGTATGGCCTGGAACGTATTGCGTGGTCATGTGCAAGCTTTATCACCGGTTTTACGATGTCCGTCGCTCTAAAGTTTTTAATGATTTTGAAAAAACGTCCGAATATTGCATTACAAATTTGAGGAAATCTTGTTTAATGTTTGGGTCCATGTGGTCAGTATTAAAATCTTCTGTTTTCAAATCTTTTTTTCTTTCTTCAATTATCTCCGGTTTAGCCTGTATTAAATTTATCATCTCTTCGTATTTATGTGTCCGTTCACTAATTTCTGGTTCTTTAATGTCCTGTTGTTGTATCGTAAAATCTGTCGTAATGTTTCCTAAAGCCATGTTTTTATTTAATGTAATTGTCGCATTCGTGTTATTCTGAACTTCAATTTTAATTTTGTTCTCATTCATGTGGTGTATTCCATAATTCATTACAATGTATGATTTTTCTTTGGGTTCGAACAAAACCTCTGTTCCATTTTCTAGACTTTCCTCACTATATACTACAACATTCTCCCTCGAATTCGGTTTGATTTCTACTTTTCTTAAAATTTTGGCTAGATTCGGTCTTTCCTGTATTATCTCATTTATTTGTCTATCAATTTGCCTATCAGAATTTAAAATTATTTCTATGTCGCCCATCTTCAGAATGTTCTTTTGTGTATTCAAAATGGCTTGATTTTTCTGTAAAAAGTCAAAACCCAATACTCCCTTAAATTTTTGTGTAAATCTTGCTGTTGTGACAAAAAAAATATGTTTGAACTGTTTTCCCTGAATTTTAAATGGAATTTCCACAGTCTTTATATATTCAATACTATGTCCTGTTAAAGTTGATATTGTAACACTCCTTGACACATATTTAATTTTGACATTATCTTTAATTTTATTGAACAATTCTAATGATAATACACTAACGCTCGCTCCAGAGTCTATCATGAGTTCGCTTTGTATATTTTTAAATTGAACTATTATTGTTGGCAATTCTGTTTTTTCAATTTGTTCTCCTACCGATGCAATCGTTTCCTCATGTTTTTCAGTACTTTCATCGTTATGTATCTCCAATTTCTTATTTTCTGTTTGTACAGGAATTTCAATTTTTCTCGGGAACTTTACCCTGTAATTTTTCTCTCTTTGTAAGTTATTATTTAAAGCTCCCACAATTAGTTTAAATTATCTCTTCTATTAGGGAAATTTCTGTATTCAAATCTTGTATTCATCTCTCTTCCATTGTTTCTTTGCCCGCCCGATTCTCTGATTCTGTTTTGGTTTGACTCGTCCCTATTATATCGTTGTTCCCTAGAAAATCTACTTTGTGGAGGGGGTGCTGCATAGTAATTTCTGCTCTGTTGATAGTTTCCAAAGGCGTGGTTTGGCCTATAATCGTATGTGTCCGGCTGGGAGGAGTAAATTCTGTGGTCATCATACGGCTGGGTTTGAAATGAGTGGGGAGGAGACTGTATTTGATTATGCCACTGTGTCCTCGCGTTGTTTATGTTTTGACTCTGTGTTTGCTTAAAAAGATCCGCTTTGTATATTCGGCATTCTCTCATGAAATGTCCCTGTCTATTACAGTAGTGACATGTTACGGGTTTTTTTGTTTGTGTCGTGGGAATTTGTACTTTTTCTTGGATTTTTAATGTGTTTATTTCTTGGGTAATTGAATTTAAAATATGTGCGTTAAATTCCTGTTGCTCTTTGCGGAACGTCTCAATTTCTTGTCTATATGTAGCACTATTTACATTTGCCGTTATCGCAGCTAAATTTGCCTGTTCCAAGTTTGTGGCTATTTTTACGGCTTCATCAAAATTTTGTGCATTAGTTTTTATTATTTCTTTCTGGAATTCAGGTGTTACCGCCTCTAAAAATTTACTTAACCTTAATTTATCCATAATCTGTTGTGTCGCTTCACTGTGCTCTGTGTCGCCAATATAATTTAAAGTTAGTGTTGTTATTCTGTGCGCCAGCTGCTTAATCGTTTCTCCCTGTGTCTGTTTTGCGGTCGTGAAAAGGATCTGATTTGTTGTAATGTTCGGTTTTTCTGTAAAGAACTCTAATAGCCTATCCCTAAATTTTTCGAAAGATGTTTCCCTTCTTAATTCTTGTGACCCTATATAAAATTTTCTTGCATTCCCTCTTAACCGCGATTTCACAATTGCTAACTTTTCCTCCTCTGACCAATCCCCCAAGCTGCTTAAAGATTTGATCTGGTCAAAAAAAATTTCTACATCATTCTCTATGCCATTGCATTCCCCTAATAGGTGTATAAGTCCTGGTAACCTGCCCCTCGTTGCTGGATGATTTTCTCCGCTTTCCGTCATTCTAAATTTCACTTTCTCGCAAAAATTCTATATCTAAAATTATCTCCTGTTTTTACACCTCAAAATGTTCCCCCAAAATATTTAAATACAATATCACATAAATTCAAAAACATAATTCTAATCATTTCACTATCTACGCATGCAAATACTTCAATCCTCATAATTAACTCCTCAAATATTACACAAATATTTATATAATTCAAAAATTTCTTAAAAGCTTCAAGTTCCCTAATAATTATATTTTGAAATACAATATGGCATGTCTCATTGAGAACACATAATGATTCGTCACTATTTGCTTGCTTCTCATACTGTGAAATAAATTTTCTTAAATTTACTTATATTTATTTTAATTTTAAATTTCTTTCTTTAATTTAATCCTTATTTTACACAAAAAAAATTTTTATTCAATATTTTCATTTTTCATTAATTCCAAATATTTTTATTCTCTTCATTAAAATTTAAATTCTGGCATATAACAGGTCTAAAACAGCAAAGTCGCCAGAAGGGTGAAATAATTTTGAATCCAGGTTTGATTGGTCATGATCACCAATATGATAAGGGTGCAATAATTTTGAGTCCAGGTTCGAAACTGGTTTAAACGGCACCAAAATGATATGTGAGCAATAATTTTGAGTCCAGATTCGACTGGTCACGGGCGCCAAAATGATAAGTGAGCAATAATTTTGAGTCCAGATTCGACTGGTCACGGGCGCCAAAATGATATGTGAGTCGTCACACGCCAGGTATTGGCGCTATATAGACCGATCTCGTAAAAGTGGAGTAAATAAAGAAATACATAATACCAGTAATTAAAATGAAGAGGCTTAATTTTAAACAATAACAAAGAATTTATTTCATTAAGACAAACCTTATTTAATAACTATTAACATCGGGTAAATTTCATATACCAACATCTTTAGTGTAGTACATTAAGACAATCAAATCTCCTCATTCTATGATCATAATATGAGCATTACAATTATTAACCTATTAATGTGCATTAACTCACTATTCTTACTAGCCTACGTCTTAATGGCCCAGGTTAACCTTATTTAGGAGGGTCAGAGAGATAATAATAATCAAAGTGCAAAAATATGTGTAGAATTGTCCTACCTCGATCATCTTTGCCGATGTCGGACTTTATGACCGCGCGCTCCGGCTCTGTCCCGTGGGCTCGCTCTCTCCGAGATCCGTCGCTCTTGCGACCTCTTCTTTTCACTCACAAAATTCAAGTCCTCGATTTCAAAAACTTAAAGTCCAAAGTTGCTCTCTGTCTCTACCCCCTTAACAAGGCGCCCCTGTCCATAATTGGCTAAGTAAATTAAGGGCTACGCCCTTCAGGCTATATTATTGGTCAAGGCCCCCCTGAAATATGAGATATGCAGTCTCCAGTTTTAAAATCGTTGAAAGTTCTCACGAGAATTTTCCCAAGGTTCGAGTGATATTAATTGACTCTGGGGTCAAGAAGTTCAACCCCTTCCGTTTGTTGTAACACCTAACGCTGACATGAACTTGAGAAGCACCCTCTCTTTTCGAAATGAATGTCCGGTGCAGCTGCGTTCGAGGGAATGTTACAAAAATTGCCTCACTTCATGAGGGACCGTCTTCTTAGGTCCACTTCCTTTTTCAAAAGAGCAATGTTATATTGGGAATTGAAAATTACAATATAACAATTACCCTTCTTCCCCCCCCCAAAATTTTGGTGGGAAAAAAGCCAATTACAAAAGTGCCAGCTCATAGTTGCTGCATGCGTGTCCACTGTGTAGTCCAACAACTCGTCTTGCTCTCATCTGTATCTACTGTAAAAATGTACTATATACACATATACACAAATCATATTATCATATATATACTCTTATATGCCATCAAAAGAACACGAAAATACTATACAAAATACAATTCTCAATGTGTCTGAAAATGACGATATCTGTGTCGTTCAGTTGTACTTATTATCGATTAAAAGTCTATTCATGTAAGCACAAGTTCGTCCACTGGTGATATGTCTTTTTTTTTTTTTTTTTTTAAACAATATAGTTCCACACAAGTTCAAGGTGTATATCTGTAAAATTGTTCACTTATGATAACCAAAGTCACTTTGACCGTCACTTGGATAATCGTTGGGATCAGGGACTTACGCATATGGTCCCTAATAATATCACTATGTCCCCTTGTAGTTATGGTGGAAAGTGTAAAATATCTTTCCTTTGGAAAAAAAAACACTGATATCACTGCACACTTGGAAACCGCTGAAATGTAAATCGCTCCACTGCTGGAACTCGTTGCAGAACTGGATCGCTGTCTAACTGGAATTCGCTGCACTGTAAGGCGCTGAACTGCTGGAACTCGTTGAAGGATTGGACCGCTGTCTAACTGGAATTCGATGAACTGTAAGGCGCTGAACTGCTGGAGTCACTGACCAAATGAGAATCTTTGTGCACCAGGAATCGTTGAGCAATGTGAATCGGTGATCAACAGGAATTGCTGACCATTTGAGAATCGTTAGGCAACCGGATCTGTACGCTGTGTCATGTTTTGTTTAGGACAATCAATACATATACATTACACTCAAGCTTATTAAAATACTCTCTTCTCTTAAAACTCCCTTAAGTATCATTTTTTTATAAATTCAATTTCTATAATTTTAATTTGTCACCCGGCACACGAAACATTACAAAAAAAAACTCTCTTTTTTTTTTTCAAACTCCTTTAAATTTGTTAACACTCTCAAAAATTGCCCCCTTTGAAATTTCTACACTTTATCTACTTTACATCCTTCCATATAATATATACATTTTTTTTTTTCTTAAATTTGATACTCTCTTCAAACTTACATTTTTCAAATTCCTTCTTTTTATTTATTTTACATCTCTGCCTTATGTATATATATATATATATATTTTTTTTTTACATTATATACACTTCTTATCTAACATCCAATCCATCATGTGTTCTGAACCGGACATGCCATAAATATAACTCATGTACATATTTATAATAAAATACTTAAACAATTACACTATCCTCTCAAATACTATCAAAATAAGACTTATATAGGTTCAAAAATTTCCGCAATATACTTTAAAATTTTCCTACAATCTCTGAGATGACAGAAAAACCCATATAAATATTTAATTACCATCCTACTTAAATTCTTATAACTCCCCTGCGATTCTATATTACACTATCCATAATTATACATTTTCTTTCACATATCCCCTGATTTAATCCAAATCTTATACTTGGATACGGAATTTCCCGAATTCCTTACATTATTCACTTTCCCACTTAATGAAAACATACTTAAAAATTTTTTTTTTTTTTTCGTAAATCTTATCACTCACTGAAAATCTCTCAATGCATACATAATTACAAATTTTCTCTCAAATATCCTCTAACTCGATTCATATTCCATACTTGAATACCAAAATGTACGTTTTCTTTTCTTATATCCCCTGTAATTGAAGTCTCCTGAATTAATTCATTTCTCCTTTTGTGTAACATATATTCTAGCATCTAAATTCCCTGTTCAAACAGAAAAATCTAGTCCCCAGAGAAAATCAAGTAGTGGTATACAAGGTCAACATGTCCTTCTGCCATTGTGTCATTTTCCCTGGAAAGCGGTCCCCTTTCTGGCCTGCGGCTAATACGGGCATTTCTTCGTGTAACTTCCCATGGCCAATTAGCTGTACAAATTTTTGAAGATGTCGTTTTGGCAAAATGATACAAATTTTCTCGTCTACGTTTCCGCCATGTTGTGTAAAGTGTTTAGGACGACGGGATGTGCGCGTAGCAGTGTGTGTGATTGTCTGTGTTTCGCGACTCCTATGGATTACGCAAGGATTCATTTACCCCACGGATTAATTAAAATGCGGTTAGTGTCCTTTTGTTCTACCATTGTATTTTATTATTATATCATGTTTATTCCCGCGTTCTAGCGTTACCTTCGAAAGTTCGTCTCTCTCAAAAATTTTATATGTGCGACCCATTCAAAATATATGTAGAAACGCTTTTTTTTTTTTTCAAATGCTTTTTATTTAATCTACAATTCGCGTATGTTTATTAAAATTATCTATTCATTTTAAATTATAATTTGTGTATAATTTTCATTACCATTATCTTTTTTCTTTGAACTGCCATTATGATTTTTAATTAAAATTCTCTATCCATTTTAAACTCTAATTTTAATTTTTAATTACCCATTGTTTAGTTATTTGAATTACAATTTTTATTTTTAATTATGAATTATTTATTTATTTAAACTAGAAAAAAAAAATTTGTTTTTCTTTTTTTCTTTTTTTTTTTTTTTATTTACCAATTATCTAATTATTTTAAACTATAATTCTATAACTCCTATTTCCTCACGCGTATTCATCTAACAATGGTTGATCAATCCGCTAATTAAATGAAGAGCGCGTGGAGAAAGTTTACTTTTGTTTTAAAATTTCACTGTTCTTTGAAAAGAGTTTTTTTTTTTTTTTTTAGAAATTCAAAATATCCCTTTATTTAATATTCCTAAATATCTTATCCATCGAAATTTTTATTGCCTGGAAATCAAAGTTCTCTTAAAAAAAAACCTTCTTTTTATAGAGTTATAACGACTTTTTATAGAATTCTAACGATGTCCCCCTTTTGCTTTTTTTTTTTTTTTTGAAATGTGACGTATCTTCTCTGTTATTTATGTTCTTTCCAAAATTTGAATTTAATATATCCACATCTTTAACCTATCAACCCTAAAATTTCTTTTGTCCTACAACGATACTTGTTATTTATTTTGTAACAATTATTTATTTTTTTAAATCACAATTTTTATTCATAATCCCCAATTATTTATAGTTCCATATTTATTTAAACTTTCTTGTTCATTTAAACTTTCAACTAATTAATGTATGATTTATTTAAAATTTCCTCAATTTTTTTTTTTTTTTTCACAATTTGTTTACACTTTCTTAATTAATGTAATACTTATTTACATTTCTTTAATTTATAATTCAATGTTTATTTAAAATTTCCTTTATTTACAATCCAATATTTATTTAAAATTTGCGTTCCATCTTTCGCGTTGCATTTTGTGAATGGCGATTTTTCTTTGTTACTAACATTCTCAAAATTTTGAATCACGGTTTGTCCGCGTTCTTACCTATGTTTAAACTTCTTTCGTGTTTTAATTGAATCAATTTAAATTTAAATTCTTTAAAGATCTCAAATCATATCTGTGTTTCGGCCTAACCGGTGTTGGAAGAAGTACTGTGCGTGAACAATTTGTACTGCTTATATCGTCCCCTTGTGAATTTCCCGCTGATTCATCTTTCCCCTGAACGTTTTCCATCTGTATACATCCCCCATCCACTTGTGTTGGTCCCTCTTGCGCATCTCGTTCTATTTCTCCCGCCTTTTCATTCGTGTTTGCTTCAATTCGTGTACCGTCCCCCTGTTCTGAAAGTTCCAAATTCTCGTGTGTTTCTAGCGTGCTATGTCTGCCTGATTCCCCCCCTGCTGAAAGAATGTTTGCGTTCGGAGAGTCTTTTGGAGGGATGATTGCATTCTCTCGTGCGCTCTGAGTTGTTTCGTTTTGTACTTGTGCGGTAACTGGTTTCGCGGATCCAAGAGTAAGAGTGTTTTCGTGCGTATGGTGTGGTTTCGCGTTGTGTGCACTGGTTTGACAAGACTCTCTGTACTGTCCGTTTGCTATTTCCTCTTCCAACATGATAAACGGAATATTCTCATTTTGACCGTGGTCTTTCTTTAGTTCCGGTTTCGGTTCAGAGTTTTGTGCGTTTTTAGGAGTGGGGAGAAGAGGTGACTTGTATTTGTTTATGTAGGGCATTTTTAGATGTGGCTTGCGGTCGGGAAGAGTCCTTAATCTATTTATGTGGGCTTTTATGATTTTAGAATTTGGTTTGTCACACAGTTTTATTTCATATATAAATCTATTTATTCTATTAATTACTCGATAAGGTCCCGTGTGGTTCCCCTTTTTATACCGATTATTATTGTTTTCCATGAACACCCTTGACCCGATTTCCAAATCCCTGAATTTAGCTCTTTGGAGTTGTTGACTTTCTTGGCGTTCTTTCGCGAGAATTAAATTTTTATTTGCCTCCTTAAATGCGTTATTCATCACTGTTATTTTTTTTTATATATAATCCTGATATGTTGTTTCTGTATTATTTTCTGTTACATTAGTTTCAAAAAAAGTTGGAAGGTCTCTTCCAAAAAAAAGAAAGTTTGGTGTTTCTTTGGTGCTTGAATGTACCGTCGCGTTGTACACAGCTACGTGGCATTGTACTGCAGTATCCCAGTATGGCGAATTCTCCGCTAATGTCGCTAAGGTGTGTTTCAATTGTTTGTTAGTAACCTCCACTATACCGTTAACCCATGGCGAACGTACCGATGCTATTCTGGCAACTATTCCGAGTTTCTCTGTCATAATTTGATGTATATTAGATGTAAATTGAGAGCCTGCGTCCGATAACACTGTCTTAGGACATCCCCAATTCATAAAGTAATTTAAGAGTCTATCAGCAACCGTAGTGGCCGTTATATCCGGGATAGGAAACATTTGTATATGTTTGGAGAAGTGGTCTACCACCGATAACACATATTTATTATTTGAAGTGCTAGTTTGAAACGGTCCGCAAATGTCTGTCGACAAAATTTGCACGGGCCCATCAGGTATAGGATTTCTTCCCAGGGGAACGGGCTGATTTTTTCCCTTTTTCTTTCTACACTGTTCGCAAGATGTAATAAAATTTTGTGTGTCACTGTACATACCCGTCCAAAAATATCTGTCCGATAAAAGTTTATAAGTTTTATCGATCCCTGCATGTGTTACATGTGTAATCGCTAAAATTTCTTTCTGTAAATTTCTGGGTATAACTATAGTTTTGTTCAAATTGTCTCTCCAAGGTCTGTCCTTCCAGTTTCCTACGTGCATTAATAAATTAGTTTCCTCGTCAATATATAATGTGTCATAATGTTTACCCTCTTTAAAATTCCGGTTTTGTAAATTTTCTCTGATTATTTTTAATTTTGGATCTTTAATTTGTTCCTCTAAAATTCTATCTAATGCCGGGATTTCTGTTATTGTGTTTATCTGTGCAATATAGACACTATCCTCATTCACATATCCATTTCTTTTCACCGTGTTTTCTCCCTTAATTTGTTCTATCAGGTTAATTTCTCCCCTTGGATTCTCAATGTTTTGTTTTCCCTCATTCTGCTCTGTTTGTTTATTTTCAAAATCATCTCTACTTAAAAAATCCGCTAATAAATTATCTTTACCCGGGACGTGAATAAATTCATAATCATATTCAGATATCTCTAAAAGCCACCTCTGTAATACGCTGGGTGGGTTTTGTATTTTTAAATGCTGTCCCAAAGGTAAATGGTCAGAAAGCACAAAAAACTTTCGTCCGAAAAGAAAATTCCTAAAAAATTTCATTCCCTGATGCATAGCAAGTAATTCAATTTTCATGGCCGGGTATTTTTGCTCCTGTATCGATAATTTCCTGCTAAAATATGCAATCGGTTTTAAAATTCCCTCTCTGTATTGTAAAAGAGCGCCTCCTATGGACTGAATGCTGCCATCGATATTCAGATAAAAGTCTTTGTCAAAATCTGGCTGTATAAGTAATGGTTTCTTGAAAAAACATTCTTGGAGTTCCTGGAATGCCTCCTCACATTTATTATCCCATTTAAATTTATTATCCTTTCTTGTTAAGTCTGATAAAACCGCGGTTAATTGAGCATAATTTTTTTATTGAATTTCTGTAAAAATTACAAATGCCTAAAAATCTTTTTAATTTTCTTAATGTTTTTGGTACTGGAAAAGAAGTGATTTTGTTTATATTTTCATCTGTTGGTGTAATGCCTTTTTGACTAATTTCAAATCCTAAATATGCTACTTTTTCTACAAAAAATTTACATTTGCTGGGTGTCAGAGTTAGGTTGTATTTTCTTAATTTATCGAATACTAATTTTAATTTATGTATTAATTCTGAATAAGAGTTAGCCGGGATTATTATGTCGTCGATGTAAGCTTGTATGTTTTCCTCTCTTAAGTCCGCTAAAATGGTGTCCATAACCTGTTGAAAAATTGGAGCGGAGCTTACATGTCCAAAAACGAGTCTTTCAAATTGGTAGTTGCCATAGGGCGTTGTAAAAGCAAATAATTCTTTTGTGTCTTCAGGTAAAACCAATTGGTTGAATGCACTATGAAAATCCAGTTTCGAATAGTATCTATGTCCGGCTAATTTAGTTATAATTTCATTTACACGGGGAATTTTGTAAGGAAAAAGAGTGGATATGTTATTAATTAATCTCAGATCTAAACATAAACGGTACTCTCCACTTGTTTTACGCACTAAAATCATCGGCGATGCAAAATTTGATTTTGTTCTGGCAATTATCCCTGCTTCTTCTAACTCTTTTAATTGATTTTTTGCGGTATCCTGCAGTGCGTACGGAACGTCGTATGGCCTGGAACGTATTGCGTGGTCATGTGCAAGCTTTATCACCGGTTTTACGATGTCCGTCGCTCTAAAGTTTTTAATGATTTTGAAAAAACGTCCGAATATTGCATTACAAATTTGAGGAAATCTTGTTTAATGTTTGGGTCCATGTGGTCAGTATTAAAATCTTCTGTTTTCAAATCTTTTTTTCTTTCTTCAATTATCTCCGGTTTAGCCTGTATTAAATTTATCATCTCTTCGTATTTATGTGTCCGTTCACTAATTTCTGGTTCTTTAATGTCCTGTTGTTGTATCGTAAAATCTGTCGTAATGTTTCCTAAAGCCATGTTTTTATTTAATGTAATTGTCGCATTCGTGTTATTCTGAACTTCAATTTTAATTTTGTTCTCATTCATGTGGTGTATTCCATAATTCATTACAATGTATGATTTTTCTTTGGGTTCGAACAAAACCTCTGTTCCATTTTCTAGACTTTCCTCACTATATACTACAACATTCTCCCTCGAATTCGGTTTGATTTCTACTTTTCTTAAAATTTTGGCTAGATTCGGTCTTTCCTGTATTATCTCATTTATTTGTCTATCAATTTGCCTATCAGAATTTAAAATTATTTCTATGTCGCCCATCTTCAGAATGTTCTTTTGTGTATTCAAAATGGCTTGATTTTTCTGTAAAAAGTCAAAACCCAATACTCCCTTAAATTTTTGTGTAAATCTTGCTGTTGTGACAAAAAAAATATGTTTGAACTGTTTTCCCTGAATTTTAAATGGAATTTCCACAGTCTTTATATATTCAATACTATGTCCTGTTAAAGTTGATATTGTAACACTCCTTGACACATATTTAATTTTGACATTATCTTTAATTTTATTGAACAATTCTAATGATAATACACTAACGCTCGCTCCAGAGTCTATCATGAGTTCGCTTTGTATATTTTTAAATTGAACTATTATTGTTGGCAATTCTGTTTTTTCAATTTGTTCTCCTACCGATGCAATCGTTTCCTCATGTTTTTCAGTACTTTCATCGTTATGTATCTCCAATTTCTTATTTTCTGTTTGTACAGGAATTTCAATTTTTCTCGGGAACTTTACCCTGTAATTTTTCTCTCTTTGTAAGTTATTATTTAAAGCTCCCACAATTAGTTTAAATTATCTCTTCTATTAGGGAAATTTCTGTATTCAAATCTTGTATTCATCTCTCTTCCATTGTTTCTTTGCCCGCCCGATTCTCTGATTCTGTTTTGGTTTGACTCGTCCCTATTATATCGTTGTTCCCTAGAAAATCTACTTTGTGGAGGGGGTGCTGCATAGTAATTTCTGCTCTGTTGATAGTTTCCAAAGGCGTGGTTTGGCCTATAATCGTATGTGTCCGGCTGGGAGGAGTAAATTCTGTGGTCATCATACGGCTGGGTTTGAAATGAGTGGGGAGGAGACTGTATTTGATTATGCCACTGTGTCCTCGCGTTGTTTATGTTTTGACTCTGTGTTTGCTTAAAAAGATCCGCTTTGTATATTCGGCATTCTCTCATGAAATGTCCCTGTCTATTACAGTAGTGACATGTTACGGGTTTTTTTGTTTGTGTCGTGGGAATTTGTACTTTTTCTTGGATTTTTAATGTGTTTATTTCTTGGGTAATTGAATTTAAAATATGTGCGTTAAATTCCTGTTGCTCTTTGCGGAACGTCTCAATTTCTTGTCTATATGTAGCACTATTTACATTTGCCGTTATCGCAGCTAAATTTGCCTGTTCCAAGTTTGTGGCTATTTTTACGGCTTCATCAAAATTTTGTGCATTAGTTTTTATTATTTCTTTCTGGAATTCAGGTGTTACCGCCTCTAAAAATTTACTTAACCTTAATTTATCCATAATCTGTTGTGTCGCTTCACTGTGCTCTGTGTCGCCAATATAATTTAAAGTTAGTGTTGTTATTCTGTGCGCCAGCTGCTTAATCGTTTCTCCCTGTGTCTGTTTTGCGGTCGTGAAAAGGATCTGATTTGTTGTAATGTTCGGTTTTTCTGTAAAGAACTCTAATAGCCTATCCCTAAATTTTTCGAAAGATGTTTCCCTTCTTAATTCTTGTGACCCTATATAAAATTTTCTTGCATTCCCTCTTAACCGCGATTTCACAATTGCTAACTTTTCCTCCTCTGACCAATCCCCCAAGCTGCTTAAAGATTTGATCTGGTCAAAAAAAATTTCTACATCATTCTCTATGCCATTGCATTCCCCTAATAGGTGTATAAGTCCTGGTAACCTGCCCCTCGTTGCTGGATGATTTTCTCCGCTTTCCGTCATTCTAAATTTCACTTTCTCGCAAAAATTCTATATCTAAAATTATCTCCTGTTTTTACACCTCAAAATGTTCCCCCAAAATATTTAAATACAATATCACATAAATTCAAAAACATAATTCTAATCATTTCACTATCTACGCATGCAAATACTTCAATCCTCATAATTAACTCCTCAAATATTACACAAATATTTATATAATTCAAAAATTTCTTAAAAGCTTCAAGTTCCCTAATAATTATATTTTGAAATACAATATGGCATGTCTCATTGAGAACACATAATGATTCGTCACTATTTGCTTGCTTCTCATACTGTGAAATAAATTTTCTTAAATTTACTTATATTTATTTTAATTTTAAATTTCTTTCTTTAATTTAATCCTTATTTTACACAAAAAAAATTTTTATTCAATATTTTCATTTTTCATTAATTCCAAATATTTTTATTCTCTTCATTAAAATTTAAATTCTGGCATATAACAGGTCTAAAACAGCAAAGTCGCCAGAAGGGTGAAATAATTTTGAATCCAGGTTTGATTGGTCATGATCACCAATATGATAAGGGTGCAATAATTTTGAGTCCAGGTTCGAAACTGGTTTAAACGGCACCAAAATGATATGTGAGCAATAATTTTGAGTCCAGATTCGACTGGTCACGGGCGCCAAAATGATAAGTGAGCAATAATTTTGAGTCCAGATTCGACTGGTCACGGGCGCCAAAATGATATGTGAGTCGTCACACGCCAGGTATTGGCGCTATATAGACCGATCTCGTAAAAGTGGAGTAAATAAAGAAATACATAATACCAGTAATTAAAATGAAGAGGCTTAATTTTAAACAATAACAAAGAATTTATTTCATTAAGACAAACCTTATTTAATAACTATTAACATCGGGTAAATTTCATATACCAACATCTTTAGTGTAGTACATTAAGACAATCAAATCTCCTCATTCTATGATCATAATATGAGCATTACAATTATTAACCTATTAATGTGCATTAACTCACTATTCTTACTAGCCTACGTCTTAATGGCCCAGGTTAACCTTATTTAGGAGGGTCAGAGAGATAATAATAATCAAAGTGCAAAAATATGTGTAGAATTGTCCTACCTCGATCATCTTTGCCGATGTCGGACTTTATGACCGCGCGCTCCGGCTCTGTCCCGTGGGCTCGCTCTCTCCGAGATCCGTCGCTCTTGCGACCTCTTCTTTTCACTCACAAAATTCAAGTCCTCGATTTCAAAAACTTAAAGTCCAAAGTTGCTCTCTGTCTCTACCCCCTTAACAAGGCGCCCCTGTCCATAATTGGCTAAGTAAATTAAGGGCTACGCCCTTCAGGCTATATTATTGGTCAAGGCCCCCCTGAAATATGAGATATGCAGTCTCCAGTTTTAAAATCGTTGAAAGTTCTCACGAGAATTTTCCCAAGGTTCGAGTGATATTAATTGACTCTGGGGTCAAGAAGTTCAACCCCTTCCGTTTGTTGTAACACCTAACGCTGACATGAACTTGAGAAGCACCCTCTCTTTTCGAAATGAATGTCCGGTGCAGCTGCGTTCGAGGGAATGTTACAAAAATTGCCTCACTTCATGAGGGACCGTCTTCTTAGGTCCACTTCCTTTTTCAAAAGAGCAATGTTATATTGGGAATTGAAAATTACAATATAACACCGGGCTTATTTTCAAAGGTGGCGTAGGGAAAGTACGAAAAACTAAAATATCTCGAGAACGGCTAGTCCTAGTGTAATGGGGTTGGTCTTATTCTTTTCGTCGTTAAACATTACGTATTAAACGGGCATTTAATGGATATATCTAAGTATACCAAGTTCTTTAGTTTAGATTTTGAAGATTTTTGCGGGCCGTTTTGCAAAAAAAGGCAGGTTATTTTTTTCCGAATCGTACCAAAATCTAATCAGCACCAGAGTGACCTATACGTGACTCATCTACCGAATTTTGTGAAATTCGGTTCATTAGTTTTTCAGCAAGAGTGGATACAAGCTTTTGCGGGCCATTTCGCAAAAAAAAGCGGGTTCTTTTATTCCGAATCGTACCCAAAACTAATCAGCACTAGCCCCGCCCACAAGTGACTTACCTACCAAATTTTGTGAAATTCGGTCCATTAGTTTTTTAGTTACAGTGGATACAAAATCTGCACAGACAGACAGACACACAGACAGACAGACAGACACACAGACAGACTGACAGACACACAGACAGACAGACAGACAGACACACGCACAGACGTCACGCTAAAAATGGTTTTTTCGTATTCTAGAGGTCTCGAAACGTGTAGATCCGTCGAAAACTCGAGTTGTGATTTTCGGTATGATTCCAATACTTTCCCTATACATTACCATGTATTGCAGGGAAAGTAAAGTTAATGGACACAATTTTTAGCCCCTGTTGTGAAACTGTTCGTCTACAAATACTGACAGACTGTTAAATTACACCTAGCAAAGAATTTTTCACCACTTATTGTCTTGTCATTTCTGCATTTTATGATATCATTTAGCACATTAGGGTCATACATTCCTATGTGAATAAGATTTGTTTTTGTGTTTTCTACCTCGCATAAAAGTTTGTACATGGAGTTTTTTATCACCCTGTATAAGTAATCTGAAGATTATAAATTTATAAAGATTAAGATATATTAAAATTTACAAAATGATATATACAGATCATTTGCTAAGAATGGGCGCGAACAGAAACACAAAGAACGTTTTATGTCCACACTAATTATGAAAAAAACCTAATGGAATACTCTAGTTGAAATGGATCGATTATATGGTCAAAGGCTTTGTGGTATTAAAAATAAAAATCTGATGTGGACAGCACATGACTTTCCCTGCAGACTTATATCCACGTTCTCTTTATTTTAATTAAATTTATTTCACTTTTATTCAATTTTCGTTCTCATTCGGTAACCGGGCTTATTTTGAAAGGTGGCGTAGGGAAAGTACGAAAAACTAAAATATCTCGAGAACGGCTAGTCCTAGTGTAATGGGGTTGGTCTTATTCTTTTCGTCGTTAAACATTACGTATTAAACGGGCATTTAATGGATATATCTTAGTATACCTAGTTCTTTAGTTTAGATTTTGAAGATTTTTGCGGGCCGTTTTGCAAAAAAAGGCAGGTTATTTTTTTCCGAATCGTACCAAAATCTAATCAGCACCAGAGTGACCTATACGTGACTCATCTACCGAATTTTGTGAAATTCGGTTCATTAGTTTTTTAGCAAGAGTGGATACAAGCTTTTGCGGGCCATTTCGCAAAAAAAAGCGGGTTCTTTTATTCCGAATCGTATCCAAAACTAATGAGCACTAGCCCCGCCCACAAGTGACTTACCTACCAAATTTTGTGAAATTCGGTCCATTAGTTTTTTAGTTACAGTGGATACAAAATCTGCACAGACAGACAGACACACAGACAGACAGACAGACACACAGACAGACAGACAGACAGACACACGCACAGACGTCACGCTAAAAATGGTTTTTTCGTATTCTAGAGGTCTCGAAACGTGTAGATCCGTCGAAAACTCGAGTTGTGATTTTCGGTATGATTCCAATACTTTCCCTATACATTACCATGTATTGCAGGGAAAGTAAAAAATCTGATGTGGGCAGCACATGACTTTCCCTGCAGACTTATATCCACGTTCTCTTTATTTTAATTACATTTATTTCACTTTTATTCAATTTTCGTTGTGATTTTCGGTATGATTCCAATACTTTCCCTATACATTACCATGTATTGCAGGGAAAGTAAAGTTAATGGACACAATTTTTAGCCCCTGTTGTGAAACTGTTCGTCTACAAATACTGACAGACTGTTAAATTACACCTAGCAAAGAATTTTTCACCACTTATTGTCTTGTCATTTCTGCATTTTATGATATCATTTAGCACATTAGGGTCATACATTCCTATGTGAATAAGATTTGTTTTTGTGTTTTCTACCTCGCATAAAAGTTTGTACATGGAGTTTTTTATCACCCTGTATAAGTAATCTGAAGATTATAAATTTATAAAGATTAAGATATATTAAAATTTACAAAATGAAATATACAGATCATTTGCTAAGAATGGGCGCGAACAGAAACACAAAGAACATTTTATGTCCACACTAATTATGAAAAAAACCTAATGGAATACTCTAGTTGAAATGGATCGATTATATGGTCAAAGGCTTTGTGGTATTAAAAATAAAAATCTGATGTGGACAGCACATGACTTTCCCTGCAGACTTATATCCACGTTCTCTTTATTTTAATTACATTTATTTCACTTTTATTCAATTTTCGTTCTCATTCGGTAACCGGGCTTATTTTCAAAGGTGGCGTAGGGAAAGTACGAAAAACTAAAATATCTCGAGAACGGCTAGTCCTAGTGTAATGGGGTTGGTCTTATTCTTTTCGTCGTTAAACATTACGTATTAAACGGGCATTTTATGGATATATCTGAGTATACCTAGTTCTTTAGTTTAGATTTTGAAGATTTTTGCGGGCCGTTTTGCAAAAAAAGGCAGGTTATTTTTTTCCGAATCGTACCAAAATCTAATCAGCACCAGAGTGACCTATACGTGACTTATCTACCGAATTTTGTGAAATTCGGTCCATTAGTTTTTCAGCTAGAGTGGATACAAGCTTTTGCGGGCCATTTCGCAAAAAAATGCGGGTTCTTTTATTCCGAATCGTACCCAAAACTAATCAGCACCAGCCCCGCCCACAAGTGACTTACCTACCAAATTTTGTGAAATTCGGTCCATTAGTTTTTTAGTTACAGTGGATACAAAATCTGCACAGACAGACAGACACACAGACAGACAGACACACAGACAGACAGACAGACAGACAGACACACAGACAGACAGACAGACACACGCACAGACGTCACGCTAAAAATGGTTTTTTCGTATTCTAGAGGTCTCGAAACGTGTAGATCCGTCGAAAACTCGAGTTGTGATTTTCGGTATGATTCCAATACTTTCCCTATACATTACCATGTATTGCAGGGAAAGTAAAAATGAAGAGGAATTTCTTTAAGGAGGACCACTTGGTAGGAAATTCCCAGGCCATCCAACGCCCACAGTGGGCTGTCGCGCCAATGATGATGGTGATAAAATTTTGTCTAAAAATCTGAAATCAAAATAATTCATTTGTAGTAAGATAAATAGTTAGTTAAAAGTATCGACCAATTTCTGAAGTAACAAGCAAGCAGAAAAAAAGCTTTCAGATCCACGCTATTATTTTACATTGCACAAAAGCAAAAGAAAATGTAATTTCCTTACATGTTCATCTTATATAACAAAAACAAAAATAGATGGCTACAATTCATTTTAAATTAATATTTCATTTTGGAAAAATATATTCTCCAAAATATCACCATAAAATTTATGAATTCATTGATTAAATGTATGACATTATCATCACCATTAAATGTATGACATTATCATCACCATTAAATGTATGACATATCATCAGAATTAAATGTATTAAACAATTTTCCTCACTAAATGTATGGTATCATTGATTTTATACTTTTAGTGTTAGTAATGATTCCATTTTATCAATGATTCCATTTAATGGTGATAAATTGAAGTATATCTATATTATAATGAAAAAATAATTCTATAAAATTTCTAGACACCCATATATATTGTATGAGTTAAAAATGAGAGATAATTATATTTTTTTCATTCGGAAGTTCATGTTGAAGGAGCCTAACTCCTATTTAGAATTCTTCAACAGGGTACCTTAAACCTATATGCACATCTTTGGTCCTGCTAAGACTTGTCTCTAAAAATTATGAGATGTCATAAATTTTTGGAAAGTTGTTTTCGTTTCTTGCACTTGGCGAGAAGATTTTTACCATGAAGCTGTGTTTTGTAATATAAAAATACCTTAGATTAACACCAGAAAGTTAGTATTAATTGTTTAGATTTCGCTATCTCATACTTTTAATTTCAGAATGTTTAAATCCTTTCATTATGTATAAATTAGAATGTCAACAGCAATTTCGATATGTTCTAAATCCTGAAAAAGAAATATATTGTTCACATGCATGATATAAATGACATATTATAAATGATTCAAATATATTAACTTGACATATAAATTATAGAAACTGACATGCACATGCCTTTAAATTTGGGAATGATTGCAAAAGCTAAGAAACAAAATTTGAGATCCTTGCAATTGTGAGGCATTTGCGAGTTCCTAGTATTCTAATAAAGGACTTACTCGAAATGTAAAATTAACTGAATCTACCGGTGCACAATTTCTAAAAAAATCATTTAAATGTGGAATTAGTAGCTGTGGGATTCAAAATTAACACTAGTTTTCTCTGAATTACGTAAAGAGGATATATATTAGTTGGAAGATAGATAATCCGGAAATTCTATTTGGATACAGTATTAAGAGATGTGACTGAGGCATAAAATGAATGGCCGAAAACATATTTTGTTTATCAAAATGTCATGATAAAAATTTGTAATTTTTACAATTAATATGAAATAAACAGTGTATCACATACGCAAAATCACTTTGTGCAAATGATAAATAAAAACTCAAATTGCGTAATGAAGCACAGATTAATGAAACAAAGCAGCACATTATAATATAGTGACACAAAAACTTGATAGTCAAGAAAAATACAATAAATAAAGGGTAAAGTTGCATATCACTAGATATCAAAAACTGGTAGATAACGCTACTGCATCTTCTATTTGACAAACGTTGCTTACATATTAGTTTAAGAGATATGTAATGTCAAAGGAAGAATATTTTAGCTGGGAGTTCGAGTCCTGGACATACTAGGAATAACAGGACCACGATTTTTGGCAAGCATATACCTTTATAACTTTTAAAAGATAAAGTTCATTTCACTTTTATTCTTGGCCATGAGGCTGCTTATGCCTTTGACTTTATTTATAGGATTTTTGTCCATATCAGCCATGAATTTACACGTTTTGATACTAATATGGCTGTTATTAAGAATCGCTTGACCTATAAATCTAGTTTTACTTACCATCCTAAGATTTTTCGTCCTTTTATCCAGTTATGCCACAAATTTGGATATAAACCTGATGAATCTAATATTACTACTCTCTTTAATCGTATTCGTTTCGATAAACTTGGGGATATTCATGATTTTAAAAGTCACGCTGGACTGCATGTTATCACCCTTTTGCCTCTTGATGGAAATTTTAATATTTACCTTGACAGTACTAAAAGTATTATTGGTATCAGTTTATCGGAACACGCCCGGGATGTCAAGAACGGTAAACTTCCACTGCTCTTGCTCAGTATGTCGCAAATAATAATTTTCTACCCGTTTTTGAAAAAAAACTCTTTTAATCCGTCGCAATATTCTTCACTGCGAATCACTTTTCGTCTATATTTACCGTGTCTCGATTTGTAATTTTGAACCCGTCCAAACTTTATGTTTTGCTTGCCGACTCATTCTCCACTCTATGCAATTCATGCCTCTTCACATTTACCTTTGACATATTTTAACATTTTTTAATTTTCGGGCTTGTAGTTTTGTCATTACTTTCCTTATATACATAATGTATAAGGAAAGTATTGTGACGGGGTCGAAAATTCGAATTTGAGTTTTCGACGGGAGAGCACGTTTCAAGCATCCCTGATCACGAATGAAACATTTTTGAAGTGATGTCTATGTGTGTGTGTGAAAATATGTGTGTGTGTGTGTGTGTGTGTGTGTGTGTGTGTGTGTGTGTGTGGGTGTGTCAGTGAGTCTGTGGAAACGATAACTGACGAACGAATGGACCGATTCGACCGAAATTTGGTACAAAGATCACAATCCGCAATCACTGGAAGCCTATTGTTTTTATACGCAATCGAATGTTCAGAACTCCCCTAAATTTTCAAGTGAAATTTTGAAAAAATCGTCAAAAAATCAAAACCGCTAATAAAGTTACGCAAATACACATTTCTTATGTAATTTTTCATTAGAAAACGATTGACATAAATTTTAGAACGCTAATATGAACCGTGCTCGACATATTGCACATTTAAAAAAAAATTATCAAAAAGTTATATAAAATAAAAAAAAATATTTCCTAAAGAGAAACATGTTCATTTTTGATATGTAATACCATGCGATAAATTGGGTGACATCATTCTCGTGGATCTAGCTCGTTCCATTCATAAAAAAATCTGATGTGGACAACACATGACTTTCCTTATATAATGTAATGAATTTACTACTTTTACAGTTAAAAAAATCTGATTTGAAGAGCATATGACTTTCCCTGCAGGCTTACATTAACGCTCTCTTTATTTCAATTAAATTTATTTCACTTTTAATTCAATTTTCGTTCTCATTCGGTAACCGGGCTTATTTTCAAAGGTGGTGTAGGGAAAGTACGAAAAACTAAAATATCTCGAGAACGGCTAGTTCTAGTGTAATAGGGTTGGTCTTATTCTTTTCGTCGTTAAAAATTACGTATTAAATCATCATTTAATGGATATATTTGAGTATCCCTAGTTCTTTAGTTTAGATTTGGACGATTTTTGCAGGCCATTTTCCAAAAAAAGGCAGGTCATTTTTTTCCGAATCATACCAAAATCTAATCAGCACCAGGGTAACCCATAAGTGACTCATATACCGAATTTTGTGGAATTCGGACCATTAGTTTTTCAGTTACAGTGGATACAAGCTTTAGCGAGCCATTTCGCAAAAAAAGGCGAGTTCTTTTATCCCAAATCGTAACCAAAATTAATCAGCACCAGACTCGCTCACAAGTGACTTACCTACCAAATTTTGTGAAATTTGGTCCATTAGTTTTTTAGTTAGAGTGGATACAAAATCTGCACAGACAGACAGACAGGCAGACAGACAGACAGATACACAGACAGACAGACTGACACACAGACACACACACACACACAGACGTCACCTTAAAAATGGTTTTTTCGTATTCTACAGTTCTTGAAACATGTAGATCCATCGAAAACTCGAGTTGCGATTTTCGACATGATTCCAATACTTTCCCTATACATTACCGTGTATTGCAGGGAAAGTAAAAAAATCTGATGTGGGAAGCACATGACTTTCCCTGCAAACTTATATCCACGTTCTATTTATTTCAATTAAATTTAATTCACTTTTAATCCAATTTTCGTTCTCCTTTGATAACTGGACTTATTTTCAAAGGTGGCGTGGAAAAATACGAAAAAAACTAATATATCTCGAGAACGGCTAGTCCTAATATAATGGGGTTGGCCTTATTCTTTTCTTCGCTAAAAATTACGCATTAAACGTGCATTTAATGGATATATTTGAGTATACGTAGTTCTTTAGTTTAGATTTTGACGATTTTTGCGGGCCATTTTGCAAAAATAGCAGGTTATATTTTTCCGAATCGTACCAAAATCTAATCAGCACCAGAGTAACCCATAAGTGACTCATCTACCGAATTTTGTGAAATTCGGTCCATTAGTTTTTCAGCTACAGTGGATACAAGCTTTTGCGGGCCATTTCACAAAAAAGCGGGTTCTTTTATTCCGAATCATACCCAAAATTAATCAGCACCAGCCCCGACCACAAGTGACTTACCTACAAAATTTTGTGAAATTCGGTCCATTAGTTTTATAGTTAGAGTGGATACAAAATCTGCACAGACAGACAGACACACAGACACACACACAGACGTCACGCTAAAAATAGTTTTTTCGCATTCTAGAGGTCTCGAAACGTGTAGATCCGTCGAAAACTCGAGTTGTGATTTTCGGCATGATTCCAATACTTTCCCTATAAATTACCATGTATTGCAGGGAAAGTAAAAATCTGATGTGGGCAGCACATGACTTTCCCTGCAGTCTTATATTTACGTTCTCTTTATTTTAATTAAATGTATTTCACTTTTATTCAATTTTCGTTCTCATTCGGTAATCGGACTTATTTTCAAAGGTGGTGTAGGGAAAGTACAAAAAACTAAAATATCTCGAGAACGGCTAGACCTAGTGTAATGGGGTTGGTCTTATTCTTTTCTTCGTTAAAAATTACGTATTAAATCAACATTTAATGGATATATTTGAGTATACCCAGTTTTTTATTTTAGATTTTGGCAATTTTTGCGGGCCATTTTGCAAAAAAAGGCAGGTTGTTTTTTTCTGAATCGTACCAAAATCTAATCAGCACCAGGGTGACCTATACGTGACTCATCTACCGAATTTTGTGTAATTCACTTTTAATTCAATTTTGTGTAATTCACTTTTAATTCAATTTTCGTTCTCATTGGGTAACCGGGCTTATTTTCAAAGGTGGCGTAGGGAAAGTACGAAAAACTAAAATATCTCGAGAACGGCTAGTCCTAGTGTAATGGGGTTGGTCTTATTCTTTTCGTCGTTAAACATTACGTATTAAACGGGCATTTAATGGATATATCTAAGTATACCAAGTTCTTTAGTTTAGATTTTGAAGATTTTTGCGGGCCGTTTTGCAAAAAAAGGCAGGTTATTTTTTTCCGAATCGTACCAAAATCTAATCAGCACCAGAGTGACCTATACGTGACTCATCTACCGAATTTTGTGAAATTCGGTTCATTAGTTTTTCAGCAAGAGTGGATACAAGCTTTTGCGGGCCATTTCGCAAAAAAAAGCGGGTTCTTTTATTCCGAATCGTACCCAAAACTAATCAGCACTAGCCCCGCCCACAAGTGACTTACCTACCAAATTTTGTGAAATTCGGTCCATTAGTTTTTTAGTTACAGTGGATACAAAATCTGCACAGACAGACAGACACACAGACAGACAGACAGACACACAGACAGACAGACAGACACACAGACAGACAGACAGACAGACACACGCACAGACGTCACGCTAAAAATGGTTTTTTCGTATTCTAGAGGTCTCGAAACGTGTAGATCCGTCGAAAACTCGAGTTGTGATTTTCGGTATGATTCCAATACTTTCCCTATACATTACCATGTATTGCAGGGAAAGTAAAAATGGTATTCTCATAGTAGATACTTATATTATTTCCAAGATATTGAATTTTCTTCAATTAGTCGTCATTTTCACTGATTTAGCTTCATTTTTATCAATCTGGCGAGATTTTTGTTTATTTGGCAACAATTAAAAATGTCGCCAAGTTGGCGACATTCCGCCAAATTCGTCGCCAAAATCTCGCCAAGCGTTATGGACGAAGAAATAAGTTATTCTTACAGCAGATAAATGACTATTAGCGTTCAAATACAAAAGTATTACTCAAAGTATGTTTTTTCATGAATGGAACGAGCTAGATCCACGAGAATTAAGTCACCAAATTTATTGCATGGTATTACATATGAAAAGTGAACATGTTTCGCAATAGGAAATATTTTTTTTTTATTTTATATAACTTTTTGATATTTTTTTTTTTAAATGTGCAATATCTCGAGAACGGTTCATGTTACCGTTCTAAAATTTTTGTCACTCGTTTTCTAATGAAAAATTACATAAGAAATGTCTATTTACGTAACTTTATTAGCGGTTTTAACTTTTTGACGATTTTTTCAAAGTTTCACTCTATAATTTAGGGGTGTTCTGAACTTTCGATTGCGCATAAAAACAATAGGCTTCCAGTGTTTACGGATTGTGATTTTTGTACCAAATTTCGTTCGAATCGGTCCATTCGTTCGTCAGTTATCGTCTCCACAGTGTCACTGACACACACACACACACACACACACACACACACATACTTTCGCACACACACACAGACATCACTTCAAAAATGTTTGATTCGTGTTCAGGGATGCTTGAAACGTGCTCTCCCGTCGAAAACTCGAATTCGAATTTTCAACCCCGTCACAATACTTTCCTTATCTATATAAATAAAATTGAAAATCTGTCTGTCTGTCTGTCTGTCTGTCTGTTTGTCCCATCATCACGGGAGAACGGCTGAACCGAATTTGATGAAATTTTGTGGGTAGCCTAGAAATAGCCCCACTTAAAATTTAGTCTATATTTGGAATTTCTACGACCAGTTGTTCTCGAGTTATTAGTAAAAAACGAAACTTTCGTTTGTCTCATCATCACGAGAGAACGGCTGAACCGAATTTAATGAAATTTTTTGGGAGGCCTTGAAATAGCCCCCCATAAATTTTGCCCAAGTTTCAAGTTTCTAAGACCAGGGGTTCTCGAGATATTAATGAAAAACGGAACTTTTTTTATAGGAGTTCTACTCTCCAACTCCGTGTTTTATCCAAACGGAAAGGATAAAAATCGTTTGTTTAAAGCGTCAAAGGGAATTAAAACTTTATTTTTGAGTTTGATGCAGGATTTTTGCATTAAATAGTCACTATCTGAAAGCATGAATTGTTTGAAACATGAATTTAAATGGAAAAATCTACCTCCATGTTTTGTATTTCACAAGCTTTTACACAACGATTAGAAGTATAAAGATATTAAAATGGTTATTTAATTTCGCATTTTATGAGGATTTTATTCGCATCTTATATCATGTTGCTCGGCAAAGGAATGGAATTAAATGTGTTTGTTAATGATTATTATTATTTTTTCTATTTGTATAATAAATAAATGGATGTAAAAATATATTTTATAAATGAACGGTTTGATTGTTCTTTTAATTATATATATTACGGACTGCGTACATTACTTTTATTTATTTTAGCAAAGAGGTTTCAAGCTCATATATTGTGTTCAGCTAATAAACTCATAATAAATAAACGGTTTGATTGTTCTTTTAATTATATGTATTGCGAACTGCGTACATCACACTTTTATTTATTTTAGCAAAGAGGTTTCAAAGCTCATATATTGTGTTCAGCTAATAAACTCATATATTGTGTTTACCCAATAAATTCATTTAGCCGATTGTTGAAGCAGAAAAAGAGTAGAACGGATGTATGTATCTTCTAATACAATTTTAATGTTTTCATTTAGTATATATACAGACGGGATATGGATATTTTATTCTTTAGATCTGTAAATTTAGAGCTACGAATTTAGCGGAATATCTCTAAATAACTTGGCAACTTTTCTTAAACTTTACCAAATTAGAGGAAATATCTCCAAATTGATAAAAATGACCCAAATCAATGAAATTAAATTTATTTTTTTAGAATAGAGTACTGAAATGATGTTTCTGTAGCATTTGTCGGTCAGTCCATCCATCCTACTTAGTAACGCATTTAACTAATTTTTTTAATATCACTACATTGATAAAAATATTTGTAAATCCATAAAAATATCATGGAGACGAAAATGTCGCCAAACCTTCCATGAAGATCACATTATTCAGGCGACATGATTTCCATCAATTTATTTGAAGCAGATGATATCATGTCGCTTAGCAACGGATCCAATGTGTTATGTGTCATACGATTTTTATTAAATCTAATAAAAATATGTATATAAAATAAATTTCATTGACATTGCATTTTTGACTGGATAATATCAATTACGGTCTTCAGGTTTAAACATCATTATTATTGATATTTCGGGGACAGTTGATTCAGGAATTATTGATATATTCAAATTATTATGCCATTGTTTCATTATGACGAAAATTGTTGAAACTCATATATAGTACGTTGTACAAGTAATCTTCTACAAATGCACGGGTATATCTTCTAATCTACGAGAATGTAAGTAGTACAGGTATATTGGCAAAATTTTTATATATATTGGCATATATTGGAATCAATTACGACCTTCTGGTATTAAGATTACGGGGATTTTTGATGCTTTCAATTTATTACGTCATCTTTTTTATTTTGGTAAATATTTTTAAGAATCATATTACAATATGTTTAAGCTTCTACTAACACACTGGCATATTTTCTAATTTGCGACAATATAAGTAGTACGTGGTTGCATATATTGATTCAATTCTTTTTTTTTGTGTGAATTTGTTTACAAAAGGGGCCGGGATATTTCATTCTTCAGATTTGCCCGTGAAGATAATTTTGCATAGTGAGAACAGATATTCTTAAACTTCTCTTTATGAGCAATAAATTTAATATTTTATCAGAATTTGCACAAGATTGCGAATTATAAGTTTTTTTATATTATATACTCCGTACGAAGGACGGGTGTGCTGCTAGTCTATATAAATAAAATTGAAAATCTGTCTGTCTGTCTGTCTGTTTGTCTGTCTGTCTGTCTGTTTGTCCCATCATCACGGGAGAACGGCTGAACCGAATTTGATGAAATTTGGTGGGTAGCCTAGAAATAGCCCCACTTAAAATTTAGTCTGTGTTTTGAGTTTCTACGACCAGTGGTTCTCGAGATATTAGTAAAAAACGAAATTTTCGTTTGTCTCATCATCACGGAAAAACGGCTGAACCGAATTCAATGAAATTTTGTGGATAGCCTTGAAATAGCCCTCCATAAATTTATTCCAAGTTTCGAGTTTCTAAGACCAGGGGTTGTCGAGATATTAATGTAAAACGGAACTTTTTCCTATGAGTTATACTCTCCAACTCCGTGGTTTATTCAAACAGAAAGGATGAAAATCGTTTGTTTAAAACGGCGAAATGAAATAAAACTTTATTTCCGAGTTTGGTGCAGGATTTTTGCATTAATTAGTCACTATCGGAAAACACGAATTGTTTGAAACATGAATTTAAATGGAAAAATCTACCTCCGTGGTTATATTTCACAAGCTTTTACTCAACGATTAAAAGTATAAAGAAATCAAAATGGCTATTTAATTTCGCATTTTATGAGGAAGATTCTATCTTATATCATGTTGCCCGGCAGCGGAATGAAATTAAATGTGTTGTTAATATTTATTATTATTTTTTCTATTTGAATAAAATAAATAAATGGATGTAAAAATATATTTTTAAATGAAAGGTTTGGTTGTTCTTTTAATTATATAAATTGCGAACTGCGTACATCATTTTCATTTATTTTAGCACAGAGGTTTCCAGCTCATATATTGTGTTTAGCTAATAAACTCATATATTGTGTTTACCCAATAAATTCATTTAGCTGATTGTTGAAGCAGAAAAAGAGTAGAACGGCTGTATCTTATAATACAATTTTAGTGTTTTCATTTAGTATATACAAACGGGGTTAGAATATTTTATTCTTCAGATCTGCAAATTCAGAGCTACGAGTTTAGCGGAATATCTCTAAATAACTTGGTAACTTTTCTTAAACTTTACCAAATTAGCGGAAATATTTCCAAATTTATAAAAATGACGCAAATCAATGATTTGTTTTTTTAGAATAGAGTACTGAAATGATGTTTCGGTAGCATTTGTCGGACAGTCCATCCATCCTACTTAGTAACACATTTAACGAATTTTTTTAATATCACCAAATTGATAAAAATATTTGTGAGTCCATAAAAATATCATAGAATTGATAAAATCGCGCTTAATAAATGAAAATAATTGTGTTTTGTTAGGGGATAGTATTGTGATGATGTTTCGTCAATTTGTCGCAAAATGGGACTATCTGTTCTACAGTCCCACTTGGCGATAAATTTGGGGATTTTTTAAGTTATCGCTAAATTGACTAAAATGTCGCTAAATCTTCCATGGAGGTCGCATTATTCAGATGATATGATTTCCATCAATTTATTTGAAGCAAATGATATCATGTCGCTTAGCAACGGATCCAATGTGTTATGCGGCATACGATTTTATATTAAATCTTTTCCGATTTGAAAAATAAAGATATGTATATAAAATAAATTTCATTGACATTGCATTTTGACTGGATAATATCAATTACGGTCTTCAGGTTTAAACATTATTATTATTGATGTTTTCGGGGACTGTTGATTCAGGGATTATTGATATTTTCAAGTTATTATGGCATTGTTTTATTATGACGAGAATTGTTGAAACTCATATATAGTACGTTGTACGAGTAATCTTCTGCAATGCATTATATCTTCTAATCTACGAGAGTATAAGTAGTACAGGTATATTGGCATATATTTTGATATATATTGGCATATATTGGAATCAATTACGACCTTCTGGTATAAAGATTACGGGGATTATTGATATTTTCAATTTGTTACGTCATCTCCTTTATTTTGTCAAATATTTTTGAGACTCATATTGTAATACCGGTATTCTTCTACTAACACACTGGCATATTTTCTAATCTGCGACAGTATAAATAGTACGGGGTTGCATATATTGATTCGATTCCCTTTTCTTTTTGTAAATTTGCTTACAAAAGGGGCCAGGATGTTTTATTCTTCAGATCTGCCCGTGAAGATAATTCTGCATAGTGACTACAGATATTCTTAAACTTCTCTCTATGAGAAATAAATTTAATATTTTAACAGAATTTGCACATGATTACGAATTATATGTTTCTTTATATTATATACTCCGTACGAAGAACGGGTATGCTGCTAGTACATCTATATAAATAAAAATGAAAATCTGTCTGTCTGTCTGTCTGTCTGTCTGTCTGTCTGTTTGTCACACCATCACGGGAGAACGGCTGAACCGAATTTGATGAAATTTTGTGGGTAGCCCAGAAATAGCCCCACTTAAAATTATATCCGTGTTTTGAGTTTCTACGACCAGTGGTTCTCGAGATATTAGTAAAAAAACGAAATTTTCGTTTTTCTCATCATCACGGAAAAACGGCTGAACCGAATTTAATGAAATTTGGTGAATAGCCTTGAAATATCCCCCATAACTTTTGTCCAAGTTTCGAGTTTCTAAGACCTGGGGTTGTCGAGATATTAATGAAAAACGGAACTTTTTTCTAGGAGTTCTACTCCCTAACTCCGTGGTTTATCCAAACGAAAAGCTTGAAAATCGTTTGAAAGTGAATTAAAATTTAATCTCTGAGTTTGATGGGAGATTTTTTGCGTTACTTAGTCACTTTCTGAAAACATGAATTGTTTGAAACATGATTTAAAGGGGAAATCTATCTCCATGGTTCATGGTTTATTTAAAACAAGCTTTTGCGGAACAATGAGAAGTATAGAGAAATCAGAATCGTTATTTAATTTCGCAGTTTATGTTATAAGACATGACATATTTAACATGTTATAAGATTCTATCTTATATCATGTTACTCAGAAACGCAATTAAATTAAATCTGTCTGTTAATTTTAATAATTATTTTTTCGATTTGAATAATAAATAAATGGATATAAAAATATATTTTAGAAAAGAACGATTTGATTTTTCTTATAGCATTTTTGACTGGATAATATCAATTACGGTCTTCAGGTTTAAAAATTATTATTATTTATATTTTCGGGGATTATTGATTCAAGGATTATTGATATTTTCAAGTTATTATGCAATTATTTTATTATGACAAAAATTGTTTAAACTCATATATTGTATGTTGTACGAATCTTCTACAAATACACGTGTATATCTTTTAATCTACGAGAATATAAGTAGTACATGTATATTGACATATGTTTTGATATATATTGGCATATATTGGAATCAATTACGAGCTTCTGGTATAAAGAGTACGGATATTATTGATGTTTTCAATTTATTACGTCATCTCTTTTATTTTGGCAAATATTTTTGACACGCATATTGTAATACGGGTAATCTTCAACTAACACATTGGCATATTTTCTGATCTGCGACAATATAATTAGCACGGGGTTGCATATATTCATTCAATTCCAATTTTTTCTTCTGTAAATTTGCTTACAAAAGTGGGCAGGATGTTTTATTCTTCAGATCTGATCGTGAAGATAATTTTGCATAGTCAGAACATATATTCTTAAACTTCTCTTTAGGAGCAATAAATTTAATATTTTAACAGAATTTGCACATGATTGCGAACTATAAGTTTCTTTAAATTATACACTCCGTACGAATAACGGGTGTGCTGTTAGTGGTTAATAAATTTTAACATTTTAGGAGGATATATCATGTTGCTCGGCATCGTAATTAAATTAAATGTGTTTGTTAATGTTTTTATTATTTTTTTTCGATTTAAATAATAAATAAATGGATAAATGGATATAAAAGTATATCTTATGAATGGACGGTTTGATTTTTCTTTTAATTATATTAATTGCTGACTGCGTACATCAATTTCATTTATTTTGGCAAAGAGTTTTCAAGCTTATATCGTATTTAGCTACTAAACTCATATATTGTGTTTAGCCAATAAATTCATATAGCCGATTGTTGAAACAGAAAAAGAGTAGAGCGGGTATATCTTCTAATACAATTGTAGTGTTTTCATTTAGTATATTGAAACGGGATAAGAATGTTTCATTCAGATCTGCAAATTCAAACCTACGAATTTGGAGGGATATCGCTAATTTGACAACTTTTCTTAAACTTTGCCAAATTGACGGAAATGTCGCCAAATTGATATAAACGACACACAAACAGCTGCCATAAACCTTCGGGTTAGTCGTGTGGCTTGGGTCTTCTACATATCAGTGAAATTTTTTTTGTTTTGTGAGAAGAGAGTACTGAAATGATGTTTGGTTAGCATTTATCTGTCAGACCAACCATCCTACTTAGTAATACATTTAGCGAATTTTTAAAATGTCACCAAATTGATAAAAATGTTTTCAAATCTATAAAAATATCTTGAAATTGATAAAATTGCGCTGCATAATTGATATTAATTGTTTTTTGTTAGGGGATAGTATTGTGATGATATTTCGTCAATTTGTCGCAAAGTGGAACTGTCAGTTCTACAGTCCCACTTGGCGATAAATTTGGCGATTTTTTAAAATGTCGCTAATTTGACGAAACTGTCGCCAAATGTTCCATAGAAATATAACTATTTTGACGATATTTTTTCTACCAATTTATTTGAAGCAAATGATATCATGTCGCTTAGCAACGGATTTAAATCCAATGTGTTTATGCGGCAGACGATTTTTATTAAATCCTTTCCGATTTGAATAATGAAGATATGTATATAAAATAAATTTTATTGCCATTTCATTTTGGACTGGATAATATCAATTATACTCTTCAGGTTTAAACATTATTATTATTGATATTTTCCGGAATTATTGATTCAGGGATTATTGATATTTTTAAGTTATTACGCCATTGTTTTATTGCGGCAAAAATTGCTGACACACGCATATTGTACGTTGTACGAGTAATCTTCTAGGAATGCACGGGTATATCTTCTAACCTACGAGAATATAAGTAGTACAGGTATATTGGCATATATTTTGACATATATTGGCATATATATTGGAATCAAGTACAGTCTTCTGGTATGAAGATTACGGGGATTAATTATATATTCAATTTATTACGTCGTCTGTTGTATTTTACGAAAAAACATTTGTGACTCATATTGCAAAACGGGTAATCTTCTACTAATAATCGGACATTATAAGTAGTACGTGTATATCTTCCCATATAATTTTAGCACTTTAATTTTGACATATATTGGAATAAATGACTGTCTTCAGATTTAAAGATTACGGGTTTATTGGTATTTTCAATTTATACATGTAATCTACTAATACAGGTTATATTTTCTAATATTCGCGTATATAATCAAGTAGTATATATATACACGTATGAGCGCACATGTACTATATACACTAAAAACTATATTTTATAGCTTATTTTTATCTTTTTATATAAAAAAAAAGGTATCGATCCATTTTAATATTAAAAACATGATTTTATTTCAAAATAAGGCCTTTTTTACATTTAGACCAAATTTTAACTTTTTTTTAGATAAATGCGTGAGATCAAAGATAGGCTGCCCCATATTGGGACTACCTCATACATAGGTTAAATAAATGCGTGAAAAAAGAGGACTTCCAAAATGAATGGAAGTCCTCTAAGCTTTAAAATAAATGGGGGGACCGTTAGTCCCCCCATAAAATTACGGTGAAAAAAATTATTTTCAAAGTTTTTTTAGAAAATAAAAAGGATTTATATGAAAAAAGAGGAAATGAATCCTCTAAATAAACTTTAAAATAATCTTAATATAAGATCTTCATTACAAAGTGACTCAAAATATATTGAAACGTAATTTACGGACGTGTTTTTTAGAGTTCATAAAATCTTGAAGTTATAATATAATTTTTTAGAAGAAGATGTTAAAAAAGCATATTTCCATACTTAGAAATAAAATATAATCACTTTTTTTCAATAAAAGTAAGTTGTATACAATCTTTACTAAATTTTTTCTCTCCACCAAAATTATAATATGACTTAATATTCTTACTAAATTTTTTAAGATCTTTATCATTATAATTACTTAAAAATGCTGTTCCAGTATCACCGTTTGATTCTATAAATCTTGCTATTACACTAATTCCTTTCTTTTCTAGAGATTTTTTAATCTTATAAAGATCCATTTATTTAGAATTATTTTTTAACTCTACTCTATTTAGTTGTTCTTCATAATCTGTAAAACCTCTATTTTTAAGACTGTCTAAATATTCTTACTGAGAAGACTTAAAAATACTGTCCCATATTGCGATATCCTTCTCCAAATAAGAGTTATAACTAAATCTTCTTAACATCAGGGGTAAATTTATTTTATCTACATCATACCATATATCATTTATTCTAGGTAAAAATATTAATTCATTTAGAGATGTAATATCATTTTCGCTACAATATAATGTTTCTAAATTAGTTAAATTTTCTATTCCTTCAAGGGATGTTAATTTATTTGCCTCACAATATAATTCTTTTAAATTAGTTAAATTTTTTATACCTTCAAGAGATGTTAATTTATTTCCTCCACAATATAATTTTTTTAAATTAGTTAAATTTTTTATACCTTCAAGAGATGTAATATCATTTATGCTACAATTTAATGTTTCTAAATTAGTTAAATTTTCTATTCCTTCAAGGGATGTTAATTTATTTAAATCACAATATATTTTTTTAAAATTAGTTAAATTTTTTATACCTTCAAGAGATGTAATATCATTTTCGCTACAATTTAATGTTTCTAAATTAGTTAAATTTTTTATACCTTCAAGAGATGTTAATTTATTTCCTCCACAATATAATTCTTTCAAATTAGTTAAATTTTCTATTCCTTCAAGAGCACAATTAAATATAAAAATAGATTTCACTTCAGTAGGATTCTCTATATTTAAGAAAGACATAGTTTTTTTTTCCATACCATTATTATATGTAACATCCATTTATATAGAAACATTTTTATTAAATATTTATTTATCATTAGTTAATTGTCTCAAAATATAAACACACTCTCTCAAGACTGATTTAACTTCATATATCTCTTCAATTATTTTCTCTTGGTAAGGTTCTATTTCATGATGACCAAACTTTTTATTTAATTCACTCATCTGTATTGCTTGTATTTTTTTCCAATGAACATTAAAAAAGTGATCAGGTAATAGCTCAAATTTATATTTAATCAAATAACAAAAATCTAATTTATGCATAAATTCTTCTATAAAATTTTCACTAAATGTTTGATATCTAGTTATATACAGCCAATTTAAATCATCTTTTAATTCTCTCATAGTATCTTCTGTAAGTTTTTGAAATATTGATACTTTATATAAATCTAAATTATCAGAAAATTTTATGATAAATTCGTTACTTAAAGTTTGATATTGAGATATGTTTACCCAATCTACTATATCTTTACATTTTTCTATAAAATCTTCTGATAATTTTTGATATCTAGAAATTTTACACCAATCATCAGGTTGAGCAAATTCTTCAATAAAAGATTCAGACAGTGTTGAATATTGTAAAACTAAATCCCAATTTACATGATCTTTAAGATTTCTAATTACATCTTCAGATAAATTTTTTCTAGAAAATTCATTCCAATCAATATCCATTTATTAGAAAGAAATTTTTTCAATATGCATATAAGGTTTTAAAGCGTTACCATCACATTTTATCTTTAATGTGATGATATCATCACGTTTACCATAAGCAAAACAGGTTACTACATCTCTATTAACATTTAAAATTTCCTTACCATTAATTTCCAGAGATATCAGTGGACTTTTATCATATTTACTTTCTACTGTATCATATATATCTATATATATGGAAATTTTCATATACATATCTGTAGATAATCGCATCTCTTGATCCAGTAATTTTGAGCTCATCATGTTGAAATTTACTTTTTTATAATCCCCATCTGTATGAAAATCATCTAGTATAGTAACCCAGATATCTCTATTATCTAAATATATTTTATTGACAGCATCGTAATCATTTTCAGGTTCAGAAACATTCGTAATTATTTTATTTTTTGCATCAAATTTATCATTCTGTAATATTAACGAATTTTTTTCAAAATATCTTTTATTCACAACATTTTTTTCATCTTTAGGATCTGCTACATTTCCTATTCTTTTTCCTTTTGCATCAAAAACTTTTCCTTCTAAAGAATGTAAAGTTGTATCATTTAATTCTTTTATTCTCTTGCCTGTTTCTACAGTAAAGGATAAAAAACTCTCATCATATTTAGTTTCTATATGATCTCTCAATTCATGATGATTATTCTCTATTTTATTCAAAACAAAACTTTTAGTGGTTAAATCTAAATCATCTATAGGATTTTCACAATTTTTTAAAATTCTATTTTCCATATCATAATTTCCATCATTCATTAATTTAAAACCTACACCAGGAGGTCCAATAGGTCCTTCTTTCATTAGATCATCATAAGGTGGATAATAAGCACTCATTTATTTAATTTTAAGATTTTAAACTCTTAACCATTGTTATAGTTTTATTTTTTAAATTTATAAAACATCTCTTTCTTTCTTTAAAAATAAAATAAAACTTATATTCCTTTTGACTATTCGTTATCCAATTAAATTCAATATCTAAATTATTTAAATCGGTATAGTTTTCATGATTTGATGAGTCAAAAGGAAAAATAGGATACAGTTTACCAAAATTCTCCTTATTTATCAAAGGTCCTGTTTCTGTATTATTATCGTAAAGTCCTTCATGTAAAAGAGCTTCATACACTCGAATATAATCTTTATTGGCAAAATTTGTTTTATAACGCATAAGAGGAACTTGTTTATTATTAATCATCAACCAGCATTCTGCCATATCTATATGATCAAATATCATATTATTTTTTTCATAATTACTATCTCTTTCAACATATTGAGGAATAACATAGACACTTAAAACTTCATCTGACGCTGTAGTTGCTGTCACAGATCCACTGTTGCTTCTATAAGGGCCTACCATCTTAAATCTATGTCGATCCCAATTTACCTCTATATCTTTATCAGATAGATATGATTCCAGAAACAAGCTTTCTGCAGAATTTTTTAATTCTATATAAGGTAAATGCAAGGTTAAACCTTCAACTACTACCTTATAATTTTCGTTTCTTATATTAGTATATATCATATTTTTATTTTCATTTCTTTGAATTTCTATTTTCACTTCAAAACCTGAAATTATCTTTTCATATTCTCTAAAGAAATCGATTATATCTTTTAAAGGTGTCCATATTTTAATGACATTGCTATCTTTCGTTAGTTCCCATCTCTTTACGAATCCTTCGTTATAATCTTTATTCATTTTCAAATTATTAAAAAACTCAGTTATTTTAGTAGTATCTTCTAAAGTACCATCATATTTGAACTCATTACGGTCAGCTGAATCAGATGTATCTAGATAAAAAAATTCATTTTGAGCTTGTGATGTTACATAATCAGGATTATAATGAATTAATCTTAAAACATGATTCATGATTGAAAAATTTGACTGTGTATTTGATTCAATTTCAGTATCTCCTATATGTACTTTTAAAGTTTTGATAAAACCTCCACCATTTACCAGACTCACATTTTCGTTTCCAATGGATGATTTATCATTTTTTGTAATTTTTAATTTTAGTTCAAGATATCCTCTAGAATATAAAATTTTTGCTTTAGTATCATTAATATGAAAAACATAGGTAGCATTCTCATCTGAACTATGTTCTTTTGGATGAATTTCTCTTAATTCATAACTTTTAATGTGATCATTATAATAATAACGAGTATCACTTAAATCATAAATCATTTATTTAGGAAGAATTTTTAAACCACCTCCTTTCTTTTTCATAGAAAATATTTCATTTAATATATTCTTAGGTTTCAATAAAACCTTTAAAAATCCTAGTATTTTTTTACTTTTTCTTCTATTCATTTATTTAAGAAGAATATAAAAGAGTGATAAAAAAAAGGAAGAAAATAATATAACTTTTAATATCTATAGATAGTTTTAAAGATGTTAAATAATCAGATTAAAAATATAAAATTTAAGCTTTCTCTAATTCATATTCATATTTATCATTAATCATACCTGAATACTTAAATATATATCTACCTTTATTGATTTCATTTATTGATTTATCAGAAAGTTGTCCATGTATATTTGCTAGATAATAATCCATTTCTTCAACTTCCACATATAACTTTGCGATTACTGTATTTCCATATTTAGTTTTAATTTTTTTCAATGATATCAGATCATATTCCCCAGGATATAAATCATTTAATTTAAACGTCTTGGGATAACCTCTCAGTCTATTGAACTATTCCATTTATTAGTAAACATTTTTTTATAAACATTATAGAGGGGGATAGTCATCCCCCCTGAATTATAGAGATATTAATAAAATAGTTATTATAAACACTCTAATATATTGATTAAGCATACTTAAATATACCTTTATATCAAAATATATCCTAGGATATAAATCATTTAATTCAAACATTTTAGGTCTCCTAGGATATAAATCATTTAACATCTATTTATTAGTTTTTATAAATTCATGACCAATAGAATAAATTCTTTGAAATAACATATAAAACTCCTAATCCTTTCAATTTAATATCTTCATTTTCTTCTTTTTCAATTAATTCAGTCAACCTATGAAAACTTTCTGATAATAGTTTTTTATTATAATCATATTTTATATATAAATCATACAATAAATTACAAAGATAAGTCATATAGTAAATTTCTACAGAATTTGTAAAATTTAAAGCTCGAATATCACCTAAGCACTCATCCATTTATTAGTAAACATTTTTATAATGTCCTAAAGCTCTAGTATTCATACCATCTTCTAATATAAATCTTTTATCATCTTTTGCTGATAAAGCTATCTTGTTTACTTGAATTGAATACAATTCATGTTTCTTACTTCTAATTAAATTCTGTGTTCTATATTGATCTTTTTTATTTAATAAACAGTCTTTATAATCTTCAAATGATATTCTGTTTTTAACGGTACTAGTCTTAGTACCTTTAGACTTCTTAATCTCAAAATTTTTATGGTCTTCATTATTATTATTATATTCTTCAACACTCTGTTTTTCTAATCTTATTGAATACATTTTACTTCTTAAACCTACAAATTCTTCCATAATCACACCGGTATTTTCATCTTTCATTTTACCTAATACTTTTTTATTACATCTAGGCATATTATACAGATTATTTACTTGATAATCAGATGTATCGAAATAATCAATCATAGACTTCATATCTTCATAAAAGTCATCTGTTTTAATATCATATATAAAACTATCTGTATCCATATATAATAACTTAATATTATCTTTATATCTCGGTTTCATAACATTATAATGAAAATCATACATTAAATGTTTAGATAAATCTAATATACTCATTCCAACATAAATCGGTTTATTAAAATATAGTTTTGTTTTTTTCATGTGAACAGCTACCAAATTTTCATCAAAAATAGTTCTACATTTGAAATTAGGTTTAGCAATTAATTTTTTAACTTGATCATAATTACAACATAATCTTACATCGATTCGTTTTCTTATAGATTCCATAGTTTTTCCAAATATGGAATTATTCATTAATTTATAAAAATCTTTCTCAAAATCATTAGCAGCTTTCTTTCTCATTTCAGTGTTTAAATCTATATATTTTTTCAACCAATTCGATTGTTTAAATTGTAATACTCTATGTCAGTGGTTCCCAAACTTTCCGGTCCGCGGACCCCCTCAGAGAAAAAAAAATTCGCGGACCCCTTAAAACCATATTGCAAAGGCGTGTTTCTATTGGATATGTACAACAAGCATAATTTAGTGTGAACAGTGAGGGAGAGGCGGGAGATGGTCACTACGACCCCCCCCCTCCCTCTATTCAAAGCTGACGTCATCCGGTCTCTAGTAGTATTAATGCTCGAAGTTACAAGTTCTTTGACGTCCGAGCTACATCAGAGTATCGTCACCGTTAATCATGGCATTGTACCAAAACGAAACCTACTCCCAAACAATTTAATTCTACTTGAAGATATAACCTATGAGTTTGAAATTAATTTCATGAATGTATTTAATTCAAAGTTATTTAGAAAAAAAGTTCATTATTATTTTATTTAAAAAAATAAAATAAAAAAAAGAGTGGAGAAAAAAAATGAATTTTATTTTTTTAAAGCTAACTATTTATTAGTTAAATATTACGTGTTGTTCGCGGACCCCCTAAAATTTCGTCGCGGACCCCCAGGGGTCCGGGGACCCCAGTTTGGGAACCACTGCTCTATGTACTCTTACAGCCTTTAAACCCATTTTCAAATATTGTTTTAAACTTCTATAATGAACTACATATTTCTCTTTATCGTGTAAAGTTGTTAATAACTTACCTTGTTTCAAATTTTCAGGAATTCTATTTTCAGGACATAATGGTAAATCTGAATGATAATCATGTAACTCTTTTGGATATCTTAAACTAATTTCAAATATATATCCAATCTCATCTTTTATTTTATTATTATATAATTCGCTTTTAACGTAATTTTTTTTCATAATCATTACACCATTTAAATTCTCCATATGGTAAATATTGACTCATAGCCCATCCATATAAATTATTAGCATCTAAATACATTAAATAATTAGATTCTTTACTATTATCATAATTTTTCATATATTTATTATTAGCTTTTCCATATCTATTACAACATTGTGAAACACCTCCTCTTAAACCTTTTTCTATCATGAGAATCATATCATAATCATTTAATAAATCTAATTTAACATTTGTTATTTTTAACATAGCATCCCAAGATAAACCAGGAGCAGTAAAATACCAATCTGGATCTAATTTATAAGTTTTTAAACAAACATCTCTAAAATTTTCAAATACATCTGTTAAAATTAATACATCTGTTTTAACATATAAATCTGTATATTCACCTAAATTTTTTATATTAAATTATTTCCAAACACGTTGAGCATGTTTATATTCTTCATCAGTTATATTACATTCATTCAATTTATTATAAAATTTATCTTTTGAAGGTAATTCTGTTTCTTTGTATTTATCTCTAGAATCCATATAATCATAATGATATACACCTTTTCTTGTAATGAGATCTAATTTATCACCAGGAAAATGTAATGATGTCTCTCTAAATTTTGATTTTAAGTATTTTATATATTTCATTTTTCGTATTTTTGGAGGATATCTATTTATTTCATTCTCTGGTCTCAAGTTTTTTGATAAATTATCTAAACTGCAAGACATAAATTTAAATGAATCAATAAATCTCAATTTCATACCTCCTATTTTTTTGCTGAAAGATATATATTTTTCTTCAGTATTAGGTATAACATCTATTTTTGATTGATCAAATCCAAGTTCTTTTATAAACAAATGAGAATCATAACCTGTTAAATTATGAATTTTTACTGGAATAAATTTTGGAATTTGATAATTTTAATTACAAACATTATGAGCAGGACCTCTATATTTTCCAGTTATATGACAATGATCAATTACTTTTTTATCATTTAAGATTTGATTTTCACATATATGACAAATATTAGTTCTTTTATAATGATTTTCATCGAACTCTATCATTGATTTGATATTTTCATATTTTTTAGTTTTGTCTTCTATCATTTTTTCAATTTTAAGAGTATCCTCTTTTAACATAGATACAAACTTTTTTATTGTATCTGGTCCTCTATAAACAACAGGAGGTTTAAAGTATTCATTTTCATATTTGATATAATAACAAAATGCATCTGCTACATGTTTTTGATATTTCACAGTATATGATTTAGTTTGATCTTGCTCACATGTATCAATTTTAGGTAAGAGAGATTCAAAATCAGCATATATAGTATATGGTACTCTCATTTTTCTTTCATGATTTTTAAATTGAATAACTTCATCTTTTTTAGGCATATTAATTGTGACAGCATCTTTACAGTATTCCACATGTATCTTTAATCTTTCCTCAGAATAAAAATAATTTAAACATCTATCACATAAAAATATATGATTATTAGTAATTTGTGATCTGATCAAACTATTCATATTTTTAATCCAACAATAATGATCTTTCATATAAAACAAGTTTACATGTTTTTCTAATTTATTGTTAGTTATTCTAAGTGGATAAATTGAACCATCATAACTATAAACATTTACAGATATATTATTTAGTTTTTCAAATTTCTTAATATTATCTAATGAAGCAGGAAAATCAATTCCTTTAAAATTTAATTCATCTTTATATTGTTCATATTTTGACACTCTTTGAGGATCTTTTTTTACAGGATGATTTGCTGATAATATTGACCACATAAAACATTTATTATCTTTATTTTTTACATTTATTATGGCTTGTTTAGATTTAATTTTTTCAGGTAAATCAATATAACTTGATCCTCTCAAAGGTTGATACTTATTTATTCTCAATTCCAAAAATTTAATTTCTTCAATACTCCAACCAGATCCTTTTGATATAAAATCATCAGATTCATTTATTAAGTTGTCAATAACATAATCATAAAAAATATGTAAATCATTAGATTTTAATATAATTTGATTCTCAGTTTTGAATGTAAATTCTTGAATTTCTTCATTTAATTTATACAAACAAAACAATTTAAAATTTACCTTTATTCCATTAAATTCTTTCATAATATGCTTTATTTTTTCTATTACAACCTTTCTTTTCTCTTCTAAAAATTCTAGAGGGATTTTAATATTATTAAAATTATTAATTCTATATGATCTTAATCTAGATTTATAAGCAGTTTCATATTCCTTAATTTCTACATTACCTTCATCTAATGCTTTTTTATGTTTTCGACTTGATATGTGATTATCTAAATGTTTATAATATATACCGCAAATAATACATTTTCTTTTTTGTTTTGATCTTTTAATCATTAAGTCTTTCTTTATATGTTCTTCTTCATCTTCATAATATTTACCACATATACGACATTTTCTATCTTCTGTAAATAATTTTTCAAGATTTTCTTCTACTGTAAATACATTTTCTTCAGGAAAGACAGATTTAAAATCATTTTTATCAAATCTTAAATTAAAAGAATCAAAAATCTTTTTAATTTTTTTACGTTTTTTAGGTTTATCAATAAATATTTTTTTCTTTTTTTCCAAGTATGCTGACAAATCTAAATTTAATAAATCTACTAAAACAGGTTTATATTCACCTGTTTTTCTGATATATTTAGTTAATAATTTAATTAAATCAACCTTCTTACAACCTTTAGGTTGTTTAATATTCAATAATTTTACTACTTTTCTAAGTTCATTAATAGTCTTTGACTTTAAGTTGAGCTCCATTTATTAGGAAACATTTTTTACAATACTTTTTCCATGCTTACTGTGATAAATACTTTTTAAATGTCTCTTTTTATGTGTATAGGTATATTGCATACCACATTCACATTTAAATTTTTTATATTTGATTATGGAATCACAACATTTGCAATGACTTTGGAAATAAATTTTTTCATTTCTATGATATATGTAAAACTCATTTACTGATTTCATAGTCAAACAGTGTATACACTTTTTTGTAAGCTCCATTTATTAAGAAACATTTCTTGAAATACTTTGTAAGAAATCATTCATTCATATCATGTTAAAAAGAAATATCAAAAATCATTTTTTCATATTTCTTTTTAACACTTTGAACCTTTATATTATTTTCAATATTTAAAATATCACAAATCTTTTTCATAAAATAGTAATAGTTAATTGATTTCTCATAATACATAAAATCTAAAAATTTTAAAAACATATCCTCAACTTCTTGAGTTATATTATATCTCCTTCTTAATCGATTAAAATAACAAACTCTACTATTATATCTTTGTTTTAAACTTTCGTAATCGATAACATAAAAATATTCTTCTTCTTCCGAATCATAGATTAATTTCATCTTCATTTATATTTAAACTAATTCAGATGTCCAACTATTAAATTCATCTGGATATCCTAGCCATTTTACAAAATACTTATTTCCTTTCTTTTTTATGATTTTTTCAATTTTATATACATCATATTTTTTATTATATTTTACCATTTCATTTTCATAAAAAGTTCCTTCAATTTCTTTACTGTTTAAATATTTTAATCGATAAGTAATTGGATCTGTTTTCAATACTTCAGAAACTATAAAAATATCTTCAGTGAATGTAGAATCATCTACTTTCCTGAATGTTTTCTTAATTGTAGATATTCTAACACTATCCCCTATCTTAAATTTAGGTTTGTTCATGATCTTTTTCGTATATAAATTTTTATAAACTTGAGATTCATTTTCTCTAGCCTCAACAGGTGTCATTTTTATAGATCTATGATATGAATTGTTATAATTTTTAAGTAATTTAGGTAATACATCAATATATCTTTTAGTATTGTTAGCATGCATATATTTTATAATTTTGTCTCTTATACTTCTATTAAATCTCTCAGCTATTGCAGATTTTATTTCTTTATTTTTAGTTGTAAACCAATGTATATTATTATCTTTAAATAATTTTTGTGTCTGTTTTCCTGTAAATTCAGTACCTTCATCTGTCAAAATGAATTTTGGTATTCTTTCTTTAAAAACTTGTTTAAAACCTTGTACAACTTCTTCAGATGTTTTTCTTTTTATAGGAAAAGCCCAAGCATATTTATTAAAAGCATCTATAACAGTTAATAAATAATTAGTTCCATCATTATATTTGCTATAATTTTTTATAAATAACAAATCAGCGTCAAATTGATTATTACTGTTTGGAACATAAACCCTTCTTCTTTTAAATTTACGAATGACAGGTTTATATCTAGTATATACATCTTGTTCATGTAAAAATTCTTCAACATTAGGTAACCCTGTTTTTCTTTTCAATTCTTGAATACCACAATAACCGGTTTCTGGATTATAATATGTATCTTTTAACTCCCTAAAAAAGTATTCTTTTTACTTCCACAAATAGTACAGATACCTTTACCCATTCGTTTATTATTTTTAGAAGTAGTTTTATGATAATTTTTAGTTGGGGTTTTATCTTTACACTTGACACAATATATAGAAAGACCTAATCCAAAAGTTTTTTTAACTTTAATAATAGGTTTAATAATTCCTCTAGCTAATCTTTCTTGAAATGTTGGATCTTGTATAGCATTTAAATTATCTATTAATTTTTGATCAGCAACATGTCTCAGTTTTGTATCTTTTGTTTTATTGTAATCAATATCATGTTCTTTACATGCTTTATCAACTCTATTTATTCCAGGATCACCTCTTTTTAATCTTTTTTCTAATTTTGTATTTGGGCCACAATATTGATATCCTGGTAAATGCATTTCTGGAAGATTTACTTTATCTTGTATCCATCCAACAATATCACCACCTTTCTTTTTTTTACAAACCATTTATTTATTTAGAAATTTATATCCATTCAATTGCATTTGTTTTACTTATTTTTCAACTGGATTAAATTTTAAACTTTTTATGAAATCCTTTTCACACATATAAATTTCTTCTTCTGTCATATCCTTAGCTTTAAACGAATTAATGAGTTCTTTATAAAAATTATAACAATGTCTATATTCTTCTTTCCTTTCTGCAATTTTTAATGTAAGATCTATGGCTTCTACTATACCAACTGATAAACTTAAAAAAGCAAGCGGTAGAAAGGCTATTGCTGATAAACCCGTTCCACTTAGAATAACCTTACTTAATGATAATGAAATACTTATCTTTTGATACAAATTTCTACTCTTTCTGTAAACATATAATCTTTTTTCTAAATATACATCCATTTATAAAGGATTAAATTTTTCCTGTATCTTATTTCTGGATTAACTAAATCTAACATAAAAAAATCATATTTTTCTTGAACACTTTTATTATATATTTGTTTGAATTCTTCAGTACTTAATTTACCATCTATCTCTCTTATAATCTGTTGAATTTCTTTTGGTTGTAGATTGAAAAATATAAAGTAATTACAGTTCTTTCTTATATCTATAGGTATTAAAAAATATGACTGAGATAAATAAATAAGGGATGCGTTTTTCTTTCTACCTCAGATAAATAATTCTTGAATGTTTTTTTGATCTTTCTCAGTCACACAATCATCAAAAATAACTAAATTCTTTAATGTAGGATTTAAATCATCTACATTCTACAGTAATAAAATCATCTGAAGAAAAGAATACTTCTGTTTTTTTGTATTTATCATATAATTCTAATAATGTTTTCTTATTCTTTATATTCTTACATTTCAAAATATCTTCTCTTTCTATATCATCAAACATTGTATATTTTTCTTGTAATTTAGAATATTTAGGTTCGTATAAATCTTTTGCACATATATATAATGTATCAAAAAATAATAAATCATAAATCAAATTTAATAGTAAATTTGTTTTACCTGAACCTGAAGGTCCTGTTATAAGCAATCTAAATGGATGTTTAGGTAACAAAGGATGTTGTTTAGGATCAGGTAATTCTTCTGGTTCTGTGTAATCTTTAATTTTTATCATAATTTACTAGCAGTAAAAATAAAATTTGCTGCAGTAAAAAATTAATATTATATAAATGAACTTAGAAAAAGAACGGAAACACAAGTTTTTAAAGCAAATAAAAGATTCAATTAAAATAGTAAAAATAGAAAAAGAAATAAGAAAGAATAATGAAGATCAACTAAAAGAAAAAATAGGTATTCAAAAGACCTTAGAGGAATTTCATAAACCAGTCACTCAAGAAATTGAAAAATATGAAAAATCAAATAAAGAAGTTGTGAAAAGTATTCAAAATGTTGTAGAAAATATTTCATTTCCATCTATAGAAGAGCCTATTGAAGCTGTGAAAGAATTAGTATCTTATACTTATGAAATCGATCAAAATTTAAATTTAAAATATTTAAAAGAAGAAAAATTATACAGACCATCAGTATTTTTAAACGATCAAGAAAAATTAGAGGAGATGTATGGAAGAGCTAAACAGTTAAAAGAAGGATTATCTAAGAAAAGAGGCAACTTAAAAAGTACAATTTCTAGGGCTAAAAATTTTTCAGAGGAGGAATTAAACCAGAAAAAGAATGAAATAAAAGAAATTAAAAATAAAGAAAATATGTTGCAAAATTATATGCATAGATTAAATATGATTCGAAGTAGTAAAGAAATGAAGGTAGGTAAAGGATTGAATGTATTATCAAATTTAACAGAAAAAATATGTAACGGAAGTAAATCAAAGAAATTGTATAATCAAGTAACTTTATTGTTAGATATGTTATTAAAAAATAAAGAAATGACTTATAATGATGTACAACGATATCATAAACAATTTCTCTGTTAATAAATGATAAAATATAAAATTTATTTGAGTGAAGGTCAGAAAAATAAACTTAAATCAGCTTTTAAAAATAAAGTAGAAGTAACATTACAAATAGATAAATCTAAAACTCCTAATCATGAGATGTATTTAACTAAAACTCAAATTAATCATATTAATGATAAAAAAAGAATTACAATCAGTAAAACTCAATTAGATAAAAATGGAGGATTTTTACCATTTCTAGCGGCACTTATACCCTCTTTAATAACCGCTGCTAAATTAGCAGTTCCGGCATTAGCAACAGGTGCTTTATCAGGATTAGCTAGTTCAGCTATGCAAAAAAAGGGATCTGGAAAAAAAAAACTTGGAAAGGGAATATATCAACAGTGGGAATCAGTGACAAAATGATTATAGAAAATATGAAAAATGAAAAAGGATTTAGAGGTGTGTTTACCTCCGATTTATTACCTAAAACAATAGGAAAATTTGAAAATGGAATCATTAATTTAGATGTATCAACAGGTCCCGGAACTCATTGGGTTTGTTATTATAATGATCCTAAATATAAATATGTGGAATATTTTGATCCGTTTGGTGAATATGACAATATGAAGAAGGACTATATTCCTAAAAATATTAAATCATTTCTTGTTACATCCAATAAAAAAATAGGTTATAATGATAGTTTTTTACAGAAACCTTCATCTGTGAAATGTGGTATATTTTGTATGAAATATATAAGAGAAAGGAATAAAGGTATATCACCTAAAAATGTTCTCAAATCATTTCCTACACAAAAACCTAGTGACTATAATGAAAATTTTGTTATGTATAAATGATAAAATTAAAATCTGAAGGTCATGAGAAATCAGAGGAATTTACTGTAAATTTTATTACACCTCTTAAAATAAAAAAATTAGCTTTACACTCATTCTCAATGGAAGTTTCCTGATTTAATATAAGTAAGAATTATGGAAATAACAAATTTAGAATGTATACATTAGACAAAGATATAAAAATCAGTTTAGACACAGATATAACAATTATTATCTCAAATGGTAATTATACTGTAAGAGGTTTAAATGAGTATATGATGAAAATATTTGGTAAGGATCCACCTGTGAAATTTGGTATTATTGAAGCAAGACAAAGAATATCTATTAAACTGAAAAAAAATTGGGTAATTGATTTTACAGAAAGTAACTTTCATAAAATTATAGGCTTTTTAAAACCGACATATGGAAGTTATGATGAAGAAACAGAGATTGAAGGTGAACATATTGCTGATATATCTAATGGAAATGATAATATTTATATTCACTGTGATGTTGTCGATGTCGAAGGCCCAGACCACACAGCCAACCCTAGGGCTTACGGCAGTTTAATGTGTGGCCGGGAGAGGAGGTTAGCCGAAACCGTCCTCCAATCAGTCACCAAGTTTCAGTCTGCAATTATTTAAAATTCAATAAAGTGGTTACATGGTAAATATACATACAGACAGTTTTAGAGTTTTACATAAAATACAGTGGGAAGGGAGGCAAAGAAACGTAGATTTTAACAAATTTTGAATTTTGAGGTAAAAATTAAATTATTTTCTTAAAATAAAATTAAATTTATGTAAAACGTATGGCCAAAAGAATCCGAGCAACCGCGGGAAAAGGGACAATACAGTAAAAACCAACAAAAGAAAGCAAAAAGAACATAGCTGAATAAAGGTTACAATCAGTTGAGGTAACCGGATAAAGTTAAGTGCAATATAGCACTACATGTACATGGTAAGACTTTCAAATATATGAACAGCCGAGGAACACAGGGAAAACAGATATATACAACAGAGAAATATAAACAGGAAACAAAATATACAAAAGACGGACACCAAAAAGTGTAAGTACAGAAACAATAAGAGACAAACGCCTGGAACAGGGAGGACAACATTGACCGAAGAAAATTGAAAGCAGTTGGCACCAAGCTTGCTAAGGAACCTGATTGGAGATTTCTCTCGCAATTAAAACACAGTTTTTCAACCTATTTAAAAGAATTTTATTGGTTCTGACACCAGAGAACCAAGTCGCACGAAGATTATCTGGAGGACGGGTTAAGTGAAATTTTGAGGTATGGGGGCAATTAAAGACGTAATGATCTACGTCACCATATGAATTACAAAGACAATTTGAAGAACGTTTATGTTTGAAAAAATGAAGATAGTCAAGAAAAGGACCATGACCCGTTAAAAAATAGATTAAGAATTTGTTATAAATTTGAAAATTGGGGTTGACTTTGGGTAAATAGCTTAGAATTCTGGCAGGGTCATGAGTCCGGGGGGAAATATAATCATTAAGAAGAGATTGCCAATTTTTAAGAAGGAAAGATTTACAATTATTAATCAAAAAGGAGTAGGGAAAAGGTATAAGGAGTGGGGTGCCGGAGATCGTAGCTTGTTTGGCCAGTTCATCGGCGACTTCGTTGCCCTGAATATTAGAATGGGCCTTGACCCAGGATAAGTTAATTAATGATTTGTAGGGGTGAGCATTAGTTTTAATTTTAGATAGAAATTTCGTTTTATTCTTGATAGATTTAAAAGCCGAAATAGATGACTGACTGTCCGAAAAGATGTTGATTTTTAAATTGTTTTTGCCGGCCCAGAGGATGGCCTGGTTGATGGCCTCAAGTTCGGCTTGAAAAACTGTGTTTCCAGTTCTAAGTTTAAAGGATAGTGATTCGATCAGTCGATCATTTTCAAAAATGCATATTGATAAACCTACATTATTATCCAGTTTTGACCCATCTGTGAATACATTAAACCTAGAAAACGAGAAAGGGTTCGAGGAAGAAAAATTTAAAACACGAAGGGGAGGAGGAAGGCTAGAAAGAGAACAAAGGGAATCAAATTGATCAGGGGAGGGAATGGAGAGGTCCGAAAATAAGTTAAGTTTATGTTTCCAAAAGTTATATTTAATAAAAAGAGTTTTAATGACTAAATGGACAGGGGGAATACCGGTAATTGAAAAAAGAGAAATGTTCGAAGTTGTCCGAAAGCCAGGGCAGATTTTTAATAAAAAGATTCTTTGTAATGAAGTAAGTTTTGAAATTTGATCCCGTGTGAGATTACCCCCCCAAACCCCAGATCCGTAAATAATAACCTTTTCAATTACAGTCAAGTACCATATTTTTAAAAGAGCTTTATTAACCCCCCAGTTATTCCCAGAAATTTTTCCAAATATTGAGGACAACTTGAAACATTTTTCTTTTAAGTAGAATATGTGAGCGCTCCATTTTAAGTTATTGTCAATTATAATACCTAGGTAGTTAAGAGTTTTGGAAATTTTGATGGGTTTATTCTGAAGTCTAATACATCGATTATATTTTCTTTTGGATCTGTATTTGTTGATAATAATGCATTTTGATTTTCCGTGGGAAATTGAAAGTTTCAAGGAAGTGAGGGAATCCGAGATGAGACGAAGAATTTGATTTGTATTTTGGGTGGTAAATTTAATATCGGAACCAGACGTGACCACGGCCAGATCATCCGCAAAGGCCTGCAGGTAGAAGAGGTCGTTGTTAAGGGTTAAGATACTATTGAAATAGATATTCCACAGGATCGGAGAAATTACCGAACCCTGTGGAGCACCCATAGAAAGTAATTTAGAGAGGGACAAATTGTTACCGGTAAAAGTGATAGAACGGGAGGACAAATATGAATAAATAAAAGCACGAAAAGGGAGAGGGAGGTTAATTTTTTCAAAAGTAGAGGGAAGAACATTCCAATTTAAGCTGTCAAAGGCCTCGCAGATGTCTACCGTGGTAAGGGAGACATGATGGACTGATCGAAGGGATTCAATATGTTTAACAAGCTTGAGTGCAGTATCTTCACAGCTGTGAAGCTCCCGAAACCCAAATTGGAGGGGATGGAGAGCACCTTCTGAATTCAACCAGAAATTTAATTTATTGATAAAAATTTTTTCAATGACTTTGCCAAATGTAGGGAGTAAACAAATGGGGCGGTATGAAGTACAGAGAGCGGGGTCTTTACCAGGTTTATTCAGGAAAATAATTTTTGAGATTTTTAAGGAGCTACGAAAATGACCAAGATAAAAAATTTTGTTGATAATTTTGGAGACAAGTGAGGGAAAGGATTTGAAAACATTTTTCCAGATGTTGAAATCTAAGTTATCAACGCCAGGGGCTTTACCATTGGGGAGATGGTTGAAGACGAGAAGGAGCTCAACATCCGAAACCGAGCCCAACCCGCCAGGAGGAAGTGAAAGCGAGGGAAATGAAGAGAATTCAGGATCGTTTTTGAAGCAATGGTCCATCAAGCGTTCAACTTTTTCACCATAACTGAGGTTAATATTATCTGAAAATTGAAGGTTTATATCGTTAAAGTGTTTATTTTTTTTAAACGTATACTTGAAAATGGATCCAAATTTGGAAGAGCAGCTTGAGCAATGGTTTTTCCAGGCAGCGGATTTGGCTCTGTAAATCATAATTTTATATTTTGCTCTGTTAAGTTTATATTTTACCAAAGCTTCTGAGATTATTTCAGAAGAAGCGGAGGCCCTCTCAAGAGACTTTACTCTTTTATAAAGAGCATTGACGAAGTTTCTGAATTTAGAGAGTTCTGGACTCCACCAACTGAAATTAAAATTTTTTGTCGATTTTTTCTTTCTAATAAATTTGAAAGCACATTCCTGTGTTTTTTTGATAAAAGATTCAATGAAGGTGTCCAGAGAGGGAGTATCATTTATAGAGTCAATCTGAGAGGTAAAAGTTTTAACGTGAGATTTAAAATTATAAAGGAATTTGCCTAAACTGTAATTTGTTTTCAATAAAAAGGAATCATTAAAAGAAAGGTCGACATTAATTGCAAATCTAATATATTTATGATCACTAAGAGAGTCATCTGAGAGGACCTCCCAATTTTGAATACTGTCAAATATGCCAAAAGTAGCCAGAGTCAAATCCGGGAAGCCCTTGCCTGAGTGTGAGACAAATGGAGGACCCCGCTTCGGATCATTTACGACAGTTAAGTTATTTTCTAAACAAAAATCGATCAAGCTGTAACCCCGTCGGTCAATGAAGTCATAGCCCCACATCTGGGCCCTGGAATTAAAGTCACCAAGAATTATATACTCAGATGATAAAATTTGAAGATCTGAAAATTCCGAGAGGAGCTCATTAATATTGTCGCGCGGGGGAAAATAGGTAGAGACTAAATTAAGAGATGTGTTATTGGGAAGTGTGATTTCTAGTAAAACAAATGAAAGGGATTGTAGTTTTAAGTGAACAGTTAAATTTGGGTTGAAAATGACAATCGCTGCTGTTTTGGAAGAAGAGTGGTATTGTTGAAGGCCAAAAGGAGGTTTGAGAACATTCTCTTTGTTTAGGTATGGTTCTTGTAAGCAGGCAATATCGATTTTATTTTCTAGGGCAAATTGAAAAAGGTTGTTATGCGCTGCTAAGGAGTGGTTTAGATTAATTTGAATAATATTAAGAACCATACCGGGAAGAACAGTTCCAGGACACAGAGTGAGGCAAACATATGATCAGAACAAAAACAAGATAAACATAAGAACTCAAACAATAACAAGAGATAAAAGACACAAAAGAAATAAAACAAACACAGTGGTGAGATACCAACCAAAAGACAAAGGGCAAGAGTTTCATCTCTGTTCTTTTTGAAGTTTTTTGATATGCTCAATTGCTCTTTTGTAAGCGCTGCACGAGGCGTGGTCCCGGGCGCTGTGGTTAAAGTTCCAATTCAAACCGGGATTGGCATCGATAGCGGTACAACAGTTTACACACCTAGGAGTTCGTGCTCTACAGTCACGATGTGTATGGTCACTAGCAGTGCAACGACTGCAGTTGCCAGTGGGAAATGAGCAGTAGTTAGCTGTATGCCCATAATCTTGGCATTTATAACAAATTTTTAAAGATATGTATTTTTTGACAAGAAAGTAAGTAAAATTGTGGAAGAGTTTCTTTGCATCTAACAAGAGGCTAGCTTGTGGAAGTTTCATCAAGAGAACCCAGTTGGCATTCCCCCTCCGGTTCCGAAAGTTTCGAATGAAGCTGATATCTGCAGGTCTGATTGAAGGGATGTTGTTGCAGATGAGAGATCTGACATTGTCTTCTGTGAAAGCAGGCGGAACATTGAACACAATGAGGGGTTGCTTTTTCGGAAGTTCCGGTTTGATGTTGAACTTGTTGCTGAGGGCAGAATTCAAAAAGGTTGGAAGGAGGTTATCGCCGAGGTTATTTTCACAAGTGATTTTAAGGGTACCATTTGGGAGGGCGGCGATGTTTTTAACATTGACGTCCTTCGGGCAAGGAAAGGAGAAAAGATCTTCACGGAGTTGGGCGTTATTCTTCAGTTTATCCTTGCCCTGTAGGAGAACAGAAGAGTAACTAGGTTTAGAGGTTTCAGGAGTGGAAGAAGGAGCAAGCGTTCTTGGTAGAAGAGTTGGTAAAGACTCAGCAAGTTGCTCTTTAACTGTATTGTTGATCAAACCAGGGAGGTTATCGTTGAGATTATTAGTAAATGTCTGTAAACTCTGAGATATTGAATGTTTCATTATTTGGAGATCTTCAGTAAGAGAGTTTTTGAGGTCTGTAATGGAGGCCTCAGAGGAAGAGATGGTAGGCAGAGTTGAACACTTATACTGGTTTTCGAACAGAACCGAGGCAGCCTTTAAGTCAGAAAATTTTTGGTCCAAGTAATAGGAATGGGTTTGATTGAGTCTTACGTATCGATGTAAATAGTTTTGGATTTGGTCAACTCTCTTGAGAACTTTAGAAAGATATTGGTTACAAAAATCTGAAGTATCGTCAATGGTTTCTACTGTGTTTGTCGCTGAAAGCGTTTCTTCAGAGTCTGCGGCAGAATGCGTTGGAGAGGAGATTGAAGACGTTTTTTGGAAGGAAGTAGTCGGGATGACAGGAACAGGATTGGTACTGGACACTTTGTGAAGAGGAGTGGTCAGGTTAGCAGGAACGGGACTGACGTTTCTAGAAGATTCGAAGTATGATCCTTGAGAACGTGAACCAGAGGGAGAGATGCGAGAGCTGGAGGCCAAACCATATGAAGCTCTAGTACCGACAGTCTTAGTAGTAGTAGCCTCAGAGTAGGAAGGTCTCAGCATTGCCGAGATTCTGCTGTCCTTCATATCGACAAGTTTTAAAATGGGTTGGCTGAGAGTAGAAGTATTTATATCACCAGAGTTTGTGTAGGCAGGAGCATCTGTAACACAAGTTGTAGCACCAGGGGGGGGAAGGGAGGAGAGAGGAAGAGGGGGGAATTCAGCATCAGACACGTTAATAGTATTTGTGGAAGACATAATAGAGCGAGGTATTGCAATAATATAAAAGTGAAGAATTTTTTAAATATATATAAGATATATACCATAAAATGCACTGAAAAGGAATAAAAGCATAATAATATAACAAAATACAAGGGGGAAAACCTAGACCAAAAAAAAAAAAAATGTAGTTTTAAGATAAATTCAGAAATTTTCAAAAATAAAACCCAGTGTTGGTGAGCAACAACAAGCGGGGAAAGAACAAGTATGGTATCATTGCATAGGTAATTATAGATCACATAGTTTGGATCCAGAAAATGCTTGTCAAAATTGAGATAAGAGGCTTAGTTTCTGAGTTATGGACGTTTAAAGTTTTGTTTTAAAATTTTAAAATATTTCGAAATTTAAGAAATTAAAATAACCCCGGGACATGACCCCTTAAAATAATCAGCAGGACAGGAGGGGGGCAAAACTGTAAAAAACTCGCATGTGTGCATCTTTAAATTTTAGAAAGTTGCAAAAAAAAAAATATATCAAAAAGTGAACAGGGACGGAAAATGAAAAACGAATAAAAAATTTTGAGCCTAAAGGGAAGACAACTGAAGGTAGAGGGAAAAGTGCAGGGACAACACATTATCAGAAAAAGGGGAGATACGTGGAACTGACGACATTGTGCGAGAAGGGAGGAGGTTCATTACAAATAAAGGGGGAATTCGCATACATGAAAATAGAAAATATGTAAAACAGCATGTACAAAATGACAATTTAAATATATATACACTGTTCCAGGCGGGAAAACAAGGTTCAATTAACATTAAGGACATTTCAGAGATATTAAATATACAAATCAATAACAATTAAAGATAAAATTTAAGTGGTTTTACAGATGGAACAAAAGGTCAAAGTTTGACGCTTTTGCGAAGAATTCTCCCATTACAATAAAAAAACTGTGATGTTGTAAAAGGATCTTTAATAAATCAATATAATTCAGAAGTTATATATTCTTTCACTAATAAAAACCCTCCAGGTAGTATAATTTCAAAAGAATTTAATAATTGGATATTTTTTCCTGTTAAAGTGGATCCTGTTGAAAGAATAAAAATGAGGATTACTAATCAAAAAGGTGAATTAATAGATTTAAATAAAGGAGCTGTAGAATTTAATTTTATAAGTTCTTGATTTAATATTACACATATAGAGGGCAGCACAATTTTAATTATTTAACATCAATTCTTTAAAACTATTTCTTTAGATGACTTTTATCACCATACTTATCTGTTCATATTACCTATAAAACGCGTCCGGAAATTACGGACGCGTTTTTTTCATCCTCCATAATAAAACATTTAATCGGAAGACTTTATTTATCAGTCAGTGTTTTTTCATCCACATAATAAAACATCTAACGAAGCGACTTTGTTTATCACTTCCTCGTTACGTAACGGTGATAGTAAAACGGATATTATAAACATTATTTTTTCCGATCAGATAAATTAAAATCTTTACTTTAAAATTTATCTCTTAAGATGTGTGAAGACCTTAAGAATGAATGGCCTTAAGAATGTTTTAAGATGTGTGAAGACTTATTACAGATTTTTTTCGTTAGATGGCAGCACTAAAAAATGTCTCATTTTAAAAATATATAACGTTTTATAAACATCACTATTTTTTGAGCAGATAAACTATTGATCTTTAAAAGTATTCTGCTTGAAATATGACTGTTTTTTCAAATTGTTTAAGTTGTTTTTTCAAATGTAAAGGTTATATTAATGAATAGTTCTTCAAATTGTGAGTACCCATGGCATGCACGTAACGCGCGGGGCTAATATACAATAGGCCCCCGGTTCAAATCTCGCCCGGATTGTTAATCAATTCGGGTAGATGATTTAATGCCAAAAATGACGTCAGTCGTTTCTTGTCGTAGATCCAATAGAACGACACTCATCGAAATATAATAAGTGGTGGGTTGAATCTGTGGATTCATGTCCTGAATGTTTATATGTTTGTATTGTCCTTGGCGCCTGATCCGAAGGGTGATCTGGAACTCTGGTTCTAGAATTCTAAAACAGCTGTGGAATCAGAGTTCCAGATCACCTTAGGGTCAGATGAGCCATTTTGTTATTTTTTTTAAAAATAACTCATTTTTTTTTTTTTTTATATAAATTCCTATCCTTTGAATCTATAAACCTGAATATATATATTTTTCATATCTATATATTTTTTTCTTTTATGGGGGGACTAACGGTCCCCCCATTTATTTTAAAGCTTAGAGGATTCATTTAGAAGTTTTCACGCATTTATTTAACCTATGTATGAGGTAGCCCCAATATGGGGCAGCCTATCTTTGATCTCACGCATTTATCTAAAAAAAAGTTAAAATTTGGTCTAAATGTGAAAAAGGCCTTATTTTGATATTAAATCATGTTTTTAATATTAAAATGAATCGATACCTTTTTTTTATATAAAAAGATAAAAATAAGCTATAAAATATAGTTTTTAGTGTATATAGTACATGTGCGCTCATACGTGTATATATATACTACTTAATCAGTACGGGTCCCATACAATTTTAACGCTTTTATTTTGCATATATTGATTCAATTCCATATTTTTTTTTTATATTTGCTTACATAAGGGGTCCAAGATGTTTCATTCTTCAGATATGTCCATGAAGATAATTTTATATAGCGAGAACAGAGATTCTTAAACTTCTTTTTAGGAGCATTATATTAAATATTTTAACAGAATATTTTGATTAAACATGTCATTTAGTATACTATAAGAATTTGGGCATGATTATGAATTTCAAGTTTCTTTATATTATATACTCCGTACGAAGAACGGGTATGCTGCTAGTTATGTATATAAGGAAAGTAAAAATATACTTTGAGTAATACTTTTGTATTTGAAAGCCAATAGTCATTTATGTGCTGTAAGAATTTTTTTATTTCTCCGTCCATAACGCTTGGCGAGATTTTGGCGACAAATTTGGCGGAATGTCGCCAAATTGGCGACATTTTAATTGTTGCCAAATTAACAAAAATCTCGCCAAAATGATAAGAATGACGCTAAATCAATGAAAATGACGACTAATTGAAGAAAATTCAATATCTTGGAAAGAATATAATTATCTATATAAATAAAATTGAAAATCTGTCTGTCTGTCTGTTTGTCCCATCATCACGGGAGAACGGCTGAACCGAATTTGATGAAATTTTGTGGGTCGCCTAGAAATAGCCCCACTTAAAATTTAGTCTATGTTTGAAATTTCTACGACCAGTGGTTCTCGAGATATTAGTAAAAAACGAAACTTTCGTTTATCTCATCATCACGAGAGAACAGCTGAACCGAATTTAATGAAATTGTGTGGGTGGCCTTGAAATAGCCCCCCATAAATTTTGCCCAAGTTTCGAGTTTCTAAGGCCAGGGGTTGTTGAGATATTAATGAAAAACGGAACTTTTTTTATAGGAGTTCTACTCTCCAACTCCGTGGTTTATCCAAACGCAAAGGATAAAAATCGTTTGTTTAAAACGTCAAAGGGAATTAAAACTTTATTTTTGAGTTTGATGCAGGAATTTTGCATTAAATAGTCACTATCTGAAAGCATGAATTTTTTGAAACATGAATTTAAATGGAAAAATCTACCTCCATGTTTTGTATTTCACAAGCTTTTACTCAACGATTAGAAGTATAAAGGTATTAAAATGGTTATTTAATTTCGCATTTTATGAGGAAGATTCTATCTTATATCGTGTTGCTCGGCCAAGGAATGAAATTAAATATGTTTGCTAATGATTATTATTATTTTTTCGATTTGAATATTAAATAAATGGGTATTGAAATATATCTTATAAATGAACGGCTTGATTTTTTTTAATTATATTAATTGCGAAATGCATTCACCACTTTCATTTATTTTAGCAAAGAGGTTTTAAGCTTATATATTGTGTTTAGCTAATAAACTCATATTTTTTTACCCAATAAATTCATTTATCCAATTGTTTAAACAGAAAAAGAGTGGAATGGGTATTTCTTCTAACAATATTTTAGTGTTTTCATTTAGTATATACAAACTGGATCACGATATTTTATTCAGATCTGCGAATTTAGAGCTACGAATTTGGCTGGATATCGCTAACTTGGCAAATTTCTTAAAAGTTACCAAATTGATTGTAATGTCCCCAAATTGATAAAAATGACGTAAATCAATGAAATTTATTTTGTTTTGTTAAAAGAAAGTACTGAAATGGTGTTTCGTTAGCATTTGTCTGTCAATCCAACCGCCCTACTTAGTAACACATTTAGCGAATTTTTGAAATGTCAAAAAATTGATAAAAATATTTATAAATCCATAAACATATTTTGAAATTGATAAATTGCCCTAAATAAACGAAATTGTGTTTTTTTAGGGGATAATATTTTGATGATGGTTCGTCAATTTATCGCCAAGTGGGACTGTCAGTTCTACAGTCCAAATTGGCGATAAATTTGGCGATTTTTTAAAATGTCGCCAAACCTTCATTAGAGATATTCAGACGATATTTTGACCACCAATTTATTTGAAGCAAATCATAACATGTCGCTTAACAACGGATTTAAATTTAATGTGTTTATGAGGAAGAAGGTTTTTATTAAATCTTTTCCGATTTTAATGATGAAGAAATGTATATAAAATAAATTTCATTGCCATCGTATTTTTAACTGGATAATATCAATTACGATCTTCATGTTTAAACATTATTATTATTGATGTTTTCGGGGATTATTGATTCAGAGATTATTGATATGTTCAATTTCTTATGGCATTGATTTATTGCGGCAAAAATTGTTGAAACTCATATATTGTACGTTGTACGAGTAATCTTCTACAAATGCACGGGTATATCTTCTAATCTAAAAGAATATAAGTAGTACATGTATATTGGCATATATTGGAATCAAGCCTTCCGGTTTGAAGATGACAGGGATTATTGATATTTTTAATTTATTAAGTAATCTGTTATATATTGGTAAAAAAATTTCAGACTACACATTATAATACGGGTAATCCTTTACTAACACTAGGACATATCTTCTAATGTATGACATTATAAGTAGTACGGGTTTATCTTCCCATATAATTTTAGCACTTTCATTTGGGCACATATTGGAATTAATTATTGCCTACTGATTTAAAAATTACGGATTTATTGATATTCTCAATTTATATATGTAATCTACTAATACAGGTTATATCTTCTAATATTCGCGTATATAAGTAGTACGGATCCCATACAACACGCTATTGTTTTGCATATATTGATTCAATTCCATACTTTTTATAAATTTGCTTACAAAAAGGCCAGGATATTTTATTCTTCAGATCTACCCGTGAAGATAATTTTGAATAACGAGAACAGCCATTCCTTAACTTCTTTTTAGGAGCATTATGTTAAATATTTTAACAGAATATTTTTATTAAAAATGCCATTTAGTATACTATAGGAATTTGCACATGATTGTGAATTTTAAGTTTATTTATATTATATACTCCGTACGAAGAACGGGTATGCTGCTAGTCTACTATAAGAATAACATTTTAACTGTAAAAGTATTTAATTCATTGCATTATATAAGGAAAGTCATGTGTTGCCCACATCAGATTTTTTTTTTGTATTTTGCTTGTAATTGACCTGCTTTAAATAATCGATGCATGTTTGTTTATTTGGGCTTTAGATATTTATTAATAATTAATAGTCTTGTACATTTCCATTTTATATATGAAAATTCTGCAGAGTATATATGAACGATTGAATGTTTTACGTCTTGTGTTGCCACTGATGAAGGGTGTTTATACGGTTGAAAGCGCTCTGGCTTTGGTAATTATTTTGTACGTCTTTTATAAAGCCCAATAAATGATCTTCGTATTTTAATTTGTGTTGTGTCCTTGAGTTTTATTCATATACATTTATCGTTAACTTCTTAGATAGATACCTTTTTCTTAATTTCAACTTGATTTATTTTATCTTAAGTAAATAATTTTCTTCAGTATGGACACAGATTTAATTGGTCAAGTCGATTAGGATCACGAGGGTGGTCTTAAACGTCGATCGGGCTGAAGGATCTCGTGAAGCGAACGTCTGATTTAGTGACATCCAAAGAATAATGGACGGACTCCCAACGGGCGTATTATGCCTGCTTAACAGGCAGAACGAAAGCGCTCAAAAAGCCAGCTGATCAAGTGCCAAGCAGGGACTCGCGAAGCGAATTGCGACCGTTGTGGAGTGTTGCCAGCAGGCGCCGAAGCCCTCTAGTTTAACAACAACAACAAAAATAGTACAAATATGTAGACTATCAAAACGTTTGAAACGTCTTTAAATTCATATTTTATGTATTTTTGGTTTATTAACTACTTTTATTATCTGTTATATAACTATTTAGTGATATGATAGTATCCTAGCAAGCATGTTTAATAAAATGCTTCAGCTTGATTTCCTCTGAAAATGTAAAACTTGCTGTTTCAAGCGGGAATCGAACTACGGATTTTCGAACTGGCCGACCGACGTCTTTATTGTTGAGGTACTCGGACAGAATTGCAAGATCTTAATGATCGAAATGCAATCTACTTTCTCTACCCTCTAATGTCAGATTGGCGTACGGCTGACAATCTGACTGACCACCTCCTGCTACTTTTACCTCAGGTTAGCCTCTTGATCCAATTTAATCTCCAGGTTAATTGCCTGCGTGGTCATTGTCCTCCCGATTTGAAATCGACACTCAATATACCAGATTGCACCGAATCCGTGCTAGTCGTACTAAGGTCACTTTCAGACTTCCGACATATTTTCTTTAAAAAAAAGCTATGTTAACTGATCTTATTTTCTTGGATCCTTCTTTTTCTTTTGAACCTTTTTTCTTGCATTTTTTCTATTTTTTCTTTCCTAAATTTTATTCTAAAATTATGTTTCTGTTTTTCATGTGCCTATTTTTTTCCCTTTTTCATATATTTTCTTTTTATATATTTTCTAAATTTTACTTTCAAAATTTGATTATTTTCTTAACTTTTAATATATTTTTCATTATGTTATTATACCTCAGACTAAGTTTTCTTTTTTCAATGATCTTTTTATCTGTATTCGCATTATCCCTTTTCCCATTTTTAAAAAATGGATGTCAAATATAATGTAAAACTGTCAAGTTCTGATCAAGTTCAAATATAATGTAAAACTGTCTGTTGAATTACAATATTTTTCATCAATTGTTATCTTTTTAGATCCAAATAAATGTTCGTTTGGCAGGATGGTGAACCTTGGGTGCCTCCTGAGTGCAGGAGGTTTCATTTCCCGGCCGTGCAACTAGCTACTCTAAACCAACTATGTGAGTCGCACAGTCTGGGGGTCTGGGATCTTCAGACCTCCGACATTTTTGCATTAACGTACAAAGTTGATTTGTTCGGACGCCATTGTAAAGAACCTCGTCATCCCCACCCGGGAATCGAACGGCGAATTTTTGCATTGGCCAGCCGACACTTTACCGCTCAGCTACTGGGATGGAATTGCAAGCTCTTATTGTCAAAGATTATTCTGCAAAAAATTATGTGAACCAGCAAAGATATAAAATTTTTGTTAAAACAGTTAATTTGGATGGATAAAATACGGAACATAATACATGCTTCAAATATAAATTTATCAAGAGTTTTAAAAATTAAAGCACCCTTAAATGAATAAATGTAACTTGTGCGTTCAACGAAATTTTAAATGTGAAACAATATATTATAATCAAGTGAAAACACGTTATGCTATGTGTGAGGAGAAACTTAAACAGTTCAATTAATCAAAAAATAATACGTACAGCTGTTTCAAGGATACTTTTGAACTCCTAAAGTACTAGACAGACCATAAAACCCCGAGTCAAAACAGACGAAATGGACCGCCTTCATTCTGTTTTTTATTGGCTCTCTCAAGTAGACTATTAATCCATGAATTCAAAGGGGAAAATGTTCTTTTCGTTTTCAAACATACTCAAAATATAGGTATGCTGATTTGCATATAAATTTCAGACTAATTACTTGGAAGTTTCCTCTTAATATAATATATTTACAGACATCTCTCAATGCATAAATGAATATTATCTTTGATTTGAAAAGAAATACAAATCTATTTCGGCTTCTACAATTGTAGAAAATTCTACAGTGCTTATTAAGTACTACAGTAATTATTAAGAATTAAAGGTATGTCATGTATGAAGTTTGGAAGTGAATTTATGGATTTGTCATTTTCTAAAAGGAAATCGATTCCTTAACTGTGAAATGATTGGTTTGGTTTTTACATTTACATTAAGTTCCTAATAACCAGAGCAAGGTAGACACAAATCTATTGGAATTTGGGTAATTGGGAAAAGTAACTAGGGATCTAGGGATTTGTCATTTACTAAAAGGAAATCGATTCCTTAACTGTGAAATGATTGGTTTGGTTTTTACATTTACATTAAGTTCCTAATAACCAGAGCAAGGTAGACACAAATCTATTGGAATTTGGGTAATTGGGAAAAGTAACTAGGGATCTAGGGATTTGTCATTTACTAAAAGGGAATCGATTCCTTAACTGTTAAGTGATTGGTTTGGTTTTTACATTTACATTAAGTTCCGAATAACCAGAGCAAGGTAGACAAAAATCTATTGGAATTTGGGTAATTGGGAAAAGTAACGATTGATTATTAGAGATGGATTTTTGGAAAAATGATAAAACGAGCAAATGCAGTTTGACTATACTGTTTAATTACACTGTATTCTTAATATATTATTGGAATTAAAAAATTATATAATTATAAATTTAACTCTACGGTGTTGTATTGTATGCTGTGTACTTTTGAAAACTTGTACAATTTACATAAAAAGTGCGACAAATATTTTATGCATAATATCACTACCATCATTACTAAAATCACATAGATGATATTTTATCTACCATAAAAAAGTTAAAATCATAAATAATTAATAGTGACACTAAATAATTTTTTTTATAAATAAATGTCGAGAAATATTTCCAAGACTAAAAGTAAAATTTAATTTTAACTTTACTTTGTACAGATATTTAATTTTAATATTCATTATATATATTGATATAATTGCTTCGATATACTTGTTACATCTATTTAATTGTTTTTCCATTAAGATAAAAATTCCCATAAATATTTTGAAAAACATTTTAATTATCATACACATAATTTTAACATATTTAATTTTAAATTTCGTACCAAATTATCAAAGAGTCTCTATATTTTCCTTCTCAATACAAAGAAATAGGTTAAATACAGTTACTATTTCATTCAAATAAGGATTTGTAATGAGTGTGTGATTTCTTTCATAGAAAATATATGTAGTTAAGGTGCCTGCCTACATTCAAAGGGGATTTTTTTTAATATTTTAAAAATGCCAACTTATGTGCACTATATTATAGAATATAGCTAAAAACTGTAAATAATAAGTAGAAATATATATTTTTTTATATATTTTGATTAAGCTCAAAAAGTGCATAAAATTGCTATAAAATGGCACGTTTGCAAAACATCAAAACTCAAATTTAAATGAAGATATTTTTATTCTGTAAATTTTATTATAATGACTGAAACCTACTTGAGGGATTGAATCACTCTCATAACTATAACAATGTTATTTAAAAGATTATAGGAGTTAACGATTTTACACACAGAAAAATCATGAAAATATATGACAATTCATAAATTTCATTAACTAAAAAATGAAAAATAATTTAACTATAATAATAGTAGAGGTTCATTCCCTAAACCAATCAAATCCTTTAGAGTATTTTAGCAAAGTTTTATAACATTAAAATTATAATTTTTTGAGTTATGATGTTTTGCGATAAAGCAAAATGCTAAAAATCTCATTTTGAGAAAAAAGCAGAAAATATAATTAAATACAAGATTTTACCTATAAATTTAATTTTAAAAGGCTCCTGATTTATGAAGTTCATTATCTGTGTTATTTACAGTTATTCTTTTTTCCCTTTTGTTTATTAAAATTTTTCTACGTTTATATGCAACAGGGGTCGTATGACGCTTCGAATCACCAATTCGAACGTTATCCAGCTGTCCAAAACCTGTCAAGGTGAAATAGCCTGGATTTTTAATGTTCAGATCAGTTAAAACTTTTAAGCATCCTTGATAATCTTCATTAAATGGTATCACTGCATCATACGCCCCCAATTTCACAGTTTGCAGACAAACGAAAACACCTTTTGGCACTCTCTGCCATATTACACCGTTAGAACACTCATTGGCGTTTTGAGTTTTGCCATGTAGACATTTCTCTAACAATTCTCTGGAACAGAGTTCTATATAAACTGGTTTTATAATATCCAGAATATCAATAGGTTAACCAGGATATTTTTCTTTTAAACGTTTTTCACCTTTTAAACGTGTTTCACCTGATTATAATACCAGATGTCTTTTCCAATAGGGCATTGCCCATGCATTAGTTTTTTGGAATTTGACGCACAATGAAACAAAGCAGCTATCACATTTTGCTGTATGCTTTGTAAATTACCTACATTAACACGATGAGCATTTCCATAGTAATTTTGGAGCCTGTCTATAAACACATCTGTTAATTTACCTTTGCCCGAGAGACCTTTTGTTTTTGTTTTGAGTTTTCGCAAACGTGAACCTACACGTTTTTGTATATGCCCAATGCACTCAAATTTTGTGACATTATTATCACCATAAGTATTTTGCATACATAAAAAACCTTTGGAATTTCCGTCACCACAATATTTCGGGTACATCAATTTTCTTTGATCCACAGACCTCTGAAGACTCCTCGATGCATCCACAGTTTCCATCTTTCCTGCCGAACCTTCAAAATTACACTGACACACTTGATCAGCTTTCAGCGACACAAACTCCGTGCTCTTTGGTAACTTTTGTATCTCTTTCCATGTACGGCAATATGACGACATGACTTCCAGGTCGTATAATTTCCCAGTATCGACTGAAATAGCAGCAACGCAGCTATTCAAAGATGTATGTCCTATACTCTCCATATTCCATCCACAGAAACACCACATTCATCACTTTTTGTTTTTGAAATAACTTCCCCAGCTGCTTTTGCCATAGAATCTTCAGCTACATCTGCACAACTTTCAAAATTTTTACGTCATGTGTTTCATACGTAGCTTTCGCAAGCTCAGACACATTCAATGTACTGCAGAGTTTATAAGTCGCTGAGAAACCCTTACCAATTTGCCTCATTTCATATACAAATCTTTTGTTTACTCCAGGTTCATTATTAATTTTGTTAGATAAATGAAAACTTTTGAAAAAGTTATTGTTTTTACATTCTAGGACAAAATGAGAACAAAATCCATATCTGGATTTTTCATTTAACTCCAATCCTAAATTAAAACATTTTGGACAGTAAATCGCAGAAAAAACGTTAAACAGAATCTCTAAATGAGTAATTCTGCTTCCACTTACTGATTCGCCAATTCAACATCTGAAGCAGTAGATGTTTCCAGCTTTTTTGAACTCGCAGTATTTACTGAGTCATCTTCAACACTGTTATTTTGATCGTTTTTCGTATATTGATTACATTAATCATTATACATCATTGATTTATTAATCATTAATTTAGCATCACTTTATGTCAAGGATAATTTTCTCCCAACCATATACCCTGCTTTCTTTTTTACTGTATTTTACTCGACACTCATTTAGAAAATTTCCAATCACCACAGCACGAAACGCGCTTAACCTTTTCCAAAAAATGTGATCATAAAAGCACTGGTTTAGGAAGTCTTTGGTTAATATGTATCAACTAGTGTCAGGAAATAACCTAAGAAATAGAAATATTTTACTTGTAAAATTAAAATGTAAACTTTTTAATTATGCGATGGATGTGGACGTATTCCTAGTACGATATATAACATTAAAATCGGCACATTCATCCCATTTAGAGAAAGCTTAATAAATATTAAGCACAGCATATTTTTTTAGGATATAAAGTACTGTAGAATTGCATAGTCATATTTAAATAAAGAAACTATAATCAATCGTAATATTGCAGACAATGATTCAAATATTATCTATGCTGCCTCACGCTATATTAGACACACGAAACAGTAAATTATAAATTATTCATATAATATGTGCGTTAAATATGTGTGTCAGGATGGCAGAGATTTACCAAAATATTCCATTGGAATATGTCTTTATACAGCTTCAAATTAAAAGTAGACACATTCAATTATATAATTACAACTATGTAATTTGATTAACTGGTGAATTCTGATACTAATTTGAATAAGAACTTTTGCACAAACGTATGTGGTGTGGTTATTGAAATCATAATAATGAGTTTGAATGCAATATTTAAATTTCAATGACACTTATGCAGCTCTGATTTGAATTCCTTTCCTTGTATTCCCGAGCAACATGAAAGGATGCTAGTATCACACTATCCAAAATTATCACAATACGAGTAGTAAATTATCATCGCTATGCATTTGAGGTTGTCATTTAGAATTCAAAATAACTCTTGAAATCAGTAACGATTGGACATAAATCGTATGCCATTGTTTAAGGAAAAATAGGACAAAATATAATAGTAAATCTCTTTTAACTATTTTTAATAAAATTCTTTCAAATATTGTTGGTCTTTTCATATTATTAAAAACATATATACTTTAATTAAAAATTTAGACACTAAAAATATTTTGGGATTTCAAAATTTTGATTTCAAGGACTTATTTAACAACATTTATATTCGTGATCTTTTTAAAGTAATATGGGATTTAGTTAATTTTTATAATGGTCAAAATTTGGATTTTGATCATTCATTTGTGCACCAAGTGTGTTCTTTTCATTTGTTCACCCAATGTATTAAAAAAAAACACACATGTGCTCTTTTAATATTTATTTACTGCAAGGCAATAAATTATATCTGCAAATTAAGGGTGTTCATGGAGCTGCTAATTCAGCCCTAGCAAATCTTTACATCACTACGATTCAAAATTTAAGCTTTCTCATTATACTTTTAATCGTTATTTTGATGATATCCATCAAAATTCTCCCTCTGATAAACTATATAAAATTATCTATTTTAACTCTTACATGAGTATACAAGTGTATAAAACATCTTAATCAAGTTTACAAGATTTTTGTGATATGTGTCAAAATCATTATAGTTGCCATTTAGCCCATTCTATACACCACTATTGCATAGTTCAATTTTTTTCCAGCTAAAATTATACGATAGCATATTAGAAATTTAAGTGTTAGTTAAATATTTTATTTTTCATAATAATCAAACACATATGCTTTGTATAAGGATCAATCAAATTCAGTATTTCTTCCCTATGATACTTAATAGATGGCTCTATTAGTGTTCCTTCATCGGTCTCTATTGGTGAACTGCATAGTTAAATATGTCAACTTGCTTTTTTATATTTTTATCATCTATCTGTATTTTCATATTTAAACTTTTTGTTAATTAAACACCTATTGTTACTTAATCCAGTCTTTTCAATCTCTTATCATTCAATATTTTGTATTATAATGCGTCGGTTCTTTGTATATTGTTTCAAGTACATGGGTTTCTATATCCTACGAAACACATTTAGAGCTTCAATTGATGTAAAGATCCTGGAAGAGTTGCATTAATGGAATTCTCACTCCAATATCATCTCTATTTATTTACTTATTTTCTTCCTTTCAGTGTTATGGATTTTTTTTAATTTTAATTTTCAATTTATGCATGTGCTTAGTTTAGTCCAGTAAATAAGCAAAACATTTTTGTTTGTATTATATTTTTACTGTAGATATTGGTGAACTTCGTATAAGTCAATTTCCTAGTTAATTATTACCTAGCTTATACATTTTCCCCTGATTAAGTTATTTTGTTTGTTAGAATAATAATTTATACTTTTCATCCATTTCTGTTATCTATTTTTATACTATATAGTTTTAATAAATTATTATTTATAAATTATTATTAATTATTATTATTTATATATCCTCATTGTCGAAATTCCTATAAATTTTACTTTCCTTACATACAATAATGTATAAGGAAAGTATTGTGACGGCGTCGAATATTCGAATTCGAGTTTTCGGCGGGAGAACATGTTTCAAGCATCCCTGACCACGAATCGAACATTTTTCAAGTGATATCAGTGTGTGTGTGTGTGTGTGTGTGTGTGTGTGTGTCAGTGAGTCTGTGGAGACGATAACTGACGAACGGATGGACCGAATCGAACGAAATTTGGTACAAAAATTACAATCCGTGAATATTGGATGCCTATTGTTTTAATACGAAATCGAATGTTCAGAACCCCCAAAATTCTCGAGTGAGATTTTGAAAAAATCATCAAAAATCAAAACCTCTAATAAAGAAAATTCGATTTCAAATTTTCGACGGGAGAGTACGTTTCAAGAATCTTTGATCCCGAATCAAACATTTATGAGATGATGGCTGTGTGTGTGTGTGTGTGTGTGTGTGTGTGTGTGTGTGTGTGTGTGTGTGTGTGTGTGTGTGTGTGTGCGTGTGTGTGTGTGTGTGTGAGTCTGTGGAGACGATATCTCACAGACAAATGGAGCGATTCGAATGAAATTTGGTACAAAATTCGCAATCTGTGAATGCTGGAAATCTATTGTTTTTAAATGTAATAGAATGTTCAGAACCCCCCTAAATTATAGAGTGAAATATTGAAAAAATGATCAAAAATTAAAAACCTTTAATAAAGTTATGCAAATAGATATTTCTTATGTAATTTTTCCTTAGCAAAGGTTTGGCATAAACTTTAGAAAGCTAGAATGAACCGTTCTCAAGATATTGAACATTTTTTTAACAAATTTATCAAAACATCCCATAAATTAAAAAAAAATGTACTAACTTTTGAGAAACATGTTCACTTTTCATATGTAATATCATGCGATAAATTTGGTGACATCAATCTCGTAGATCTAGATCGTTCCATTTATGAGAAAAGATACTTTAAATAATACTTTTGTATTTGAATGCCAATAGTTATTTATCTGCCATAGGAATAACTCATTTCTCAGTCCATAACGCTTGACGAGAATTTGGCGGAATTTCGCCAACTTGATGACTTTTTTAAATGTTTCCAAATTAACGAAAATCTCGCCAAATGGATAAAAATGACACTGAATCAATGTAAATGACGACTAACTGATGAAAATTTAATATCTTGGAAAGAATATAAATATCTACTATAAGAAAAACATATTTTTATTGTAAACGTAGTAGATTCATTGCATTATATAAGGAAAGTCATGTGTTGCCCACATCAGATTTTTTAAATGGTAATGAACTCGGGATGCAAATTATTAATATATAATTCTATTTGCTTCTCTCTCTTCCTCTCACATTATCTGCTGTGAAGAGAGTGGATTCTGCAGACAATTAGTGTTACAACACTTTAATGTATTGCGAACCAAAACCAGAAACAATTTTTTTTGTAAACAATAAATTCCAAAATTATGAGTTCTGAAAACTATTCAAAATCTGAATCAAACATCTGAACCGTAATCAGGTCAAAATGCAGCGCTGAATTACAGTAGATTAGTTGAAACTGAGAAATAAGTTGCAGGAGAAAATATCTCTATTAAATGCAGTTATTTCAGTTCATCAAAGTATGTGAATAAAACAGGTTGCCTTTGAATAATAAAAGCCTTAAAATATTTCAAAAATACAAATTTTCAATAATATATTTTCAATATGAAATTCACTGGCAAATTCTATGAAATCAATAATTTCTTCAATCATCTGCACATTTCCAGCTAAATGTTGAGTGAATAATGAACAAAGAGAAGTGCGAAGAATAAAAAGACCATTATAGTAAATAGTGATTGAATATTACTTCAGAACATCTTATGCTGTTGAAGAAAGGTGATTATGAAGAATATAATTAGTGTCACAACACTGGAATGTACTGTGATATATATTGTTGAGAACGGTCAAATTTCTGCTTGACGCCTCAAATTTCACCTATCTCGATGGCCAGGCGAAGAAATTACAGTGGATGACGTCACCATGATGTGAAGACGACGTGACCTATGGTTGTCAGGATTTCCAAGTTAGAAGAAGTGTTTCAAGATTTGGCGATTTATCCCCAATTCAGAGATATTTGTCGACTTCCGAAATATTCCAGAAACTTCTCGATGGAAAGATTATTCTTTGAGGTATAGAAATTTTCAGAAAATTCTATGGAGAGACTATAAAAAGGATTCACCCCTCCGTTGCAGGGGATTTGACGAATTCACGTGACACTAGCTACTATGGACTGTGGTTTTAGTCAATGTTTTGTGAATAGTAGCGACTGTTTTGTGAAATTACTTTCATCAATATTTTGAGAATATTATCGCGTTTTTATGAAATTAGTGGAGCATTTAAGAACTGTTTGATTGTATATTGTTCCGGGTTGCTTTATGCTTGTGAATAAACTTAGGTTATCCAGAAATTTAGACTCGTTCTTGTATATTGCGTATACACTCACGGTTCTAGAGGATGCGTTTCGTGTATATATATATATATATATATATATATATATATATATATATATATATATATATATATATATATATATATATACAGAAAAGTATCAATATGTATAGTAATTTAGAGATTAATTATTCATTTTTGAAATATCCATATATTGTGCTTATTCCTAAATTGCATAAAAATCCTATTAAATTTAAAACTAGTAGTCATAACTCCTATTCTACTTCTGCTGGCAAATTTCTACTTAATATTTTAAACGTACTAAATGATAGTTTACGTATTTATAGTAATAAACACTTTATTATTAATAATAAAGAATTAAAGAATGAATTAACATATCTTGGTAAACTTTACAGGTTTTCAAACTTTTGACTTTAAATATATTTTTAATAATATTAATATTACTGATATTTGAGATGTAATTTGAGTTTTTTAAAATGCTTTTATTACAAATCTCTCTAATCTTATTAAATGTAAAAACTTCCCTAAATTTATCCGCTTTGTTCTATTCAATAATTATATTTTTCAATGTAATAAATTATACTAACAAGTCTCTGGGGTTCCACAAGGTGGCTGTAGTAGTAGTATGTTAGCTAATTTATAACTTTATCATTATGAAAATACTTTTGCTTCAGCTGATTATAAAATTTACAGATATGTTGATGATCTGATTTGTTTAGTATTTACTGACAACTACACCATAGATTTAGATTTCTATCCGGTTAATTTGGAATTGATTTCAAATGAAGACTCTATTGATAATACTGTTAACTTTTTGAATATTAATCTAATTATTCAACCAACTAATCGGATAATTACTAATTTATATGATAAAAAAGACCTAATTTTAATATTAATAAATTATTACCATTTAATTTCTGTAACTGTATTAAATTGTTTAGAAATATTATACTTAATCAACTCTTTAGAATTTATAGATTACTAGATAAAAACTTTCATGCTTTGTAAATAACTAACCTAAAGAATACCAGTATATCATATAAATATAAAGTATATTTAGTAAATGGTAGAGTTAATAAGTTTAAATTAGCTGAATATTCTTAAATATCCTCCTTAGTATATTTTTATATTTTATTAGCTGATAATCAACATTCTGTGGAATCGTAGTTATTGTATAGGTATAGGGACAGTATAGGTTTTTCAACTTTTTACTTTTTTACATTTAAAGTTTTAGTATATGTACTTGGTTGGCGAAATTGTATCCGCTTCCGGGAGTGTCGGCATGACATAAAGCTGGCTAAACCGGGAAGTGGGGGTCACAATCCCCCCGGCAAAATTTTGATGCAATGTCATTCTTCTTTTTTCTTTTTCTAATTATTATGTTGTATAGAAATGTACTTGTTTGAGCAGCTTGGCGCCTTTGGGTATATTTTCAGTTGTTAGTTTTTAGATGAGATAAATGTTATATATATATATATATATATATATATATATATATATATATATATATATATATATATATACACATACATACATACATACATACATACACACATACACACTTGTGACTTTTGACTTTACATATTTCATATTGATTTTTAAATTTTGTGTACTTGGTTTTCGACAGTGTATCCGCTTTCTGGAGTGTTGGCATGACGTTAAGCTGGCTTAACCGGGAAGTGGGGGTCACAATCCCCCCCGGCGAATTTTTGATACATTGTCGTACTTTCTTTCTTCTCTTCATGTTATATATATATATATATATATATATATTCAGTATTAATATATATTTCAATATTAAGTACGACAGACATACAACCAGATACAAAATCTGTAGGCAAAATCTGTTAAAATAAATACTGATTCGCCTAAATAGACCTGCAATTGTTTATTTTCTATGCATAACTACAGACATAGACTTATTCGACCACACATACACACACACTTCAGATTATCAGTATTCACTTGATTTTACTCTTGTCATATGTAGATGGAATTGCCAAAAAATATTCGATAAATTATTATTTCATGCTGCAGTGAAAATACGAATATATCTTGGATCCTGTAATACTTTTTGTCAGAATATGAAATGTGCATATGGAATGTAGATCGAGATCGACAGTTCTAAGCACATACTATTCATTGTTCCTTTAAGTGCATGTACTATGAAACATTATCTAAATGAGTTTTCCTTTGCTAACTTTAATGAAATTCGTATTTCCAAAGATGAAATTAGCCTGAAGCCATAGCGTGCCTCTTCCAAGAAATAATCCAGAGAAGGTTTCTTTCTGAGCAAATAAGAATACCGTGAATTCTGCCTGACAGTGATTTTAATGAAACAATGATCTTCATACAAAACAATTTCTTGATAACGTACATTGCAGATTCTGTTGGCATTCAAATTGCTTACCATTTTCTTATTCATGAATAAAATCATTCTTTCATTACAACTGATTAACTTATATTTTTGCAACGTCTTATTCAACGTAATCCAGTGATTTTTGTCAGTGAGATTTAAATATTTATAGTCCTCACTATTCAGTTTCCATTCATTATAGTAACGTGAAATGTAGTATGGCGTTGTATTTTGTGGTATATTTTAATTTTTTGGATGTTAAATCATATCGGGCTAGCCCGTCATGGGGGAAAACTTGTTTTATGAGAATAACTCAAAATCCGAAGCAGGTAAAAATTAGTTCAAAGATAGAAACATTGTTTCTTGTGGAATGTTTAATTAAATTCTTAGTCTCACCATCCTGGGCTCATCGAAGTTTTTGGGAATAACTCGAGAATCGGATCGATTGCAAAGTCTAAATTTAGTTTTTATTTGATATATTTTATTTATTTGAGCTTTTAACCATATCGGGATACCCCGTCTGGATCCCACCTTAGGAATGTATTCGTGTTTTGGAAATAATTTAAAAATTCGAATCAACCAGAATGTTCACATATGGTATTGCGGGGCGCGGTAGTCCATTGGTTAGCGCGCTGGAGTTGCACTCGGTAGGCCCGGGTTCGATTCCAGCCACTGCCAAAACTGCCGCCGTGTTCATGCGGAGTACGATCACGTTAAACATGTGGGTCCGAAAGTCCTTCCGAGAGGTTGGTGGTAGGGGAAGGAGGGTACGGTCCCTGTGGATGCCTCCCCCACTGGGTTCCGGTCTAAATTGGGTGGCACTTCCCGACCGTCCAAACAGTTACCTTACACCTTTCTGGTAGGTCGGACGGTCTGGGTTTTAACAACAACATATGGTATTGCGTTGTTTTTCACCTATTATTGATAAACATATTTTAATAAACATATTTTCCAAACATTTCAATTACAAACAAATAATAAAGAGGGTACTTTAAAATATGTGTATTTTGTTTCTACTACTTTTAAATTAGAGAAGTGAATTTACTTTTCAATAAATGAATAATATCACATGTGTCTGTTTTATGTTTTCGCTCTTACCATGTTTTACCCTGCAGAAGGATAATTATTAATATCTATAACTTACGAATGATTTATCCGATTTTAACGGCTGATACCATTCTGGAAACTTCAGTTGATAGGAAGCATGTTTTGTTTAGCTGTTACTTTAGTTGTTTTGTGTTTTTAGTTGTTTTAGTTGTTACTGAGTCTGATAGTTTTCAAAATGCTTACAGCACTACGTTGTGCTTATAAACTTACTATTATAAGCAAATCAACCGTCAATAAAAGAAATAAATATAGGGAGTTACTCATTATAGATTAGCGTGATTGTTGGGGGGGGGGGGGGGTTAAAAGAAAATCAAAACCGTTAAATTAGTCTTATTGACGAATGTTGGATTGACATTCGCACCAATTTCCGAAATAATATTACGAAAAATAAACTATCATATCTAATATAATCAAAACTTTTTATTCATACGGAATTCAGAGCAAACTTCTAAATAAATTTTAAATTTTACAACTGAAGAAATGAATACCAAAAGACAATAAATGAATATAATATATTATACACACATTGTCAAGTTGATTCTTACATTGAAAAGCAATAACTGATTGGTTGCAGCTCATGTGACTTCTAAGATCTAATGAGCCAGTCTGAATATAGCCCTAATAATATTCGTTTTTTTTACAAATGTGTAACAATATGATGTCAATTCCATTACATACTTCCATTTCATCTAAGTTGCATTTCTCTTTCTTTTACTTACCTTACTTAATAATTACTCTATCCAATGCCCTAAAATAATTCATACAGTAAAATCTCTCCCAGGGTAGAAACTCTTGCACCACCTCAAATACAGTATTAAAACAATTTAACTTTGACACCATTAGAATAAGAAATTTATAAGTACTGGAAATAAAAATGCCAGTGATTTCATGCGTGTATATATATCATGTTTGATTATATCCTTTCAGAATAAGCCTGAGAAGATTAAATAATTGGGTTTCAGTAGAAGGTAAACTTTAAATGAATTTAAAATGAAATCAAAACCGTTACAACAAAATGATTTTTATGAAATTTACCTTTGCAATTAAAAGAAATAATATATACAATACGTGGCAGTGAAAATGAGATACCGAGAAGGAGTAGTCAGACAGTGATGAAAATCGGCAAACAGATAGATACAGCAAAAACAATAAGTGGTGTTTATTGCACCATGATACACCTATACACTGAACAATAACACCGTCTGATCAGTAGGTTGTAGGACCATCGCGGACGGTGATGCATGCAGCAACACGTCTAGGTACAGAGTTTGCCAGAGTTCGTGTTCTAAATGCGGAAGTGGCAGCGCACGCAAGCGACGTCCAATAACGTCCCAGACGTGTTCGATTGGTGAGAGGTCAGGTGAGACTGGTGACCAGGGAAGCACCTGGAAACCTTGCAGGACATGTTGGGTGATGGGTTATTGGGCACCCCTTGAAGGACGGACAGGTCCACTAGCCGCAGCACATCATCCACATATCTTCGGACCGTCATAGTGCCTGCAATATTGACCAGAGTTAACCTGCTATCGTAGGCGATGGCGCCACAAACCATGATGCTGCGTTGTCGCGCGGTGTGGCGTTCCACAAATGCGGTCAAATTGGACCTGTCACCACTTCGACGCCAGACTCGTACACGGCGACTGTCATTGCTAAAACAGAAGCGTGACTCGTCGGAGAACACGAGCTTGTGCCATTCTACCGTCCAACGGACTCTATTCCCACACCCTTGCAAACGGAGGCATCTGTGCTTTTCTATCACTGACGGTCTTCTTATTAGGCACCATGAGTGCAGGACGCCGGTGACCAATTGGAAGATAATGGCTCTGGTCGATATTGGAGCATCAGGGGTGCCCTGTACATGCAGCAAAAGGACCACAGGAAGTGGCCTGCGGAACAGCTAATGCTTGCCGGCGAATGCGTCGGTCCACGCATGCTGCCTTGACCGTACCCGTACCCCACAGCCGTGCCACATTCCCTTATTTCAACAGTCTTCTCCACAGCCGGTGCACGGTGGACGCGTGTAGGTCGCTGTCCGCTGAGATTTGCCGTATGGAGCAACCTGCTCTTCTGAGTACAATAACCATACCCCTCGTGAAATCGTCTGTCTGCTGGAATTGTCACGTTCTGCCGCGGTCTCGCATTCTCTGTTACTACACGTTTCCTCTGAGACAAAAAATTGAAAAATGATTTCCCTGGCAGACAGAGCGGCGCGACTATTTCCGATTCTGCAGGTTCCTTATCTTATATCTCACCCAACGTGCACGGGTTAGCTTCGCATTTCGCATCATTTACATAACTCGGTGAACTGCGTCTACCCTTCTAATTGCATATATTTCTGCCCACCCCTTCTTGATGTCTCATTTTCACTATCACGTTATGTACTTTAGAACAACAAACAATCAGAATTTAAAAACACTAGTTCATAAATCCACGAAAAATAGAAAATATGAATAAAATCATGGATATGAGGGCAATGTAGTTTGAGTATATTGATGACGTTGCATGTTACATTCACAAAGTCCGATAGCTCCAAATTCTTATCAAAAATCAATATTTTCTATGCTTTTTAAGTGCATATATATATTTTGTTTTTTTACTTTCGTTTTATTGTTATTTACAGATCCATTATTGATTATTACACATCTATACAATAGTTCAGCATGTTTTTTTCTTTCCAGAGCATACAGAAGCATAGAAATGATCTAACAGACAAATCTTTACAGACTTGTAGGATAGACTACACGACAGAAACTAACAAAGCCGAATTTCTAGATTCACTCCCCTTGGAAATGTCGGTTTCGAAAGCCTTTTCAAGCCCTGTAAAATCCCCCCTCCCCATTGTTGTGATAGAAGTCTAAATATTTGCATACTTATAGCATTGTCTATGCAGAAGAACATATAAGAGTCGGGCATTTTATTCCCTCTTCCAGGGGTGGAAAACAATTCCAGGCTGTCCAGAAGCCAGGATATAGAAGTCTAAATATAAGCTGCACACTTACATTATCATCTACGGAACAGAACCTAGTGAAATCGGATTTCCGATTTCTCCCCAAGTCGCGCCCAAAATAGGTGGCTTTTTGATAGTTTATTCTAGACCGCCAAGAAGCTGCTGAATTAAATGACTTAAATGTCATACACATACTCGTATAGATAGAGGAACGAAACATAAAGCAGTCATTTTTCGATTAAGCTGACAATTTTATTTGCTAAGTGTTATACATTTAAAAAAAATCTGATGTGGGCAACACATAACTTTCCTTATATAATGTAATGAATTTACTACTTTTACAGTAAAGAAAATAGGTTTTTTTATAGTAGATACTAATATTCTTTCCAAGATATTAAATTTTCGACAATGAGTCGTCATTTTTATTGATTTAGCGTCATTTTTATCCATTTGGCGAGATTTTCGTTAATTTGGCAACATTTGAAAAAGTCGCCAAGTTGGCGACATTCCGCCAAATTCGTTGCCAAAATTTCGCCAAGCGTTATGCACTAAGAAATAAGTTATTCTTGCAGCAGGTAAATGACTATTGGTGTTCAAATACAAAAGAATTACTCAAAGTATATTTTTTCATGAATGGAACGAGCTATATCCACGAGAATGATGTCACCCAATTTATCGCATGGTATAACATATGAAAAGTGAACATGTTTCTCAATAGGAAGTATTTTTTCTTTTATTTTAAGACTTTTCAATAATTTTTTTTTAAAATGATCAATATCTCGAGAACGGTTCATGTTAGCGTTCTAAAATTTATGTCAATCGTTTTCTAATGAAAAATTACAAAAGAAATGTCTATTTGCGTAACTTTATTAGTGGTTTTAATTTTTTGACGATTTTTTTCAAAATTCCATTCGAAAATTTAGGGTGGTTCTGAGCATTAGATTGCATATAAAAACAATAGGCTCCCAGTGTTTACGGATTGTGATTTCTGTACCAAATTTGGTTCGAATCGGTCCATTCGTTCGTCAGTTATCGTCTCCAAAGGCTCACTGACACACACACACACACACACACACACACACATACACATACTTTCACACACACACACACACACACATATACATACTTTCACACACACACACACACACAGACAGACATCACTTCAAAAATGTTTGATTCGTGATCAGGGATGCTTGAAACGTGCCCTCCCGTCGAAAACTCAAATTCGAATTTTCGACCCCGTCACAATATTTTCCTTATACATTATGTATATAAGGAAAGTACAAATGTAGTAATAAAGTTGCAATATAATTTTTTAAGGATGTTAGTTGTCTTATCTCTGACAAGCCTAAATACTAGTACATCCATAACCTTCTTATCTAATGCCTAAGTTCAGTCTTCGCCGTCACTAATTATTCTTCTGTAACTTCTAAATAAGAAAATTTTGTTATTGTGTTTTATGCGTAACAATTCTACATATGCTTCCAAATTTATACACACATATTGAATTTTATTTAATAATATTTTATGTATATGGTCGCAAAATAAAAGACTTAAACTTACATATTTAATTTATAACTTAGAGAGAGAAACAAAATTCATTTATTCATAACTTACGACAAAACTATAATATAGCTCATAATTTGATTTCTTTACAGCTTTTCGAAACAGGGCGATAAATGGGAAGTGGAAATTGTGTTACTAAGACTTGAATGAAGGGAAAATGCCATTTGCAGCGAATCACTTCCGTAGTTAAGTATCAAAATTAGTAATTTCCATGGAACTGCGTCTTCCATTATGAACTCATGCATTTGTAATCAGGTTTAGAACACGATTTACAGAACACATATGAGTATAACTGTAACTTTCCATTTTATTAGAAAGTATCAAACTTCTAACGTGACATTCATTGCAGTGACTTTCTATCAATTTAAGTATTGTTGAAAAATATTCAAGCTAGAGCTATTATAAGTATTCCTCTTGATTAAAAACTAAAAGACTTTACATTAAACATTTACAATAAGTATACCAAATTCCATGGCCGTCGATTGAATCTTCTGAGTGACATCTCATTCTAGACACATGCTATTTAGATTATGAAATCGAAGTTTCAGTTTAAGAATAAGGTATAGAAGAAATTTATTCCGACCATTTTTATTCTACACACACATTTCACAAATATCAACAATGCAATTACAACGAATATAAGATATTTAAGTATTTTTTGCTTCGTTCGTGACAACGTATATTGCTATGGTAACCACGAGAGAATAGAAAGTGTCATAAAATGAGTGTAGAACTTATGTGTTACGTATGTACAGTGGTACACATTTTAGAAAAGATAAACCTAAAGTTGAACTTTTTGATTAACTTTTAGATTAATCTATCATATCTTAACATGTCCGTAAAATCTCGTATTAGTGGACATATTATTATTGTACATTGCTTTATTGTGCCGGTATAAACCCTCCAATTGTTTACCTTTTGCGTGAGTACTGTAAAGAAATAATTAATTATTACAATACTAAATGGATCACACCATTTTAACTTTAGCAATAACATTTATTAACACATTAAGTACCTAATTACTTAATTTACAAAGCTTATTCATATTATTTATTATTTTGGCGGAGGGACTATGTAAGACCAGTATCAATAAAATTACTTAAAATGTGTCTACGACCTTTGATTATTGATGAACACATACCTTCAAGGCTGCCTTGGATCACTCTTAGTATATCAAGTCATCTCTTATTGTAATGTCGAAATCGAACTGTTATTCCACAAGTCGTTATTAAGTCATCGTCTCCAAGTTATCTGTACAAGTCTACTCCTAGTGTCCTTCTTCGGTCACAGGCTGTGGCTATTTTTCCCTCCGGGGTGTCATTCCCCCTTTGCTTTCATTTGCAGCATTCAGTGTGACGTAACAAGCACTTTCTTCAATCATTTCATCATTCTAATCATTTAATCATTTCTAATCATTTAATCAATGTCGCTACTTGGCATCCTCGTAAGGGCCCTCTCGGTCCCCTCTGCCTTGACGCTCCTAAATTTATGGTTTGCTGTAAACCTCGGCGCCATCCAGACTACAAATATTGTTCGATGTTTCGGACACAATAAATAACTGCCATAAACTTGTCTCACCAAAACACACGTGAGATCTCTTTCTGTTCTCACACGTACTAATTAGTAAAAGGCTTGTATTATAAATTGAGCATCTACCTCCAATTTAAAAGTTTGTTTTGAACAAAAATAAATGATAAATTATTTCAAATAATTATTTTTTTGTGTGTGGTGGTATTTCATAAATGTAGTGTAACTACATTTTATACGGTCCCTTGAACAAAAGAAGTTCCATTAGAAAAATATGTGGAGTTAAATATAGCTTAATGAAAAAAATCTTGCTCTATTAGTTATAATTTTTGGCGAGTTACTGCTGCTGAAATATTGTGAAGATTTTATTTACAAATCCGGGACCAACTGCAAATAAATATATCTAGACGCGTTTTATGTCTGGTTTCAATGTTCAGCCAGCTCCTTCATCACGAGTTAAAATCGAGAGAAAGGTCAAGTTCAATTATTAAATTCAGGCTTAATTTGGTAGTTTTTACATTATTTCTATCGTAACCATCTGAATATAAATTGGCAATAATTGCAAAGGGTTATTTTAGTCTAGACAATGCACAACGCAATTTTTTCTATATCAAGTTCCGTTTGCTAAGGGACAGTATAATAATTTAGCACTTTCTAGCATAGTTGTAAAGTATTTATCACTTTGTTCATTATGTCTATCTGTCTGAATATCTGTCTGTCCGTTCGAAAGATAACTGCTGTAAAAACGACTTATTCAAAATGAAATTTAGCATGTTGTTTAGACGGTCTCTGGAACATATGGGAATGGAAATGAATAAATCACCCAATATTTTCATCACATTTTTAAGGGGAGTTGAAATTCACAAATTGCTTCGAAAATTTTAGTAAATATTAAAATTATCACGCAAAATATTTAAAATAGCTTGCAGCGAAATATGTGAAATCGCTTGCAGCAAAATATGTTAGGTAGTTTTTCAAATATAAATTTAAATATTAATTACACCCATATTATATAGAAAGATCACTTAGCTCATTTGAAATTAAAACATGACAGCAATTTTTGCTCTCTGTGTAAAAATTGTGAAGTTTAAATATCGTTTAAATTTATATTTAGTGTAGCATCCGTCATAAAACCACTTTACTTGCATACATTTTTGCATATTATCTATATATCTAAATTCTTTGCCAATGCAATTAAAATATTTGTTATTTTAAATAATATCTAATATTTGACTATTCCTACACGAAGCCTAATTTCTATAGCATGCAGAATGTAAACAAATAAATTGCTTCAGAATTTCTGAATTATTTCCAAGCAATATTATTTAGATCTGGAGTCTGAAAAATAAGTGCTATGAATGAAATATTTATTGATTTTACATAAAAAATCAGACGATTTATAGCATTGGCTTTTTTGATGAAGTTTTAAGTACTGAATCGGTCACATTATCGGTACAAATTATTGTAGTACTGTGATAATTTAAAAATATCACCGCTTAAGGTATCGCATTTTAGAGATGTTTAAATAAAATTGCATTTCAGTTGGAAAGCGTTTCATAATCAAAACTTTATGCATGATTAATATTTCTGGTTCTCATTTTAATACCGTCCAAGGATAAAACGAAATTATATCAACGAATCCGTGCTTCAATTTAAAAAACTCTCAAATCGGTATGTCTTTAAAATAAATTACTATAGCTTTAAAAGTAAGGTTAGCTACACACTGTTTAACATTATATTTGATAAAATTATAGTTTTCAAATTACTAAAATTTCCTATTGTTACGTGTATTTAGTTTCACAAGAAAATTATTCTTGCATGTCTGTTTAACTTCAGTTCAAATTTCGATTATAGTTAAATGAGGACGTAATGAGAAGCACAGTGCTCTCGTGAAAATTGTTAATTCAAGAAATCGACTTCAAAATAGATCTGCAATAAATTGTACAATCTCACTTTTCATTATCATTCTCACTACCATCTCCATTCTCGCTTGTGAAGTGGATGACGTCTTTTGGAATTCTGAAATGAAATCAAATAATGTTTGATCTATTTCAATGTTCGATTCAAATAGTGAATTTCTTCAAGTATTCTCCTTACTAAAAATCAGTTTTAAATATTTCGTAAGTATGTTATACAGTGGGTCAGAGAAAAGTCGATGTAACTGTTATTTTATCGGAAACTACTAAACTGATATTAGAAAAATGTGATAAAAGTATGGAATGTTGGAAAAGTAACAGTTGTTGGTCTCGTACGTAGAATGCAGATGTGTATTTTAATAAAGATTGAAATATATAGAAAACTATTGAAGTAGATCAAAATAATAAAGTTTACACAACGCAGTTTAGTAACCATGCGTACGATTCGAAATTCGCTGGATTTCTTTTCTCAGAGCGAGGAAGTCCGGAATTGAACACCCAAATAAGAGTTAGACCGCATTTTGCTCTGTATTATGTGAGCTCCTTAAGTAGATGTACATAAGACGAACACGTACCTGTACCGATCAGTATTTTTAATTAATACACGACGCCTTAACTAATCATAATTATTATACGACCTTCTAACAAAGCGTAATAGTGAAACTTACTAATCTTGAATTACAGATATTAAATTATTAATTTTCCGAAATCAAGATGGTATTTTAAAGAAATCAAATTTAACTTCTAAATACTAGGGACCATCCTCGCCAATCCCCGTAAATCTCTTCGCCTGTCTGAACTCGCTGATGCTAAGATCGCTTCTGATGGGGACCGTCCCTTATTAACTGACGATCACAATCTCTGAAGCTCTTTCGTGCCGTTTGCTATTACTAAAGATCGCTTATTGTATTAGGAACAAACGGAAAAACTTTATAACTGTACGTTTTGCCCTTTATTCGTAATACAGTGGAAAAAAAGTTTGTTGTGTTTTTCATACAGAGAGATTTACAATAAAACATATAATTGTTTTGCAATATAACTTCGAAATAGATAAAATCAAGGACAAAGCTTTTTTAAAAAATCTGATGTGGGTAACACATGACTTTCCTTATATAATGTAATGAATTTACTACTTTTACAGTAAAAAAATATGTTTTTCTTATAGTAGATACGAATATTCTTTCCAAGACATTGAATTTTCGACAATTAGTCGTCATTCTCATTGATTTAGCGTCATTTTTATCCATTTGGCGAGATTTTCGTTAATTTGGCAACATTTCAAAAAGTCGCCAAGTTGGCGACATTCCGCCAAATTCGTCGCCAAAATCTCGCCAAGCGTTATGCACTAAGAAATAAGTTATTCTTACAGCCGAAATGACTATTGGCGTCCAAATACAAAAGTGTTACTCAGAGTATCTTTTTTCATGAATGGAACGAGCTAGATCCACGAGAATGATGTCACCCAATTTATCGCATGGTATTACATATGAAAAGTGAACATGTTTATCAGTAGGATTTTTTTTTATTTTATATGACTTTTTGATATGTTTTTTAAAAAATGTACAATATCTCTAAAACGGCTCGTGTTAGCGTTCTAAAATTTATGTCAATCGTTTTCTAATGAAAAATTACATAAGAAATGTCTATTTGCGCAACTTTATTAGTAGTTTTGATTTTTTGACGATTTTTTCAAAATTTCATTCGAAAATTTAGGGGGGTTCTGAACATTCGATTGCGTATAAAAACAATAGGCTTCCAGTGTTTACGGATTGTGATTTTTGTACCAAATTTGGTTCAAATCGGTCCATTCGTTCGTCAGTTATCGTCTCCACAGACCCACTGACACACACACACACACACGCACACACACACACACACAGACATAACTTCAAAAATGTTTGATTCGTGATCAGGGATGCTTGAAACGTGCTCTCCCGTCGAAAACTCGAATTCGAATTTTCGACCCCGTCACAATACTTTCCTTATACATTATGTATATAAGGAAAGTAAAAAACGAAAGGTCTTTTATTTCTAACATCGTAACATCCAAAAAGACGTACAGAATATTGTTAAAAACTGCCAGAGCACTTTCGGACGTATATACGCCCTTCATCAGTGGCTACATGAGTGGTAATTGCATGGAATGTTTATATATAGAGAGACCATTTTAAAACAAATTTGAATAAAATATAAATGGTAAAGGAACTTCCTAAAATAATTCAAGAAATATACACTGAAATTACAAAATAAGTTTAAACGCTTACGAATTTAAAAATATTACAAGAAAAGAACTAATACAAATTTTAGAAAAACGTCGAGTATGATATTCCTGAGAATGACGTCACAAATAACTTTTAAGAAATTTGAATTGCATAGGTTCGAGAATGAGTCGCCAAACATAACTTAAAATTTGAACAGTATCAAAATTACAAATTGATTCACAGTAAATATAAATAAACAGGGATTCATAAAGAAGAATACCACGTGGTTTATTACAACGAACCAAAAGGGAAGTTTTTTTCAAAAACGGGAAGAAATTTATCATTAGCCACATATTGAGCAAGAGCCGTAGAAAGTTTACCAGATTTGACATCGCGAGCATGTTCTGCTAAACGGATGCCAACAGTACGTTTTGTACTACCAATGTAAAATTTATAGTCACCAGCAGGGGATAACAGGGGAACGACATACACCCCAGCAAAACTTTTAAAGTCATCAAAATTTCCAAATTTATCGGATCGAATAAGATTAAATAAAGTGGTAATATTAGAGTGAGCGGGTTTGAAACCAAATTAATGGCAGAAATTAATAAAAAGACGGAAAATCCTAGGATGGTAAGGAACACTAGATTTATGGACTAAACGATCTTTAATAGCAACAAGTTTAGTATCAGCTTGAGTGAATTTAAGACGAACGTGGGCGAAGATAAATTCAAAAGAATCAGCAGCCTCATGGCCAAGTTTAAAAATAAAATAAATTTCATCAGTTAAAGCGGGGATAGAAGAGCAAACATTAAATGCGAGATTAATATACACGTAAAAAGAAGCTATTTTAGAGGATACAGGATGGAAAGTATACATTCTATTGTATGCAGACGTGACACCAATCTTTATTAACATCGTAATGTTAATAGCAATGTCCATTACATTAACCGTACCGTAACACTAATCGTAATGTTCATTAAAACAATAGTTGTTGTTTGTTTGTAAGATTAAACAATACAGCATATGATTGTCAACATTCCACATTGTCTCAAGTGCACTAAGTTAACTGAGTCCATATTAACTGAGTCTCTATTAACTGAGTCCACTAACTACGTTGTAGTCATGTCTACGTTGTAGTCATTTAATATAATTTTAATGTATTTGCTTCAAAATTCAATTATTGGCCATCTTTGTGACGTTTCTGCCAGCAATCAATCACAGAGAAGTTGGCGACCGGCTCAACCAATTAAATGTTTGCCCATGCAAATGGCAAATTTTCACTTTAGAAGTGAATAAATAACTCCTAAACTAAATCGAAATTTTAAACAAGAAATACAATCATGCTTAAAGCATTGATTATGAAACACTTTCCAACCAATTTTATTTAAATCTGTCTAAAATGCAATACATTCCTCGGTAATATTTCAAAACTTATCACAATACTACATTAATTTATAATATTTGAAAACTTAAACCTTCATCGAAAACAATGAACTTCATTGAAATATAAATTGTCTGGTGTAAACATCTGTAAAATGTGATACATTCCTCGGTATAGTTGAAAGCTTCATCGAAAACAACTAAAATTCATTCAAATGATGTCATAGAAAAAATAACACGCCTGGCTCCCTCTATAAAAACAGCATTTCATTCATAAATAATTTCCTATTCACGTCATTCATCATAATAATATAATAATTTATTTTATTTAAAAATTAAGACCATGGAGCTACAAGTAATTAAACTCTATGTGTAAAACTTCATCGAACAAAATCGTCCTTCTCTCCGTAAAATCAATGAATATTTCATTCATATCAGCTATGCCGACTCCATGAGCTAAAGGATTTTGTGTTAAAGAAATACAGCAATTCTAAAATAACTCATTCTACATATTTTGTTGTTTACATTTTACATAGGTGAAAAATAGGCTTCGTTGTAGAAATAATCAAATTTGGATGAGCATTTAAACTCAAATATATTGTAATTGCGTTGTTTCAGTATGTAGATGCAGAGAATTTAAGCAAAAATAAAGTGGTTTTAGGACGGATACAACACTCAATATGAATTAAAAAGAACTTTAAAAATCACGATTTTGAGACAAGATGGATGCCATAAATCATTTTGAAGTGGGTCACGTTATCGCTTCATATAAGAAGTGTTATTAATATTTGAATTTTTATTTAAAAAAACTACTGAATATATTTCGCTGAATTTTTTTTTTATATATTTTATGGACAATTTGAATATTACCTAAAATACCTAAATACCTAAAATAGAATTTTAAATCCGCTTAAAAAATGTTTGAAAAATTAGGTCCCATAGGGCTCAAGGTATTTCATTTTTTCAACCCGGGTTCAATCCAAAACTAATTGGGTGATATTATTCATTTATATTCCCATAGGTCCTGCAGACCGTCTGAATAACATACTAAAATTTCATTTTGATTAAATCATTTTTACGGCAGTTATCGTGTAGAGAGACAGACAGACAGAATGAACAAAGTCATAAACACTTTTCAACTTTGTTGTAAAGTGTTAAAAAAGGCTCTGTCTTTCAAAAAATCAGCTATGTAGACACCTGTCTAAAAAATCGAGGTCTTGCTATTGCTTGTCTGTCCAAGGCGCAATGTCGCAGATCAAATACTCTTCCTTTGAATTCGACATTAAACATTTTCTAAACTAAATTCTATATCGAAAAACGGTTCATTTCAGTTTGTTCCTTTAATACTTTGTTTGTTCCTTTTATACAAATTCACCAAATTTCAGATTTTTGTATGCAATAAATATTTTGGTACGCGTCAGGGAAAAGCGAATAAAGTGAAATTTGTCAAACAGTGACGACGAGTTTATTTTTTTTAAATATAGATAAGTATTTAATTATCGCCCAAGTTAGCGACTTTGCTCTACGTTTCTCGTAAATTTGTCACCAAGTGTAACAAGCAGAAAAATATATTTATTTGTGTTTTGTGTATTATGGTGACAAGTATTTACAATTAGCAAAATTGTAAGCAATCAACTTAAAAAAGTCGTCTTATTTAAAGGAAAAAGTTATGTTACAAGAAAAATTATGATCATGGTCGATGTTAAAACACTAGTCATGCGAACAGTAATTCACCGCTAAATTACTTATTTAATAAGGAAAATTAGCATGATTGTTTGCAGCCTATAAAGTCATGTTATCAAACATATCTTAACTACATTTTAGTGTTTGAGTAATAATTGATCTTTGTTGTAATTATGTTATCGATTGTTTCGTAGTCAAAAGCCGGATATACATATTACTAAATGGTTATGTGTTTAAAAATTAGAACTTCGTAATTTACCTTTAAAATGTACAAGTTTTAACATTAATTTCGATAGTAAAACAGAGTTTGTTGTTGTTGTTACTAATCCTAAACGGTCTAGCCAAGGGATAGAGCAGATCCTTCAAGCCATATAGCCCCAATGAATCACACACTGACAAAGGACTCTTGAAAATATCCTGTTCAAATTTTACATTTGGATCAAACGGTATAAACCTTGTGCCCCTGTTCGAATTTAAGACACTAATAAATATGGAATTGGTGGTCTGTAGATTTCTGTCGCCAGCATAAAGAGTTTTACCATATCAATTTCTACCGAAGGAGTCATGCATAGGGTGTGACCTCTATGTATGAAGATTTGAAATATTCCTTCTTGAGTAGATTTTTTAAAAAAAGTTGATGAATTATTGGAGGTCACAGGGGCAGTAGCTCCCTCTTCTGCCAACATATCGGCAGTGTCATTGAGTTCCACATGAGAGGCGATCCACTGTAAATACACTTCATGATGAGAAGAAAGTTGTCTTAAACTATTCGAAATTGCAACCGCAGCCATATCACCAACTCTAGAGCAGTTACTTAAATGCTGAATGGCACGGCTGCAGAATGGTTCGATGGGCCACGAGAACAAAATTCTGTTCATTTTCCAGGAAAATAATAGAATCAATCCAACACAAAATTAAACTAAAACATGAACTAGAGGTAACAAATATTTTAACATTCCATATTTAAAAACTTTTATTTGTGCTTGATATTGACCATTAGAATTTGACGACACTATTTAAAATAAAATATCTGAAATAATTCAGTTTGAACATCCTAGCATTAAATATATATATCCTTTCATGTAATAGAAATAAATATTTTTTCGTAATTGGAAAGGAAATTTCGCTTGATGTACTTCAGGAACTATATATTTGTATTACCTCGAGCATATTCCATTTACTTGATAATCCTTCACATCCTTCTAATTTTCCCGCAAATCCTTTTAGGAATTGCGTAAATTCACTTACAGAACGAAAATAGTTATTGCGTCGTTAGCTGAAAGTATTCATCAAAATTTTAATATTCGTCCCACAGACTAGCAATGACGTTTGTGATCATCGAAATAGATACAGCTTTTAAAGTATCTGGTTGTGTCATTTGTGAAACAAACCCATTGCGACAGATTGCTGTTTAAAAATGAAATGTCATAAGATTATATTTTAAAATATTAGAAAATAGCAGAAATACAGAATAAAAGCTTCATTATCATGAGAAATAATTCATTTTTATATCTAGTTAACAAGTTTATTAAAATATCATTTAAACGGTTTAATCTCGCAATTTAACTGTAAAAATGGATGAAAACACACGTTAATAAGAAATAGTTAAATGTTAAAATCGGTAAGTCTCGAGTGAATATGATTTTGATACGTACTTTAATTAAAGACATATCTTTAAGAAATCATATAGATATTTTGAACTACGTGCTTTACGGTAAATTAAACTTCAACATTCTTTTACGGTCGCAGTTTTATTCGTACATTTTTAAATTAAAATTATTCTGAAAGTTACATTTAATAATCTTTTAAAAATAATAAGGATGAAAAAATGGATTATAAAAGCACGTACTAATTAATAAACCCCTTATATTATTCACATCACGGAATAGTTAAGCTCAAATTACTGCGCATGTGCAGGTATACTTTCGATAAGCCCGATTTTGCACTTTTCAAGATAGAACCCACCCTTGCAGTTATGAGATCTCTGCGTCATGCAGATTATTGAAATAACCAAATAGTTCTCGCTATTTTGATTTAGATATAATGTAACTTACAATCAAAAAATATAGACACTTATGAACTGTATATCATTTCTCAGATTAAAATTAAATTAATTCAATATTGGCTAAATTAAAGAGTATTTGTATTATTTTCTTATACTATGGTATATTAAAGTTCTCAAAAATTATTTAACCCGAGATTTAGAAATAAAGGTGTAATTAAAAACATTTTGAACGCATTTAAAACATTCTTGGAAATGTTTCTTTCAGTATGTATGTATTTATCCGTGAAGTGATACACAGCTGCTCAAGAATGAATGCAAGTATCACTATGAAATTTTATATGTAGGTGTATTCTGTGGAAATTTAGAAATATGGCGCTTAAGCACGACTTATTACTTCCACCTTGAAAAAGATGAGAACTGATTCGTGGGAATTAGATGTTATTCAATGTATTTTTAAATTAGGAGTTGGATCTTTAAATAACAACTATCTAAATCTTCATAATCGAGATACCAGAAGAATGTATTGTGAAACCAGAAAAAGAACAAAATTCAATTATACTGCTTTCTGAAGTTTTTTCACCGAATCCTGAAGCTTATGTTCCACAGAATATTGAGAGCAAAGCAAATCTTTGCCCAAAGAATGATATCTTTTAACTTAATACCGAAGTATTGAATCGTTGCTTGGTGAATCTGTAACACATCTTAGCACAGATCAAACTATCGTCAAGCTATCAAAAGGCAGGGTGAAAAAGTCAGAAAATCAAGAAGTCAAAAAGTTAGAAAGTCAAAGAAAGTCAGAAAGTCAAAGAAAGTCAGAAAGTCAGAAAGTCAAAGAAAGTCAGAAAGCCAATCTTATGTTGCATTTTGACGAGCCCAATGTGAAAATAATGTAAAAGTATTCGTTATTGCCGGCCCCAAACTGAGGGCGACTACTGAAAATTTCGAAATAATATTTACTCAAAATGTTGTTTACAAAGCAATTTTCAATTTGTAATCGTTATATATTATATTTATGTATCATAATGTAAATAAACTATATCTCGATAGTTTATTGTAAATAAACAAGAAAGATCAATCTTGCTTAAAGCATTGATTATGAAACACTTTCCAACTTCAATGCAATTTTATTTAAACAAGTCTAAAATGCAATACATTCCTCGGTAATATTTAGAAACTTATCACAATACTGCATTAATTTATTATATTTGAAAACTTAAACCTTCATCGAATAAAATGATCTTCATTCAAATAACGGCATTGAAATATAAATTGCCTGGTTTAAACATCTCTAAAATGTTATACATTCCTCGGTAATAGTTTTAGAATTATCATAATACTACGATAATTCATTATATTTGAAAACTTCATCGAAAACAACTGAAATTAATTCAAATGACGTCATAGAAAAAATAACACGCCTGGATCTCTCTATAAAAACAGGATTTCATTCATGCTTTCTCCCATTCATTTCATTCATCACAATACTATAATAATTTATTTTATTTAAACATTTTATGTAAGACCATGGAGCTACAAATAATTAAACTCTATGCTTAAAACTCCATCGAAAAAAATCGTCCTTCTCTTTATAAAATAAATTAATATTTCATTCATATCAGCCATACAGACTCCATGGACTAAATTATTTTGTGTTAAAAAAATACAGGAATTCTAATACAACTCATTCTACATATTTTGCTGTTTACATTTTACATAGGTGAAAAATAGGCTTAGTTGTAGAAATAATCAAATTTAGATGAGCATGTAAACTCAAATATATTGTCATTGCGTTGTTTCAGTATGTAGATGCACAGAATTTAAGCAAAAATAAAGTAGTTTTAGGACGGATACAACACTCAATATGAATTAAAAAGAACTTTAAAAAATCACGAATTTGAAACAAGATGGATGCCATATATCATTTTGAAGTGGGTCATGTGATCGTTTCATATCATGGTCATGTGATCGTTTCATATAAGAGGTGTAATTATTATTTTAATTTTTATTTAAAAATCTACTGAATATATTTCGCTGAATTTTTTTTTATATATTTTATGGAACAATTTGAATATTACCTAAAATTTTCGAAGCAATTTATGAATTTTAAATCAGCTTAAAAAATGTTTGAAAAATTAGGTCCCATAGGGCTCAATGTATTTCATTTTTTCAACCCGGGTTCAATCCAAAACTAATTGGGTGATATTATTCATTTATATTCCCATAGGTCCTACAGACCGTCTGAACAACATACTAAAATTTCACTTTGATTAAGTCATTTTTACGGCAGTTATCGTGCTAACGGACAGACAGACAGACAGACAGACAGACAGACAGAATGAACAAAGTCATAAACACTTTTCAACTTTGTTGTAAAGTGTTAAAAACACAACAAGGGAAACAAAAATGGACAACACACAGAAGCAGTTCTACGCACTTTGCAGCGGGCTAGTCATTAACTTGGCTGGCCATGACCAGCAGACGCTTCCGCATATTAAAGTTTAAGGTTAACCCTATTAGCATTTAAAATTGGCCCAAGATTGGACCAATATATTAAATATTGTCATTATATTGAAAATATTTCCAATGTAATCCCAATATTGAGCACATATTGGGGTTACATTGGTCTCCAATATTGGCTAAATATTTCCATTAAAATATTACGATAGTATTGTCGTAATATTGTCCCAATATTTTAAGCCAATATTGGATCCATTATATCAAAATATCCACTTTTTAACACTTTGCAACATAGTTGAAAAGTGTTTATGACTCTGTTCATTCTATCTGTCTGTATGTCTGTCTGTCCGTTCGGACTATAACTGCCGTAAAAATGACTTTATCAAAATAAAAAATTTTTATGTTGTTGAGACGGTCTGTGAGACATTTGAGAATATAATAGAATAATATCACCCAATTAGTTTTGGATTTAATCCGGGTTTAAAAGAAATGAAATACATAGAACCCTATAGGACATAATTTTTCAATCATTTTTTAAGCGGAGTTAAAACTCGCAAACTGCTTTAAAAATTTTAGTAAATATTCGAATTATCACATAAAATGTGTAAAAATATTTCTTCAAAATATGTTAAGTAGTTTTTTAAATAAAATTTGAAATAATAATTACACCCATATTATATGAATAGATGACATTGACTTATTGCAAAATAAAGTTTGCCATCCATCTTGTGCCAAAACCGTGATTTTTAAAGTTGTTTTTAATTTGAATTTAGTATTGTTTCCGTCTTAAAACCGCTTTATTTTTACTTAAATTCTGTGCATCTACATATTGAAACAACGCAATTAGAATATATTTAAATGATCATCAAACTTTGATTATTTCTAAAACGAAGCTTAATTTTCACTTATGGAGATTGTAAACACATGAAGCTGTATGATGAGTTGTATAAGAATTGCAGAGTTTCTTTAATGTAAAATTATTTAGCTCTGGAGTCTGCAATATAGCTGATATGAATGAAACATTCATTGATTTTACATAGAGAAACAGACGATTCTATACAATTGCATTTTTAGATGGAGTTTTAAGCATGTAGATAGAAAGTTTCTTCCATGGTTTTAAGTTTATAAGTAAAATAAATTATTGTTCTATTGTGATAATTTTAAGATTATTGCCGTTTAATGAAAGGAATGGAAAAATGTTTATGAATGAAACACTTCTTTTCACTGCTTTTATATACAGAGCCAGGTGACTTATATTTTGATGACGCCATTTGAATAAAGTTCATTTGTTTTCGATGAAGTTTTCAAATATAATAAATTATTATATCGCCGTTGAATGAAAGGAATGGAAAAAATTTGAATGAAATATTAAGTGCTTCTATATAGAGAGTCAGACGATTTATATTTCCATGACGTCATTTGAATAAATACCATTTGTTTTTGGTGAAGTTTTCAAAGGTAATAAATTATTGTAGTATTCTGATAATTTTAAAAATATCACTGCTGAATGTTTCGCATTTTAGAGATGTTTAAATAAAATTGCATTGCAGTTGGAAAGTATTTCATAATCAATTAGTTATGCATGATTGACCTTTCTTGTTCATATTGGTTCAATATTTACAATATTAGTTAAGTATCAAGATACCGATGCATTTGAATGACATATAGTTGTTTATGATTATAACAAACTGATGCGATGCTTATAACAACTGATGCGATGTTTACAGGGGTTTTGCTAGACTTCTTTTATTATGTAAGATTAATAGATTTTTTAATTTTTATAATAGGCTCTGGGAACGCAAATCCTGTTTAGATTATGTGTGCTTAGTGAAATAATATCGTCACTAATACAACATATACAGTGTTCTGAGTTCCAAATAATTTGCAATTAGCCAGCCTGCAGCACTTTCAGTGGCTAATCAACAATTCATGCTGAATTAGCAAATATCCGAAATAATGCATATGCACGTTTCATCGTAAATGAGATTATATATTGTCTCCCTATAAAGCGAACTATGTACTATTTGCTGTCTAGGGTTTATATGATCAGAAGAAAGAAAATACATGAAAAGTAAATATATATTTATAGTCCGATCACAAGTAAAATAATTTAATGATTTTATGAGCAGTGCATTATAAGCAGTATTTTTTTTTAGTATATCATGTTTTAACAGTGTTAATCTTGAATTCGAAACAATAAAAAATCTGATGTGGGCAGCATATGACTTTCCTTATATAATGTAATGAAGTTACTACTGTAACATTAAAAATAATAGGTTATTCTTATAGTAGATACTTATATTCTTTCCAAGACGTTGAAATTTAGTCAATTAGTCTTCATTTTCATTGATTTTGAGTCATTTTTATCCATTTGTCGAGATTTTCGTTAATTTGACAACATTTAAAAAAGTCGCCAAGCTGGCGACATTCCTCCAAATTCGTCGCCAAAATCTTGCCAAGCGTTATGGACGGAGAAATAAGTTATTATTATAGCACAAAAATTACTATTAGCGTTCAAGTACAAAAGTATTGCTCAAAGTATATTTTCTCATGAATGGAAAGTTCTTTTTAATTTATATTTAGTGTTGTATCTGTTCTAAATCGGCGTTATTTTTGCTTAATTTCTGTGAAAACATATTCTGAAATAGCGCAATTACAATATATTTGAGTTTAAACGATCAATGCCAACCATATTGTGTCAAAATCGTAATTTTTAAAGTTCTTTTTAATTTATATTTAGTGTTGTGTCCATCCTAAAACGGCTTTATTTTTGCTGAATTTCGGTGCATGTGTATTCTGAAACAACGCAATTAGAATATATTTGAGTTTAAATGATCATCAAACATTGATTATTTCTACAAGAAAGCTTAATGTTCAGTTATGGAGAATGAAAACACATGAAGCTGTAAGATGGGTTGTATAAGAATTGCTGTATCTCTTTAATGCAAAATCATTTAGCTCTGGAGTTTGCAATATAGCTGATATCAATGAAACATTCATTGATTTCACATAGAGACGCAGACGATTGTATAGCTGAATTTTTCGATGGAGTTTTAAGCATCGAGTTAAATTACTTTTACCTCCAATGTTTTAAGTTTTTAAGTAAAATAATTTATTCTAGTATTGTGATGCTTGAAAGTAATGGGAAAATGTATGAATGAAATATTTACTGCTTTTTCATAGAGAGACAGGCGATTTATATTACAATGACGTCATTTGAATAAAGTTCATTTTTTTCGATGAAGTTTTAAGTTTTGATATATAATAAATTATTGTAGTGTTGTAATAATTTTAAAAATATTACCGCTGGATGTATCGCATTTTAGAGATGTTTAAATAAAATCGTATTGCAGTTGGAAAGTGTTTTATAATAAATGCTTAATGCATGATTGGTCTTTCTTGTTTATGTTTGACTTTATATTACCAAATTCTACCTGTTCTACAAATTCTACCTGATCTAATTATGTAGACCAATCGATGCATCATGTAACATTCTGCATTCCTGTCTGGGAACAGGATAAATTTTGAATCGTGAGTAAGATAATTGAACCTGTTGATCGTTCTGCTGAAATATAGTCGATAGCTAGACAAAAGTTCTGATGGAGACTGGAAGGGCTAGGAATTGAGTCGACGTGTGAGCGAAAAATATGGAAAATGCACGTCTGTGGAGCGTTCACTAGTATAGATGCAGCTATGATCATGAATATCTAGTATCACTTGTTGGAAAAGATACGATTTAAATGACCAAAGAAGAAGTTGGGTAAGCATAGACGATTTATAACTACGGCAATTAATTCGTGATAACAGTATATCACCAGGTCTTGTCAAAGTTCATGACTGTATGTACAAGTTCGGTGCAAGAAAGATAATGTTTTAAACAGCGCAGTGTTTGTTACCAGGTGCATCGACAAAATAATGTTTAAGTTGAATCTGGAGTGACACTACCAATGGACTAAGTTAGTGAAATAATTAAAAATGAGTATCAACGAACTTTCAAGTGAGCATGTTTCTCAATTAACGCTGGACTTTCGAGAGGATTTTTATTTTTTTTTTTTGGCGCCGAGAAGAAAATGTGATTACGATAAACTTATATTTTTATACTGTTTGAAACAATATCAAGAACTAATAATACTGTGAAAACCAGAACTATAAAATGTTAAATGTATAAAAAAAAATATCTGACGAATTCAAATTTCGAGCGGAGTCATAAAACACGGCTGGCTGGAACAAAGAGCATGAATTTTGGATGTCAAGATGGATATTAGATAAATATACAAATTTATGACACAGACTGTAAACTGTATACATGATGTAAACTATATGAAACAAGCTGTAAACACAGGCCACACAAACAGCTGCTGTAAGCCCTCCGGGTCAATCCAGGGGTTTGGATTTTTGACAGGCTTTAAACTGGTTTTCTTCAGATTTCTCGAAAGTGGTGCAACTTAGATGTTACATAATCACTAAATCTGCCAGTTAGATGCGTTCGCAAAAATTTAGAAGCCACTCCATTGCAGATACTAGCATCCATGGACTAGTCATTATGCACTCGTCAGCATGGAATAAACAATATCTACATTAACAAAAAGAAATTTGCTATAGGCTAAAATTGTTGTAACTGATAATTGCAAGATTGCTAATAATGCAAGTGATTATTGAATTTTTACTTAGCCGGTATCGAATTTATATGTCATGAACGGAAGGGCAAGCAGCTTAGCGTTCAGGGACTGCAAATACTAAGCACTGTAGGCAACCAAATAATGAGATAAGTAGTAATGTTAAAAACTAACTTGATGCTAGAAGACTCGAAGTACAAGTAATGTGCCGAGAGGAATGACGAGAAATATGAAGAGAGAGACATATGAAGATAATGTCTTGGAGAACCAAAGAAAAGATAATTGTTTTGACAATCCGTGAAAGATCGACACTCATAATTTCTTGATAATGTCTGATGTTTAAGGCATTTGAATCCATTATGGCTAAAAGGGAAAATAAAACACACTAATATTAACACGCCATCTATATTGAAAATAAAATTTCTTTTTTTACAATTTTTTATGTCATTCCGTAAATAGTGCATTTAACTGTGAATTATGTTTGTGAATATGTCATATCTGAAAAGGACTATGCAAAGGTATTCTCGTAAGTACCATGTCTCTGCCAAATCATCGGCTTCTGTCCTCAAATAGGAGATACTATAATACATATTTTAGATTGGACTATGATGAAAATCTAATCATATGAATAAGTTTTAAGTATCTGTAGTAATAAGATCTTAAATTTGTGTAATGATATTGTGGGTTCGCGTCATCACATAGTACACCCCGAGAGCTGAATATTAATAGGTGCTTTAGTTGATATATTTTTTAAATTTATAATTTTAGTAATGACGTTTAAATTTAAAGAATTTTTAGTTAATACATAATATTTTATCTTAAGAATACGTTAGCTATTTAAGACTCCAAAAATACCGATTTGCTTTTTGAGCAAATTTTAAGTGAAGGAAGCATTTAAAAATTAAGATGTGAGTAACATGCTTGTTCCTTCTTTTACAACGCAAGAAAATAGGTTTATTATTCATTAAAATCTAAAAGAGTGTACGCAAAGATGCTTCAAATTCTAAAACATAACTTTAGTTAACCATGGATATCATTCAACATAGTACTTCATAACTTTACTGTAAGTGGACATATATAATGTATGAAATGTCAATTGATTTAAAATTATATAGTTTACCGATCCGCTTCAATTCACCCCAAGCGAAAGCATGCTGAAATAGTAAATATTCGTAACTATACACTTAAACAGTACATCGCACACTAAGTTATAACGTTGCAAACATAGTTTAGTGTACCCGATTATATAATATGTGTTATTATCAGTCATCAATGATAAAGATCTGCTGAAAAATTTGTCTGGAAAATATTTCTTATAAAAGAGCATTAAAGCAAATATGTATGGTAATAACTAGATTTTGTGGCAAAATTAGCAAAGTAGAGGCTATAAGGGGTTCAAATATCGCTCATGAATTTTCATTGTCCCTAGTGGCACACATTCTAACATTTTTTTTTAATTTTAAATCTGTAATTTTTGTTCCAAGTTACGCTTAGACGTCTGATTCTCCCACTGCCCCTACAATACATAGTACGCATGAAAATGAAGTTCAGTACTATGGTCAAAATTCGTACATTTGGTTTTTGACGAGATTACATGTTTTTTAGTATACCTGATGGACACAAAAAGATGAAAGTTTCAGATCGTAATTTATTTCTCTTTAAAAGAGCAAAGCAAATAGTAAAATGGAAGCGCTGATGCAGTTCGTCCAAGCACTGAATTTAACAGTGAAACCGACGTTTACTTTTGATGGTCGAGGATCAATAAGAAGATATGTGACAAAATAGTCAAACGACGAGCAAAAGTTATCAGAGAGAAAAGACATATTAAATGGAGAAGCTAAGAGTTAGTGGAATATTTCAGACTAGAGGAATTAAAAAACCTGAAAAGTTAGTAACATAGTTGTATGGCGTAAAGCAGCAATCTGCAGAATCGGTAAAAAATTTCTCAATAAATAAAAAACCAAGCTGAAGGATACATTGGGTTTAGAAATAAATGATGAAAACATGAATGAACTAGTGTATGAAAGACTGCAAAATCAGTGTAGAACATTTTCTTTAACAGCGTGCCGAGAACTATTAACACATTTTTAGAATTAGCTAGTAGTTACGACGCACGGCATCCTATAGAATGGAAGGAATTAGGAAGATGCAGCCAAAAGTAAGGGTTTAGACCCTAATACTGGAAAGCCAGCCGGAATAATAGATGTGATACCCGAAATATAGTGGAGTCACAGGACACTCAAGGATATAGAAGATATGAAGAAAGGGGTATGAACGGACGAGGGCTTTAAAGTACTCGAATAAAGGTGAGCAGTTCGTAAAGGAAGAAAGAACATCTAATGTGGCGACAAAAACGATGAAAGTAAAAAATGTTTACCTGCTGCAATTGATAGTAAAAGAGGAGAAATTTCCAGTCGAAAAGGTTGCAGATATAGGATTTCCCCAATCACGTAGTTCAGAAGAATATACCATTAAAAGATGCCCCAAGAGGCGATATTCTCAATTGAAACACATTAACCCTTTCGCGACGGTTGACGCATCCGCGGGTCGGCTGCGAACTTGCATTTAATTACGACGGTCACGCATACGCGTTCGGAAAAATTTACCCTAACAGACGACGGCCACGTGAGCTCATTTTCACAAGGAATATTTTCATTTGAATTTATTTGTCTACTAGATGACGTTAAATGCCCATGCGAGCAACTCCAATGTATTTTACAGACACTTGACCTTGGTTAGGGGTGGATCCAATAAATTATTTCTCTATCTGGAGCAGTGAAACATGGTTTTGTAATATAAACAAACAGAGCACTTCTTGCAGCATCTACAGCTTTATAATTGAGTTTCGGGTCTCGGTTTGATTTTAGCTTAATGATTTATTTGGTGAATTATAGGAATGTAAGAGAGTATTTTTTTTAGTTTGTGTTTTCAAGGAATGTGCGGCAGTGAAATTATTAGGTTATTTCGGATCAGAGAATAGCTGGGCCAGGACGTTTTTTTTTACGTGGAAAAATATACTCGTATGATAAACGAATCGGGCAGTAATGAAAGTGATGCAGATAGTAAAGATTCGTGGAATTCTGGTATTTCTGAAGATGAATATGAAAATGCAAATGATTCTTCAGATTCTGAGCGTACTATTATTACAACGCCCCCCAGCTTCAGTAGCTGTTTCTGCGAATTATGTTTTTGGAGAGGAGATTTGAAAGATTTTAAATCTTTTGAGTTTTTAGCATACTTGGAATCAATGACAATATTATGCCGCCTAATTTAGATAAGGAAATTAATTTTTTTAGCATATTTTTCGATGATGAATAGTAGAATTCATAGTAAAAGCAGCTAACGAGTATTTTGCATTGCGATTCGTATGAAAAATATACATCAAATAGAAAATAAGTATTTCTATTATTCATGAAAAAAGTAGATTTCTGTGTTGAAGAGGTGATTTTTAGAGAACTTATTTCGAGAGTTAGGCTTAGTGCAACAAATTAGCCGTCCTTTGGGAAAAGTTCGGAAGCTGAGAGTTCCGTCCTTCGGGTCACGGTAGTTTCGAAATGCCGCCGTCCCGAAAGGGTTTTAAAAAGTCTGGATGCAGTGTCTTGAAGGGGAATTAAGTTCAGAAATAGAAAAGGCAAAAGGAACAAAATGCCGTTTTTTGAAAGAAGTCACGGAGTCGGAAATTCAAGGTAATATGGAATTGCAACCTTCATTTGGAAAATAAGTGAAAACGAGATTGGAAAATGATCGCAAAAGGGTCCAAGGATCGGTAAATAAAAGAAAGTTATAATCAAAATATAATTGGGTGGAACAGAAAAAGGAATTTCAAAATGAGTATAATTTAAGCCAAATATTTGAAAGTAAAAGATAATTGAAAGTAAAAGGGAAAATGGAAAGTGAAAAAAAACTAGTTCCGATTTGAAAAATGCTTATGAAAGAAGTGAGTAGGAATTATATGAAAACGAATGTGTTGAACCAGACGAAAATTTTCAAAGTGTGTTTAAGTTGGATCAGTTATTTGGAGAAGAAAGGAACCCAGAAATTCAATTTTAGTGTAAGCTAAGGCAATTATTTGAAAAGGGAAAGATAGAGGTATAAACAAAATAGAAAATTAAGTTTATAGAATGGAAACCAAAATTGAGAACCGATATAACAGTTCGAGATCTCATTGAAAACCAAGCAAATTTAGAAGTGAAAAGTGAGAGATAGGTAAAAGATTCGACGAGTAAAAGTCAGCCAGCAGTGCAAACGTTTAGGGTGAAACTTGAGAAAGCTGGACAATACCCACAAACATTGCACACACAAATGTTAAGCGATAGAAAGTTGGACCGGGAAAAGAACGACATAAAATACCCAGGCGTCCGAAAAAAGTTCAGTCAAAGAACTTATGACACCAATTGTGCAGGATCTGAATAATCCTGTAACTGGCGAAAACGATAAATGTATGAAGTGAAATTGTATAATATGTATTTTTTTTAAAAAATTGATATTACGAAATCATGATTCGGATTCCAACTCATTGTTAAGCAATGATTTAGAAAATATGAAGGTATAATTAAACTTGCAAAACAAGTCGTTAGAAACATCAATTACAAAAAGAACGACCATATTGTAACCTAAGTGAAAAATTAGGGAGTATACTTGCTCGTGTTTCTACAATCAGATGAAAGCAAATAATTAGTATTATACGGAGTATTTTAGAAGTAAAAATTGTAATGAAGTATATTGCATATTGAAAAGTGTATTGATTAGTTTTTGACATTAAGAAATGTATTGACATGTATTAACTAATGTAGATATTAAATTTACATTGGATATGCAGTGAGTATTTTTAGAAAATATAAGTTGTATTTGGGTGTATATTAAATAGTTTTCTAAATCGCATTTGATGTATTGAGTAGTTTTAAAGTATTAGAAATCTGTATTTAATAATGTGATTGGTTTCTGCAGTAAGAGTGAAAATCGCTTTAAGCTTTTGCTTGTTCAAAGGGTTGGTGGAACATTGAGAAGAGGCCACGAATCAAAGGGTTTTTGCTGTTAGATTAGCATGTAAAATAAAATTAAGAATGTGAAAGTTGAAGAAAATATCTTGATGAAAGGGATCAGATTATGTGAATGCGTGTGTGATGACTGAAGTCTATTGAAGCTGAAAATGTTTTTAAAGTGTAATAATCATAATATGTATTTCTTGAAATAATTTAAAGTAGGTGATAACGAAGGACAGAGAAAATAAAAAGCGTATGTTGGTAAAATAATTTTTAATAGACACTGTCTTAATAGTTAAAACAGGTAGAAACATTTTGTATTCTGGGTGTGAATGACGCGCAGAAAGAATATAATTGTCATATCGGTGCCATTTTTAACAAAAATGTAATTTGTGTGTACATTGTTGAATTATGTTTAGCGATCACTTCTATTTGACTGGCTTATGGTCCATCCTTGCCCCATTGGGAATTTAGATAAAATGTTAAATTTTGTTCTGTATTGAGATAGGTTTTTAGTTTTCTTGGTAGAACCAAAATCTTTGAAGTGATCGCATGGGGTCTTAAAGCAATGATGAAAGTGTCAATTACTCATTGTGATGATGGAGGAAACCCATTGTAGGCTTGCCACTATGCTCTGTAAACAGAGCTGGTGATATTAGGGTCCGACAGTTATCTGGTTGGTTGGTTGGTTGGTGTCGTGTCCACTTTAAAGTCAAATAGATCCATGTGCGTGAATCACTGCCCTTGCCAGATCCACTATCCTCTCAGTATAAAGTTCACCCCGGAAAGGGAATTCTCCCAAGATATACAGCGCTGCAAGAATAGCCGGACATGTAAAGATATGTCCTGGAGAAAGCCCCACCCCAGGGCAATTTCTGCAGTTCTTATATGCCCTGGTACCGTCTTCATTAATTTTCATGCCACCGAGATGAGTTCTCCGTCTGGTAATGGTCTTAGTGATTTCTTTATTTGCATTGATTTCACATATCTGGTGACTCATCTTGATAGATTTCTCCTTGGGTCTATATCTGGCATAGCATTTGCATCATTTAGGATGACGAGGTTTGTGTTGTTATTGTTTAAAGTTCTAGCCTCTTTGGCCAATTCATCTGTTGCCTCATTACTCTCAATTCCAACATGTGGAGGAATCCATTGCAAAATAAATGCCTTTCCCATTTGGTCTATTGAATCTAGCTGTCGGTGAATATCTTAAGTGAGTCTTGAGCGTTCTAGTAGAATTGCCTCAAGGGCAGATTTTGAGTCACTATAGATTACAAGTCCCTTTGCCCTGTTTATTTCAGTTAGATGGATGTATTCTCTCAGGGCCAACCGGATCGCTATTAATTCACAAGTTAGACGCGATATTGCCTGCTCCATAACTTTGGAGTCGAGTTGTTCCATCCGGTAGGGCCATATGAATGACGGCTCCTCCATTAAGGATTGTCTCGTCTGATGAACCGTCTCTGAATACTTGTACCAAATCGGCTCTCGAATATGACTCGATTGTTCTAGATTCCTTAGCCCTGACAGCAGTTTCAATTTCCTTTCTTGTGCATTGTCCCACAAGATCCAGTTTTACCTTGATGTTCTTGGGGATACAGGAGGATAGGTTGGGCTCCTGGAGAACCATATGAGAATCGTACCTGAGGTCAAGAATTTCTCTGATTTCATCATCATATTTCAGAATAGATGACCTCTTAAGTCTTTACCTATTACTCAAAAGTCCTTCTGGAGATGCTCAAATTGACTTCTCATGGAAAAATTGTTGTCATTGCCTCGAGAGGTTGGACTTCTGCTTGTTGGTCTACGGAAGATATTTCATTTCCCTTCTACCACCAGAAGGAGGCTTTTCCCTATCGGCCACCTGGGGACGCGCCCTCTAGGGGTTACAGGCTCCCCCGAGGGGACAGTTAGATATTACTCGTGTAAGACGTATGTGGAACGGAGTCGGGCATTTAGGTATTTGCCTATTGAGGAATGGGGTATTTATTGAGTTATTTACTGAGGTATCTATTGAGGTATTTACCTGTTGAGGAATGGGGCAAGCCTAGATAATTTTTGCCTTTAAGAGGGATCTCGCGTTCAAATTTTGTTGTTGGTTAGGCCATGTGTGTGAGGTCTGTATAATCTTCAGTTATTATTTTCAACAGTTTACGTTACAGTTTATATTCACTTTATATTAACAAATTCTAACTGATCTTGTTATGTAGACCAATAGCCCAGCCAAATAATCTTCTGCAGTTCTGTAGAACAGCAGGAGAAGTTTCAGATAATGAATGATAGAATCAATCCAGGTGAAGTTTATTGTAAGTTGTAAGTCGAGTCCAGTCGGTATGTGAGTACAAAGGGTTGAAAAGTGCATGTCCATCGGAACATGCTACCAGTGTTGGTATAACTATGATCGGAGGGATTTAGTACCCACTAGTTGTCTTGGACAAGATTTAAATGTCTTCGCATGCAGTTTGGTAAGAAACGTTTAGTTATGGGTTATTTAGTTTATTAGCGCAAAAATAGGTCTATCACCAAGCCCAGTCGTAATTCCATATATTAAACTTTAACACTAAACGCACCATGAACGGTCAAATGACCGGTTGTAAACTTATGAATAGAAAATTTCCATATACGGTTATCGCGTTTTCTTACTTGAATTGAAGACTTTTGTATTAAATGTATACAATCAATTTTTCAATATTTATTTTTCGTATTTTTTATTTATACGATAAAGATACATACTCTACCGTTATCTATCACGACCGGTCATTAGACCGGGAGAAAAATTTATTGCCGTATAAGGTTATCGGGTCAGAAATGTGATGTACATGTACATTCAACATATTTTCATCAGTTTAATGTACATTTCTGCAAGGGTTGTAGAGTAGTAAGTTCAATTTAAAATAATTGTGTAGAAAAATTTCAATAAAGTGCGTAAAATTTCTAGTTTAAAAAAGAGCTGACAAAAATTAAAAGTATTTCCAGTTAGTTTATATTTTCTTTTTACTGCATTATTCCATTTCTAATATTAATTAATTTTACTATCATTCCTAATCTATTTCTGAAAAATGTCGAAACATTCAAGACACATCAAGTTCTCAGAAGAATTATATTATAGGTAAAGAATTTTCGGAGATTGATGAAGGTAAACTTTCTGAAAAGTTAAGATATATTATTTGAAAATGGTAATGTTCTATTAAACACAAAATGTGAGCCTACAGATTCCGATGATGAAGAGGAGAATATTGTGAATATAATACATAGAGGACGAAAAAAAATGAGATTGCTCTCAAGTTCTGAAGATGAGAATGAAAAAATGAGCAGTATATTTCGATTCACGGCACTACTTTGTAAGAAATGCAAATAGGTGCTACATCTAGAAGAGCTGCACTGCATAACATTTTCAGGTCCAACGGGATATGCAAAACGCAATATTATAAAAGGTAAAGTGAAGACTGCATTTTCGTTGATAATGGGCCACAATATTATGAAACATATAAGAACATGTACAATAGAAGAAACAAATCGAGATTTAGGAACCGAATGGAGTCTATTACCTTAAAATTTGTTTAATATTTCCTTACTAAAATCAATATTACATACATTCAATCAGAATTAATTAAGTTTTTATCGAAAAACCTGTCGGTACATTTAGCGTTAAGTACTAATACGGGAACGTGCAATACTGACTGTTTTAGTACATCAATATCTTTATTCTACGCTGTTAGCTGCTGTATTATTATAGTACACAGAATAAATGTGTTACAGTTAAAATCCTGAATTAGTGTGACATTCCGTTTGGCCGTAAGGCCTCTGTTTCACTTAATCTACGATTTGGAATTAGGTAACATTTGAATCGAACTTATCCCAGTACGTTAGAATGGCAATACAACAGGGTATAATGACCAACCTCATATGCATAAAGAACTCAGAATTCAAACATATGTCGTTTATTATTTATTTTACAGCGAATAAAATGATTTATAGGATAGTACTGTGCACCGTTTTTGTGATAGTCCATTATTTTATGGGAAATAGAAAAATATCATACAAATCAATATAGCATCTGTTACCGGATGAAAAATTTATGAAAAATGAATATGGATGAAAAAAGAAAGGATTTTTAATCTCAAATAAATAGTTACCATGGTTTGAACCTATCTCAAGTAATTTTTAAAATATTAGGAATTATATTTTTTAAAGAGGAGAAAACTATCTCAGCGGAAGAATCAAGCAATGCCCCTCCCTAAATTTTAGTTTGTTCATTTCAATCCTTAGTATTTGTTGACTCGTAACAATCGCGTTAAAAATAAGACCTTGTTTTTCATTAATTATTTTTACGCAATATTTTTATATATGTTGATCTGCAGAAAAATATATGTTCGAAATATGTTTTTTTTTATTTTATATTTTTGTGAAATGAAATGTTAAATTTGGTGATAAAATAAGTTATCAAAATCAGAGATAGAGCATATTATGCCTATTTGATTGACTGAAAACGTACATTTGATGCGTTATTAGAAAACCCCAAAAAATTAAGATAATAATAGAGTACATTGAATGATATTGTGTTTAAAATATAATAACATTGAAAATCTTTGGTATTTACATTTAAAATGCCATAAATGTAAGTAAAACGTGAAAGAAATTTCAAAACATATTATCTAGAAGACCATAATATATGCTAAGCAACGGAATATGGAAATGGAAACGATTTGCAATTAGCAAACACAAAGTACCCGAATTAAATCTTTGACAATTCATGCTGAATCAGAAATTATTCAAATTAGTGTATCTCTAAGCGTAGCACCCTAAATTATGTTATAATGTTACAAAAATTGCTTGGGAGTACAGAATTATCAGACAAATGATATAAAGTTTCACGAAAAGGTAAGATGAAATTATGAAAGTACTAGCAAAATGTTTATTATGCAATCAAATTCTAAATATCGTTAATTACCTTCACGTACATCATTACCCCATTTAAGCACTGAAAAACTATATTTCGTTATATTAATAATTTTATTTTTATTTGAAACACTCAAGATTTTACATAGAAGAAATATGTACGTTAGTAATGTCAAGGAGTAGATTTTTTAAAGCAAGCATTTACAGTATTTTATCAATACTAATTTCACAAAAAAATTTAACATCACTTACTTTAATTATAACATCGTGGAAAATTAACTTGCATTTTCATAAAAACTACAGATCGGAAAAAAATATTAGTTAAAATTGCAGTTTAATATCTAAAATTTTTATTCATAAACAAACGTATAATTTAAACTTTATTTTGCCAAATTTATTCACCGATGTTTCTAAATTTAGAGCCGAGAACTGCAGATAGAATGAAACAGACTGACGATGATAGGACGTCCAGACTGGAGACGATAACTGATGAACGAATGGACCAATTTGAACGAAATTTGGTACAAAAATCACAATCCGTAAACACTGGAAGCCTATTGTTTTTATGCGCAATCGAATGTTGAGAACCCTCCTAAATTTTCGAGTGAAATTTTGAAAAAATCGTCAAAAAATCTAAACCGCTAATAAAGTTACGCAAATAGACATTTCCCATGTAATGTTTCATTAGAAAACGATTGACATAAATTTTAGAACACTAACATGAACCGTTCTCGAGATATTGCACATTTTTCAAAAAAAATTATCAAAAAGTCAAAATGAAAACAAACATATTTCCTATTGAAAAACATGTTAATTTTTCATATGTAATACCATGCGATAAATTTGGTGACATCATTCTCGTGCAACTAGCTCGTTCCATACAGGAAAAAATATACTTTGAGTAATACTTTTGTATTTGAACGCCAATAGTCATTTATCTGCTGTAATAATTACTTATTTCTCCGTCCATAACGCTTGGCGAAATTTTGGCGACGAATTTGGCGGAATGTCGCCAACATGGCGACATTTTTAATTGCTGCCAAATTAACAAAAATCTAGCCAAACGGATAAAAATGACACTAAATCATTGGAAATGACCACTAATTGAAGAAAATTCAACATTTTGGAAAGAATATAAGTATTTACTATAAGAATTACATTTTTTTAACTGTAAAAGTAGTAAATTCATTGCATTATATAATGAAAGTCTTGTGTTGCCCACATCAGATTTTTTATTTATGTCAAGGATACTTTTCAAGGAAGTATGTACTAGAAAGTTGTACATAAAATGCATTCTTGTTTTAATAATTTTGACTTTCCGTTATGTGAAAATAAGCGAAAATTATTCTGATAGTATCACGTTATAGAAAACCCATGAAAGTAAAAATACGCATTATACAATCACTTTTTTACCATTTCTCAATTGTACGTTATATATCGTTAAAAAACACTAGGCAAGAAATAGAAGTGCACGAAACTTTTTAAATATTTCAAAAGAAGTATAAACTTCGAAATTTAATTTGTTTAATTTACTTCCTTAAAAGGGAAAGATGTTTCAGTCATAAATAATTTCATAAAACTCTATTACCTTCCATAATATATTCATTCTGACAAAATTTACCTTAAACTTTAATACCTAATTACTACATATTTTAAAGAGAATCACGACTTCAAAGACGTTGTATGATGTACTTGAAAGTCACGATCAACCTATTAATCCCTTTCCTTGATCATTAGAAATATAATTAGGATAATGCTAGAAGCACTTTTTCTCATATCATCGTCAGTTCTAAATTATCCTATCCTATTTTTAAAGTACTCCATGTTTTTTAAAATACAAATATGATATATTGTAAGCTATTTTAATTATGACTAAATTTCTTATATCCAGAGATTTTAAAATAAATATATATAATAATTCTGTGGAATCCAATAAATTCACGTCAGTAGAATGATTTTGAACTGAAACATTTAAAGTTGCATTTATAATTTTTTCATTAATTACTTATTATTAAGCAATGTTAGGTTTAAAACGAGTTATATCATAAGTTCATATGAGATATGCTTCTGTATATTGTTACGAACTTAGGTTACTTAATGGAATCTAGGGTTGCCACATATCAGAGATCAAAGAAGGGTTGCCAGATTTGGCGATTGTTAATTGGCGATATTTAGAAGCTTTTCGAAGATTCGAGAAACACCTCGAAATAACCATTATTCCACGAGATATGAGAGAATCCCAGAAGTTTCTATAAACAGTCTATAAGGAGTCTTCACTCAGTCCGGGAACAGTTAACGAGATACAATTAACACTGATCTGTGATTTTTGTCAATGCTTTGAGAATGAGTATCAGCTATTTTGTGAAATTAGTGGGATATTTAATTGCTGTTTTACTATACCTGACAGTTTTTCTGAGATAGTCTAGTTTGATATTCTGAGATAGTTATCGAGCTGTTTTACTGTATATTATTTCCGTTTACGCTGTGCTTGTGAATAAACGTATTAGTTATCCAGAAATTTGGACACATTCTTGTATTCTAAGAGTAAATTGGTGCCAGGAGCTGAGGTTTTGGTAACATAACAACCGTATATGGTAGTGACTAGAAAAGTAATGGAGGAGCAGACTTTCTTAAAGATGTCGTCTTCTCGTAGGTGTACGATCAGGATACAAGAATCCCAAATGTCAGTGTAACTAATATATTTATTCACATGCACAACGTAAACAGGATCGAAAAGGATTTGGGGAATTAATGAAGCATTTACGTTTTTTTTTACTGAACGTTTTTTTACTGTTCCTGTTTACTCTCCTAGTTATGCAGAAATTTGGACTCAGATAAGATTTATATATTGTTTTGAATTGAATCTAAATCCAAATGTACCTTCGTCAATTTTGCATAATATCAATTTCAGACGAATCAATATCAATTGCTGTGTTGAACTAAATATGCTCACGTAATCAATTCCTTTTAATTTCGCGTGTGATTAAAATTTTTTTTCTGCTTTTCCATAGTCCACTGCTGTGTGGTGGACATTGGAAATCTTGTTTCATCCTAATAATTTATTGTTTACATTTATGTTTTCAATTCTTGACATAATTTATTTCCACATTTATGCAGTACTGTGCATGAATCAATCGTTAGAACCAGACGCATATTTTATTTACAGACACTGAACTATGATTTGCAAGGGGATGCATGACAAAGTCAAAATCACCATTTTAACGTGCATAGAAGACATAACGGCGTAGCATAATAACGTAAAAATGTGTTAGATGAAAATGTTACTCGAGATGTTTGTTACGTTTCATATCTCTAAGTGCTCCAGGAGCCGAAATCTAACTCGTTGAGAATCTAAGTACCATTTTAATGCTTTATTAAATTTGATACAGTGAAACCGGGTTCAAGCGACCATCTGTCCAGTATGACAAAGTTTATTGATCATTATACCATCCAAAATAATAATGATCTTACATTATCATGATAAATAGACTAAATCATCATTTAATTAGGTTTTACTTTACTTGAAATACACACTCAAGCCTTGAGATCCTTAGAAGATGAGTTTGTTTCCGGGTAAAGAAGAGCGAGCTTTATGTATATACACATGCCCACAAATCTTGGAATCATTCCACAAATATAATTTCTATGGATACAATAGAATATTTCCCGCGATTCTTCGAAAAGCACATGATCTTTGTGGGGATTTTTGTGGGATGATCTGTGTTGAGTTATCAAACAGTTACAAACAGTGATATCCAGCCATTGAGCGATTTATCGCACATAATAGCTTAGACCAGTGCAAATAAGGCTATGGGGTTTCACATGTGGGTCCTACCAACCGATGGACCAATGTTATGCAAAGGGGGAAATACGCAGGGAGCGGCACAGCGAGCTGGAAAAAGACAGAAAGTCAGTCTGAAAGCAAGAGTCCACCTTAACAGAGTTCAGTGGTGCAGATTGAAAAATAATAGACAGCCCAAGAGACAAGTTTTTAAAATACAACGATGAAATAGATAAGAGTGGAACCGAGTATAGTGTTACTAACAATGACTAAATCCAAAGATATTTCTTCCTGTGACAGTATGCCACTCCAAACAAATATTCATTAAAAGTCCATAGGGATCTACCATTTTAAAAATAAATTGACCGACTATAAAGTCACTTATCAAACACCCCATTCCGTCATTGAACTCACTAGAGTTGAAACTATCCCATGCTGTTCTCAGGTATTCATATATGTTAATAACATGCAATTAAGATATGACACCGAATCAATCGTTAATTAGGGTAGGGGTGACGAAACAGTTTTTTCCAGCATTTCGAAATTTGGAATACAATTTAGATTGCACTCACGTGATCTTAGTTTTATTATTATTAGAATAAAGGTTAAGTAGTGTCCCACTTTCAGATAAGAAACTATAAACTGGGCTTTCGCAATGCTTTCTCCATTGTATTTATATCTCCAAATATTGCTATGCTGTTGTAAGCATATAATTGTCGGTCGGGATGTCGATATTTGTTTTCGTTCTTCTAGTGGAACTTTACTGTTCAAAATTTTGAGCTACTTTATACCAAACAGTGGCTGCAGATCTGTTGCCTTCAGATGTAACCCAAATATTATGGTGCAATATTGCACCACTTACTTGGGAAAACGAATAAACTTAATTTAAGTGATACGTTGAACGGATTTTTGATCTAAGCATGACTTGATATTATATACAAAAGTAGAGAATTATTGCACTTAGAAATGGTAAAGTTATAATTATTTATTTAAGTGGAATATTGCACCACATTTTAGGGCGTTTGCAATTAAAATGTACACTTTAATAGTAAAAGTTTTACTTGCAGATAAGCCAACTGGTGCTGCAATATACTACTTAAATTATTAGCTTCACCATTTTTAAAAGAACATTGCTCTAGTTTGGTACACAACCTCAAGCCACCAAAAATTACACCAAAAATAGGTGAAATGTTTCACTAATAATAAATACTCAAAAGTTTACTTATAATGACGCAAAGTTGCACAAACATGAGTAGGCAATACAACTGTAGCCACTTCTTAGAGGAACGTTGCCAATAAGTACCACCAGAAACTGGTATAAATTTCCAATTACAGTATGCGCATGAACTAACCTCACCAAGTAGCATAAATGTATTGCAGTGCATTATTTCCCGACATAATTATAGGAAACAAATGTCCAACCTAATTTTTACTTTTCTTCTATACATAGTATAATGTATAAAGGAAATATTGTGATGGGGTCGAAAATTCAAATTCGAGTTTTCGTTGGGAGAGCATGTTTCAAGCATCTTTGAACTCGAATCGAACATTTTTAACTGATGTCCTTGTGTATGTATAGATGTGTGTGCATTACGATTCGAACAAAATTTTGTACAAAAATTACAATCCATGAATACAAAAAGTATATTGTTTTTAAACGCAATCAAATTTTCAGAAGACTCCCAAAAGTTTCGAATGAATGTATCAAAAAATCAAAACTTTCGATAAAGTTAGGTAAATAATTATTTATTATGTAACTTTTTAATTAGAAATCGATTGACACAAATTTTGACTTGGAATATAATTAAATTTATAACTATAAGGTACCGTTTTAGAATGCAGGCAATGTCGTAATTTTTCCAACGAGTTAGAAATATTATCTCCAGAATAATATATAATTGTCATGGCTTGCATTGCACCTGTTATGTATTCTCTGTTATTGTTAAAACGCAGAAAATACATCTACACCAAGCTATAATTTGAAGTTTAGATAATTCCATCTAACCATTTAAATCTCATTCGTCAGGCATCAATTGGCAAATTTAGCTTTTGTACAAACCTTCAATTAGCAAGTATTCTTTCAATACAATAAAACTATCTCTGGTGTTAAAATGTATTTAGTTAAATTCAATATACTTTAAAAATAAATAAAAATTTATATACATTGCATTTTTATGGGCGTGACCGCAAAGCAACCGAGATAACTTCGACTTCAAGTTGACGCTCTTATTATACGGCACCTTATTTGAACAGGCATAGTGGATAGCTAATCCACCGGGTCGTTGGACTTGCCTTAAGTTTCATGAACCTTTCTCTTTACTACGCATAACAACTGAATACTTCTGAACACACTTCTTACATCTAGGTATTAAATCACTGCTCTGTACATTTTCTTTTACCTTCTTCTTGACAATTTATTGAACGCATCTACCTCCTTCGGAGTCTGATATTAAATCCATATCATTCAATATCTAAGCACTATCTATTGCAGATTCTGAGAAATAAATGCTTCAAAAAATAATTTAGTAAAGTAGTAAGGACAATTTTTGTCACAATTAATTTCCCACATAATTTTGACACAGAGGAAAACATTAACACAGTGAAAAATGTTATTATAATGTGTTCGTTAATAAAAGAAAATAGCGTTTAAATTATTCATTATATTTTAACTATTACTAAGATAACTTCCGAAATCATAGTTTTTTTAAAACTGAACAATAGATTTTATTCAAAAGTTTGAATCACAATCTTATTACAGGTATTATAATCCGTGGGCCTATTTTGAGAATACACCCACTCGTTAGTATGCACCAATATCGCAATGGAATCAACAAAACTAGCTGTACTCTACTTTTGCAAACATCTACGGGGATTAAAATGGAGATTAATTAATTTCGGGGATTAATAATTTTTCCCGTATAATTTTCCAATATAACGATGTTATGATACTTCAAATAGAGAACTAAAAGTATAGATTGCATTTTGTTCATTTATTTGCAAAATTTTATATTTTAGAACTTTAGTTCTCTTTAAAATACATGCAAATATTATGCATGTAACAATATTGTAACATACGAAAACTGAAACATACTAAGTTATATTTAAAATGTCGATTGTGTAGAAATTCTGCGTTTCGTACTTGGTGAAATAATTAGCGAACGTGCAACAGAAATTATGTTTGACTTTTAGAAGAAGTTAGGAAGAGAAGTGAACTGAGAGTTTTTCAATAACTTGTTTTCAAAAGTTGAAGGATGGATCGAATGGAAGAGAATGGATGTTTTAGTTGCATGCCGTCAGGGAAATTAATAAAATAATTTTAAATTATCATTTGTGCACTACGTTACAATGTAAATTTAAAAAACAAGCAAACAATAATCAACCACAACTGTTATTTAACAAGAAACAATCCAGTTTTGAAGAAAATGCATCACTGACTTTCTATTAAAACAAATGATTTGTTTTTATAGCGTATGTCATTTTTAAATTGATACTTAAAACTCCATTCTACACAGCAAACTACTTCCATGCAAGTTGTTTATCTGATAATAAACCTAATGGTCTAATAACTGAAGTAATTGAAAAAAGATATGAAAAAGATGGATTGTAATGGTAAAAGTAAACTTAAAAAACATTATATATATTTATTGCACTTGAAATCATAATTTTTCAGTGAACACTTTATTAGATTCAATCTTTACATTTTGTTCCATTACTCAGATCTATATAATTTGTGTTGTTAACTATAGTACTTATTTTAATGAGTTTATATGACATGCATTTTTTTCTTGATGTTCTGTGTACAGACGCAACACCTATCGTAAGACTTTAATAAGTGAAATGTATTGAGGCAATGGAGTTGTGGGATTCATACGTAGCTTAGACGGTCTTATGATAAAATAATGCATAGATTGCCCTTAAAAATCCTCCTTGCAAAGCCTATCTCTCTCTGCAGCAAAACCATATATCTGCCGTGCCGAGTTAAATTCCTATTATGCCAGGTCATTTAAAAATGTATTTCAGTCAATATCTCAAATTAGACAATTATCCTAAATAATATTTTTATTTTACATTATAAAAAATATGTCTGTATGTGTGTCTGTGTACGTAATGCCAGACATCTGCAGTAGTAAATTGAAGCTTCAGACACCGTCAATATTGATGTACGAATGCGTCAGGTCCCCATATGGCAGGGCGCGGCTCTAATTCTTAAATTCGAGTCAGTTTAAATGTATAGAACTTTAAATCTGAAATACAACAATCGCTCATTTTCCGCCATTTCACTGAAACAATCCATTCCAGCTGCAGACGATCTTCCGATCGTGATCCCCTAAATTCCAGACATCTGTCGCGACGGTAACTTGGGTTTAATCTGCGAAATTCTGAATTTACGAATTTAAATTATATCGGTTTATCTTTTAAATTTGGGATTCTATTATCATTATGATTGCGGGGCAGAAAATGACAAAAATCGAATGACAACTCGCACGGGATTTCTTAATGTCAATGATTTTTCAACTACGATTTGATGCAAAGCCTCAATGGTTTCATTAACATGCAATTTTCACTGGTATACGCGACTTAGTAATAAATGCCGCTTTGGAGCTGAAGCGGTTTGTTTCCGCTCATATTTGTAAACGGTGTAGTTCTTTTTTTGATATTAATTATTTTCAGCAGCGAGTTAATACTTAGGCATATCTAAAGAGCTTATTTGGAGCGTATTACGTATGTGTTGTACAATCGGCATGGTCGCACGTGGAAAAACGGAGCGAAGATATAAGTTTTGTTCAAAACAGACTATTTGAATATTGAGTGGTATTATCTCTATTGTTTATACAGCAAGCATTATATTTGCTCCAGGTATTTGTCAGACTATCATTCGCACTGTTCTTGGGAATTAGTAATTCATAATTAAATGAAATGACCCAAAATAATAATAAAAAAAAATTGTCTAAGAATGTGTATCCGGAAATTCCGCGTTTATGTTCTGACACCTGAAGCAAGATTTGAAAAACAAAATGAAAGACAGGTAAAGTAAAATGAAACAAATATTTTAATGAGTCCTGTTTTTACAGTAGATGCTCAAAGGAACGACCACCAACACGGATAAAAGATTCAGACATCCGGTGCATGCATTGCCGTGCATTTACAAATGTTCCAAGCATTTCCCGATTATTTACAGCAGCAGCAGGCCGTCTGGGGACTAGATCGTTTTCGGAGTCAATGGAGGTATCGTACATGATAATATATCTTGTGCTCCCAGAAAAATTAATCCATACATGACAAATCTGGAGATCATGGTAGTTAAGGAGCAGCTCGATTTCGACCAATACAGTAGTTTTCCTAAGTCGTGTACACTTAGTTCCTCACATCCGTGATAAAGTGTGCTGGCGCACCATCGTGCTGAAACTATATTTTTTTCTTTGAACAGACGGTGGAACATTGGTAAACAGTTTCGACAAGGTCTCTTCCAAGAAGATGCCAAGAAGATGCATTGGTCGGTCAAGCGATTAGGTAGGATGTACGGTACAATAAAATATCCTGCACCATACTCACCCAAATATTGATAGATAATCATTGTTGGTATGCATGTGGTATTGTCGTATATGGATTTTCATGCACCCAAACGTGAGAATTGTGGTCGGTAAATATTCCCACCCATGCAAACGTAGTTTCATCCATAAAGAGTACGTGTGCAGTGGTCAAGCTGTACTATTATTAAAAACGAAAGCATTCTAAATACTAAAGACGAACGCATTCCAACAAAAATAGATAGTAAGTTATAATCGTAATTACTAGAGCATGTTCTGAATGACTTACATTTTCCTTTCAGAGTGACCAAAGTTTGAATTATTCCTCCTTGACAGAACAGTTGAACATGGAGATTTTTCAATCTCCAATTTTTTACTATTTTCCTCTTCATCAACCAATAGCAGCTCGTGACTTCAGGAATGGGTGAATCAGGTTCAGCGGCAGGATTCCCACGCATCCTCTACAATGAACATTAATAGAACACATCCCGCTACTGGCACTAGTGTTGTCACATATTATCTAAAAGTAGCCAAACGAGTCTGAAAATTCGCCAAATTATACTAATAACCAATTCAGCCGATAAATTTAAGTGAAACCTCACTTATCCTACGTCACCTGCTACACCACACACTGGTATCAACGTCAAGATATCACTCCTTAGTTAGTTCTGCCATACCAGACGGATTTTTACCTCCAACCCAAGAAAAGTGAATAAGTACTTATCAACGTTACTTAGTATACCGAAAATCAGAAATATTGTAAATTTCAAAAGAAAATTTCTTAATATACATAACCCAGAACATTTACTTTTAATGTTTCAAACATAAACTCCAAATAACAACATTAACAGATTTTGTATTAGCAAGGTTTGGTAGAACAGGTATTATTCAACCATAAGCCATCGAATAATGATCCAACATAAATTTAAAATGTAAATACACCAAGTCAACAGAAATTTATAAGATCAAGACGCATTACGTTAAACCATAAATTTAGCATTCGAATACAGTTTTAATATACATTTTTAATATCAAAATTATAATTGAATGTATTTATATTATCATATATTCGTTAATTCTGATAACCATAGAAAGGACCATTCTAATTAAGAATAATTTTTAGGTAAGAATAGTATAAAAGGCAATTAATTAACTAAGACAACTAATTATCAAAGACAATTGAAAAAATAAATGACAATGAATCAAAGACAATGAATTAAACCTAAAATATCCATTAACTATTCAAAATATTTTAATATTAAATTTAAATTATCAACAAATAATACTATTATAGCAGTTTTGAGTTCCGGTAATCCAAATTAATCTAACATGGAAACCCAAACATTACGATTTGAATAATAAACTGAAATCAAAATGCATTAAATCATTACCAAACTATCCGTCGGAATTACAGATGAAACTCACCAAAATGAAGTAGAAAAGTTACACAAAATTTACACATCACAAATCCATATAAAAAAATCTGATGTGGGCAACACATGACTTTCCTTATATAATGTAATGAATTTACTACTTTTACAGTAAAAAAATAGGTTTTTCTTATAGTAGATACTAATATTCTTTCCAAGATATTGAATTTTCAACAATTAGTCGTCATTTTCATTGATTTAGCATCATTTTTATCCATTTGGCGAGATTTTCATTAATTTGGCAACATTTCAAAAAAGTCGCCAAGTTGGCGACATTCCGCCAAATTCGTCGCCAAGCGTTATACACTAAGAAAAAAGTTATTCTTACAGCAGATAAATGACTATTGGCGTTTAAATACAAAAGTATTATTCAAAGTATATTTTTTCATGAATGGAACAAGCTAGATCCACGAGAATGATGTCAGTCAATTTATCGCATGGTATAACATATGAAAAGTGAACATGTTTCTCAATAAGAATTTTTTTTTTATGTGACTTTTTCATAATTTTTTTGAAAAATGTACAATATCTCAAGAACGGTTCATGTTGGCGTTCTAAAATTTATGCCAATCGTTTTCTAATGAAAAATTACATAAGAAATGTCTATTTGCGTAACTTTATTAGCGGTTTTGATTTTTTGACGATTTTTTCAAAATTTTATTCGAAAATTTAGGGGGGTTCTGAACATTCGATTACATATGAAAACAATAGGCTTCCAGTGTTTACGGATTGTGATTTTTGTACCAAATTTGGTTGGAATCGGTCCATTCGTTCGTCAGTTATCGTCTCCACAGACTCACTGACACACACACACACACACACACACACACACACACACAGACATCACTTCAAAAATGTTTGATTCGTGATCAGGGATGCTTGAAACGTGCTCTCCCGTCGAAAACTCGAATTCGAATTTTCGACCCCGTCACAATACTTTCCTTATACATTAGGTATATAAGGAAAGTAAGAATCTGATGTGGGCGGCAGCACATGCCTTTCCTTGTATAATGCAATGAATTTACTAGTTTTACAGTAAAAAAAAAACAAATTATTATTATAGAAGATATTTATATTCTTTAAAAGATATTGAATATTAGTCAATGAGTCGTCATTTTCATTGATGTAGCGTCATTTTTATCCATTTGGCGAGTTTTCGGTAATTTAACAACATTGAAAAAAGTCTCCAAGTTGGCGGCATTCCACCAAGTTCGTCGGTAAAATGTCGGCAAGCATTATGGACAGAAAATTAAGTTATTTTTACAGCAGATAAATGACTATTGGCGTTAAAATACAAAAGTATTAGACAAAGTATCATTTTTTCATGAATGGAACTAGCTAAATCCACGAGAATTATGTCAAAAATTTATCGCATGGTAATACATATGATAAGTGAACATGTTTATTAATTCGAAATATTTTTTTTCATTTTACATGATTTTTTGATAATTTTTTTTTAAAAATGGGCAATATCTCGGGAACGGCTCATGTTAGCGTTCTAAAATTTATGTCAATCGTTTTCTAATGAAAAATTACATAAGAAATATAAATATCTATTTGCGTAACTTTATTAGAGATTTTGATATTTTGACAATTTTTTCAAAATTTCACTCGAAAATTTAGAGGGTTCTGAAAATTCGGTTGCGTATAAAAACAATAGGCTTTCAGTGTTTATGGATTGTAATGTTTGTACAAAATATCATTCGAATCGGTCCATTCGTTCGTCAGTTATCGTCTCCACAATCTCACTGATACATACACACACACATACTTTCACACACACACACACACACACACATACACATACTTTCACACACATACATATGCTTTCACACACACAGATATGCCTTCACACACACACACACACACACAGACATCACTTCAAAAGTGGTTGATTCGTGATCAGGGATGCTTGAAACGTGCTCTCCCGTGGAAAATTGGAATTCGAATTTTCGATCCTGTCACAATACTTTCCTTATACATTATTGTATATAAGGAAAGTAAAAATTTACTCTTAAACTGCACAGCACTTGATTAAATAAGTATTCCATGCTACTACTACCACTGCTGAAACATGACCCCCTCCCCTCCCTAATTTTCCAATCTGTATCTTGTATTTTTTGAAAGAAATAAAAAATAAAAATGTCTTTAGATAACGATAAAAAATGATTTATTTATTACCATTTTTGGAAACAAAAATCAGTTTCTGCTTTACACGAGATATTCTGCTGTAAACAATTTTATTTCTCTTAAAATTTTTCATCAATGACAAAGGGAAAATAAAACATATAATTAAGTTTCGTTGACAGGTATTTCTTTTTACTTTTCTTTTATTTAAAAATTTGATATTCTTATTAACGTTCTGTGAATGTACATTTATTATCCCTCTGCTTATTTTTCAATATAAAATTGAATATTTGGCTTCAAATTTTTAATTTCTTGGAATATTTTGAAATGTAATTTGTTACCATTAACATTGCATGGAGAGTAACAGAAAACAATAAAACAAGTTCTTATATAGCAGTTGAAATATAAATAAAAAATACACTTAAGTTAACAATCTTTAAAATGCGTCACGATAACGATTATGAAATAAATACTTTTCAATGTCATTAGCCAAGGAACTGATAATTTTCCCCTTTTTGGCTATGCGCATCATTTTTTGTTTGTATCTAACAGTCATCCGTCTTCATCAGTCAGAATATTAAAAGGAAAGTTTCGGCGTGTTTCGCTAACTTGTACTCCCTCATATCTTCTTTTATTCAAAAACTAGGGGACTTCGGCGATCATCCCGGTTGTTTTTTTAAAAAGTCCTTAAATTGTAATAGCTTTTCTGCTGTAGCTGTCGACCATGGAACAGCCCTCTTAGCTGGCATATATATATATATATATATATATATATATATATATATATATATATATATATATATATATATATACATATATATTCATGTCCAAGAGTTAAGCATAGTTGCTGTTCTGCTGTTTATGTTGTTGTTGAAACCCAGACCGTCCGACCTGCCAGAAAGGTGAAAGGTAACAGTTTGGACGGTCGGGTAGTGCCACCCAATTTAGACCGGAACCCAGTGGGGGAGGCATCCACAGGGACCGTACCCTCCTTCCCCTACCACCAACCTCTCGGAAGGACTTTCGGAACCACATGTTTAACGTGATCGTACTCCGCATGAACACGGCGGCAGTTTTGGCAGTGGCTGGAATCGAACCCGGGCCTTCCGAGTGCAATTCCAGCGCGCTAACCAATGGGCTACCGCGCCCAGCTCTGCTGTTTATGTAAATTCAGGAAATCTACATCGAAATAGAAGGAAAGGCGGTATGCGGGTGTATTAGCGTTGTAGAAGAGGAAAACAAAGCGAAACAGATAGTAACGCCTTTTATTATCCAAAGAAAGGGATTGAAATTGAAAAGGGCCACAATACGAGTGTCAACCTTAATGAAACAATGATTAAAAGAATGTGATGCTGTAGTTTAATACGGTGTGTCGGTACCTCGGGTAGCCAGGTATGTTACACAACGATTTCCCATATTTTCGATGAGGGTTTGGATGAGTCGTGTGCTCAAAGAGTTTCAAGCCTCACCGAGAGCAGTTTTTTAATCCAGGAAATTTGCTTGTTGAGTAGCGGGGGCTGCAAGTTGTCTTCCAAGTATATTACACATATGCTCTAATGGATTCAGATCAGGAGAGTTGGCAGGTCACTGCATGAGCTGGATATATTCCGCTTGAAGAAAGTCGTTGACTAATGCCGCACGGTGAGGAGACTCGGTATCATCCTTGAATATAAAATCAGAACCAACAGCACCTCGAAACAATCGAACGGTAGGCTCAAGAATTTCGTCTCTGTATCTTTGATCGGTAATCGACCCCGTGTAAAAGATGTGAAGATGCTGGCATTCTTCCATCATGATATCTGTAAAGACCATGACACCCCAAAATGGAAAATGATGTCTTAACGCGATGCTTCCCGGTTGAAAACGCGTTCCACGTTCTCCCCAGATCATGGTACGATGAGAATCAGTGTGCAAGCTAAATCTAGACTCGTCACTGAACAATGGCATCGCCCCACTCTTGTCCACTCCACTGCCGATGTTCCAAACCCCACTGTAAAAGCGCGTGTTTCTGTGCAAAAGTAAGGGGGATGCAAACTGTTGGTCGTCTGGTATAGAGACCAACGTGCCTGAGTCACCTGTAAACAGTCTGTCTGGAAACAGTGATTCCTGTGGCGGCTGTCAGGGCTGAAAAGAGTAGTGTGACAGAACGGTTTCTCTGACTTCGGGCAGTTATCCCCAAATACCGGTCTGCCCGAGCGGTTGTTATCCTTAGCCGACCTGCTGCTGGTCGTCGAGTAATATCTCTAGTGGTTTGGAACCTCTGCCGCATTCTGGAGATCACATACTGAGGCACATTCAGAATTCGAGACGTTTCGGTTTGGGATCGACAGAATTACAGCATTCCAATAGTTCTTCCCTCCAAAAACATAGCCAGTTGTCATCTTTGGGACATCTTTCGTCCTTTTTGATTATTAACAACGCTTCGTACCACATCAGTTGCGAAATTCTGTATCATCTGGCCATGCCGCTCGAGGCCGTTTTATACTCGTTGCGACGTGCGCTAGTGCTTTGCGGATGTCGACGTCGACTAAACTGTCTTGCATATGCACAATTATTTGCATTCATCACAACTGACTGTGAGTAACACCCCATAGTAACTCCGAATTTTTCCCATTTTACTAATTATTCTTAACTTTTTGACATGACTGTATATATAAATGTATTTATAGTCTATTTTGAAATTCGGGCGATGATTATAACTGCGAAATGTAGAGCAATAGATTTCACTCAACTTAAAATAAAAATTGGCTAGAAGAGCAAATCAACTGAGATCTATTGATTTCAGGAAATTCTATATTGCTTCTTCTAACTTGTGGAGTAATTTGAATACAGATTTGCAGGGATTTGGGTGATATTCCCCAAAAATTAACTGAATATGCAGGCATGAAAAACATGTTAAGGAAAATTCCCTGAAAGTTTTCTTTCGTGAAGGATTTGAATCCTGTCTTTAAATTACCCCTACATACGTCGCTATTTTCTTGTTAGGTAATACCTTACAAATTTTCACTACATTAAAATTTTTAATTTAACTGTTTTATATTTTTTCATCATTTTAATTTAATATGAAATATCGTAGTCCGGGAATAGTTTTTATTGTAAGAAAATTTGAACAATTCTATGCACAAGCAATTAAATTGACAGTTAAGTTATCTATTGCAGTACAGTAACATATACTTATGAATCATTTTTTGAATCATTTAAATGTTATCTTCGGGTATCAGTTTCGTATAAACTTCTTTTAACGCTTCAACAATATGCGGTAAAATTTTTAATACTGCTTGTGAAAAGTTTGTCATTTTTTTATAATGTTTTCAGTTTAAATATGTTTCTCATGTTACTAACTCAAAGATTTCTTTTTGATATTCTTCTGACATTTTTTGAAAACTTAAAATTTTCTTCGAAGTAATATATTTATTAATAGAAAAATTATTTAATGATGTGTTTGATTTCAGTGGTGTGGTAGCGGTTTCAGAACCAACCTCCAAGTACCGATTCCGCTACACACAAGGCCAGTGATCGTAAATTTTAGCAAAACAAAAGAAGAGGTAATTATCATACTTAACTTTAACATTAACATCAACATTAACCCAGGATTTATTTAGAAGCAGTTTTCCCAGTCTAGAAGAATTATATTCTAGATGGTATTCAGTGAGCAAGAACATGAGGAAATGCAAAGAAAACACAGGGCACAATTATCAATTTAAACAAATCTATTTATTTTAATGACTTGCATATTTATGAATATAACTTTAATTATTTTGTCATTTTAAATAATTCAGAGCCATCTTCATCATTAACAAACATTTCTCAATTTATGCTTTGTTCAACATATCAATCATTATTTATTCCTAAATCAATATAATGTTATTTCTTAAATCATAAAATAAAATACAATACTATTTTACTTTCTCAAAACTCAGTAAGCCATTATAAATCAAATCTAATCATTTTAGTATGCCTGTGATGTAAGTTCGTGCTAAAGAATTCAGTTGGAACTTCTGGTTCCGATACAAAAGGGGTTACCTGTACTGAAGAATTAAATTAACCAATTTCACAGAAAAGTTCGAGTCTATATGAGTTACTTGCAGAAACGGATAAATTCAAGGGAAGGAAGGGTTCCAAGCATCATGGATTTCAACGGGGAATTTAGCCAGAAGTTTCCAGAACAACAATCCATCCGGTTTCAACCAGTGACGACCAAAAATATCCGGGAGAAAATATCCTGGAATAAAAAAAGGAAAAATTTAGAAAAACGTTAAGGAACATCGAAACATCTTCCAGGATCTTCTTCATTCAGCTCCGAAAAATGAAGCGCGGTGTCATCCGAAACAAAAGCTCCATTTCAGCAACTTTAGCCATTTTGGCCAAAACCCTTTGTCTTCTTCATTAAGACAAATTTCACGAAGCGACTTCTCAAGTCGAGAGTTCCAAGTCGAATCCCCGGGTCTCACGAGTCCAGAAAAAGTTTCTCCTCAAAGCAGCTTCCTGATTGGCAGGCAAGCGCGCCCCAGCAACAGCTTTTCTCCTCCGAACACACGTCACACATCTCAGCCGAGACAGGAATCCTAGCTCGCGCCAACGAATTCTCGACGAAACTCCAATTTCAACGCAAAACCAATTCAAACGAGGATTACCGAAATACAGGACAGGCACGGAAGGAAAGAAAGTTGTTTTTCTCACAGAAAAACACGAAAAGGCTCATGGCGCAGAATTGCGACATGACAGCTCCCCCTCCCTGGGAGTCAAAAATTTTCCGAAAAACAGTGAGGAAAATTTTTCTCTCACTCAAAAACACAAAAATACAAAGATTTTACAAAGAATTTTAGGAACCTGTAAGTGTAAAATAATTTTGAAGCAAATTTTGGGCGAGAAAGGTGCGGCCGTTCACGCTTCTCAAAACAACAACACTGCAGATCTGAATGACGGGCCAAGACATTCATCACCACAGGTAAAAACCAAAAGAAAACCAAAGGGATGACAAAATATCACCGCATCTTAAAGGAACCTTTACAAAAATTTACACTTAAATACACTAAAATACACTTAAATTCGGAAAAAAAAATTTGTCTAGGCACTTTGCCTGACAACAAAAGGTCTCAATCTTCAAAATTGAGATCATCCAGATGAAGTGAAGCAAAAAACATGATACGATATGAATTTAAAATACACTTATACAATATAAACAATTCAAAAAATTCAAATTTCAAACATTTTGTCACTTTCAACCACACAAGTGACGCAAAACAGTCATTAATTTCCTTCAAAAGATTAAATATTTTGAAAATTAATTTTTAAATTAAATTTGTCACAGTCAAGGAATGAGATTCTTACTCATTCAAAAATTTCTCGCTTTTTGAGAACAAGAGTCACTTTCAATATTTCAAATTTTCATTTCAAAAACTTTCATTTCAATTTTTAACTTTCACTTTAAATTACTTTCATTTTCAACACATTAACTTTAAATTACATTTACTTTCAATTTATCAACATTTCATTTATGAACTTTAAGTTAACTTATTTTTGACATTAAAACATTTCAGAATTTTCTTATTCTGAATCCACTTCACATTACTTTAAATATTTACATTTAAATCATTCAATTATTCTTAAAAATTCAATTTACTTTTCTTTCTTAAAACTCTGAAATTATTTCAAACAAGTGACCACATCATGTGTCACAAAAACAAAAAATTTCATTCAAAACATTTGTCCGCTGAGAGAGAGAAGGAGAAAAATTCTCTTGAAATTCACGTCAGTTATGTAAAAGTGCAGGAACACATCCGAAGAGCAAACTCGGCGGGGACTAACGAGTTGCCATCAGAAAAAGGGAGTGAAGAAAAATAATAAAAAAAATACTCGCGTACAGGATGCAGAGGCAGCAAAACAAGACACCAGGACCACGCCTCAGAAGCTTCGGACATCAAAATTTTTGGACAGCTTGCGCTGACCACATCATCATCTTCTTCATCATCATCATCAAGCTTCACCAGTTTCCCACCTGGCTCCACAACTGTCCTAGGTGGGCTCGGAACAAGTTGTCATCAAGGACTCCAGTCCTGCAGCATGCATCGGACAATTAATTTGCCCAGCTGCTTCTTCATCAATGTCCCGTGTAATTTGTTCATGTTTGCGTCCACCAGCCAGTCTTCCATAAAAAGGGGTTGCAGCATTACAAGAACGATGACTAACTGAAATTTGTGTAGATGTATGAAAACTGCTGGTCAAAAAAAAACAACAATGTGAAAAGGAATTTCAAGAAAACAAATTTCAACAACACAACAAGCCAAAACTTTTCACCTCTCTCAGCAAAACAAAATTTCAAAAACATTTATCAAAAGAGATCATTTACTTTTGATCTTCCAAAAAAAATTTCATTAAATTTCAAAAATTCTCAAATTCAAAACTTTCAATTATTCAAATTCATTCACTTAAATTACTTCAATTACTTTATATTAATTTCAATATTATTTTAACAAAAATCATTTACTTTTTTCAAAACTTCAAAAATTTCCTCCTTTTACTTAGGGGAACAATTCAAAAACCAACACCATTTTCAATTATTTTCATGAACTTAAACAAGTAATCAAAAATTTTTTTCACAATCAAACACAACAAGATAATCAAAGTCAATCAAAACAGCAGGACTCTCGAAAAAATTTTAAAGTCCAAGGAGAGTCAATTAACAAGGTTTACTTATTATTTAAATTATTTAAAGATTTTATTTGCAGATAATTCTTTATTATGGATAGGTTCAAGTAAAATTGTCGTGTTCTTTTCAAATTTATGGTTTTTCTTCAATTTGACAAATGATTCTGTAAAAGGTTTCAAAACACATTTCTTAAAAGCTTTTGCAATGCCCAGGGTATTGCTTTGTTGTGAATTTCTTTCATCATGTTTATCACAATTTGTTTCAAAAATTTCATTATCACTGGTATTGTTTACTGTCAAGGATTTGTTTGTATGCACATAGTCATTCATCAGCATTTCATGTAAATCATTTTCACTATCATAATTTGATCTTTCACTCACATTTGCATCAAAATCTCTAAAGTCGACATCTCTGAATTCATTATCAAAATTGTTTTGTTCAAATAAATATCTATTATCACACTTATTTTCATATCCTCTAAAATTTCTCGAAAAATTTGTGTCTTTGGATCTGTAGTCAACATCATTAGTAAAATTGTAATTTCTTTATTAAAATTATGACTTATTGCATTACTCTCAAATATTTCAGGTTGAACATCTTCTGAAATCACAGTAAAACTTTGTGATTCGGTGAATTCAGTGAACGGGACACTACAGTACATGAAATTTACGCGTTTATGTCTATAAGTAATTGTCACTTCTTTTTCGTTTAAAAAAGTACTTCCTAAAATCATACTGTATTTGTTTGGAGCAGGTGTATTTAAAATGCAGCATTCAATCATATTGTTTTCATTTCCAATGGTTAAGGGAAAAGAAGCTTTCTTATCAACCAAGATATTCTGATCACCGATACCTTTCAAAATAGTAGATGTATGTTTTGTTTGCACTTTTCGAGGATCAATTTTCTGTAAGGTATCACTATAGATAATGTTTATAGAACTTCCAGTGTCAATCAAAGCATTTAATTTAACGTCTTCAACAAAAACTGATTGGAAAATTTCTTTGGCAAGGAGCTTCAATTTCTGTCATGAAACTTAACTCAGAATTTGATCTATTAAAATTTGGAGATTGAAAATTTTGTCCTCTAAAATTCTGTCTTCTAAATTGTCTTCTATTACCAAATCTATTATTAAAATATCTGTTATTTCTTCTATATCCAGAATTATTAAAATTGTAAGATTTATAGTTGTCAAAAGAATTTCTAAAATTTGAAAAATTTCGTCTTTGGAAATTTGGATTTCTACTGTATCTGTTTCGAAAAGGTCTTCTAAAGGTTTGAAAGTTCTTTCTTGGAGAATAATTTTGATATGGACTTTTAACATACCACTCTTCTTCCTGGGAGGTAACCGGAGTTCTTCCTTGACTGAAACGGTTTCTATTGTCAGTTCTTCTAGATGGTGTAGAAGTTTTAAAAGATGTTGATGGTTTATGTTTCTTCTTTATTGGAATATCTTCCCAATCTTCTTCTTCTACCAACTGAGTTTCATTGTATCTGCTTGTAGAGGGCGTATTCGTGAATGATTCTTCAAAACTGGAGTTGCTTCTTTCTAAATCTTCTCTTATCTCATTCAGTCTTTTCTTTCTTTTTTCAGAGTTCTTCTGAAATCTACTTCTTAAATCTTCATATTCTTTTTTCTTTAATTTTAATTCCCTCTTCAGTTCTTCAATTTCTTGTTTGGGGTCATTTTCAGTTCTCAAAGTATTTATGTCCTCTGTCAATTCTTTCAGCTCTTCATTGAAATTTTTAACCCTGTTTTAAAAGAATTCAGCAAAATTGTAGTTCTCAGGGAGTCTTCGTTGTCCGACACATCATCTTGTGGAAAAGCAATGTAGGATTCTGCTTCAATACGATTCGCAAAATCTCTTACAGATTCGCTCATCGTTTGTTTACAATTTACCAGCGATGCGACATTCTTGGCAACATCCGATTTTTTCGTAAAGTTCTCTTTGAGTGCATTCACTAGTTCAGTAAAGTTCACGCTGTGATTAAGTTTCGGGATGGACTTCACAAGTCTTTCAGCTCGACCAGATAATTTTAACTTCAAAACGAAAATTTTATCACGATTTGACCAGTCAGCGTGGTCAGCAACTAAAAGGAATTTTTCTAAAAATTCGCTAAACGACTCGTTTGTGTTGCCAGCAAAGCCTGGAATGGATCCAAGAAATTGTGATCCAAACCCAACTTTTAATTTGTTAGAGTCTCTGACAGCAGAGGCTGATCTGCCAGAATTTGGAGAAAGTCCTGGTGGAGACACCGAAGGCACACGGTCAGTCCTATTCGGTTGTGCAGAGGAGTCACTACTCCTACTTGCACGAGAATTCTTACTGTTTCGAGGCATTTTTAACACAGTTTGTATCACTTAAGCACAGTTTATCTCGAAGATAGTTTCACTTTCTTTCACTTATTAATGTGTCAGAAAAACACAATGTGTATGTTTCTTTTCAATTTTTGTTCATTCACCAAAATTTTAACACTTTTATATGTGAATTATGTTTTTGCATCTACTTTTCAAAATGTGTTTTTCAAAAATTCTAAATCACTTATATATATCATATAGAATAAACTTTGTAAATGCTTATGTGTGTGTCATATATGAATCAAAGAATGTATATGCATCAATAATCAAATACACAAATAATACTCAGGTGCATATGGGCTTTTGTGCCTTTTTGCACTTTTATATTTACCAATACTTTATAATACTATTCAAGAGAAAATACCTTTTTGCCCACTTATGATTCAAATAATTTTGCACCAAAAAAAATTTTTTTTCACTTACTTTGGTAAATAAGATACTGCAATACTTATGCACACAAATCAAATAAATATTTTCCTGCATTCCTTCATAAAAATTAAATACATTTCTCACTGATACACTCTGGGAAAGGAACAGGCACCAATTTGTGGTAGCGGTTTCAGAACGAACCTCCAAGAACCGATTCAACTACACACAAGCCCAGTGATCGTAAATTTTAGCAAAACAAAAGAAGAGGTAATTATCATACTTAACTTTAACATTAACATCAACATTAACCCAGGATTTATTTAGAAGCAGTTTTCCCAGTCTAGAAGAATTATATTCTAGATGGTATTCAGTGAGCAAGAACATGAGGAAATGCAAAGAAAACACAGGGCACAATTATCAATTTAAACAAATCTATTTATTTTAATGACTTGCATATTTATGAATATAACTTTAATTATTTTGTCATTTTAAATAATTCAGAGCCATCTTTATCATTAACAAACATTTCTCAATTTATGCTCTGTTCAACATATCAATCATTATTTATTCCTAAATCAATATAATGTTATTTCTTAAATCATAAAATTAAATACAATACTATTTTACTTTCTCAAAACTCAGTAAGCCATTATAAATCAAATCTAATCATTTTAGTATGCCTGTGATGTAAGTTCGTGCTAAAGAATTCAGTTGGAACTTCTGGTTCCGATACAAAAGGGGTTACCTGTACTGAAGAATTAAATTAACCAATTTCACAGAAAAGTTCGAGTCTATATGAGTTACTTGCAGAAACGGATAAATTCAAGGGAAGGAAGAGTTCCAAGCATCATGGAGTTCAACGGGGAATTTAGCCAGAAGTTTCCAGAACAACAATCCATCTGGTTTCAACCAGTGACGACCAAAAATATCCGGGAGAAAATATCCTGGAATAAAAAAGGAAAAATTTAGAAAAACGTTAAGGAACATCGAAACATCTTCTAGGATCTTCTTCATTCAGCTCCGAAAAATGAAGCGCGGTTTCATCCGAAACAAAAGCTCCATTTCAGCAACTTTAGCCATTTTGGCCAAAACCCTTTGTCTTCTTCATTAAGACAAATTTCACGATGCGACTTCTCAAGTCGAGACTTCCAAGTCGAATCCCCGGGTCTCACGAGTCCAGAAAAAGTTTCTCCTCAAAGCAGCTTCCTGATTGGCAGGCAAGCGCGCCCCAGTAACAGCTTTTCTCCTCCGAACACACGTCACACATCTCAGCCGAAACAGGAATCCTAGCTCGCGCCAACGAATTCTCGACGAAACTCCAATTTCAACGCAAAACCAATTCAAACGAGGCTTACCGAAATACAGCACAGGCACAGAAGGAAAGAATGTTGTTTTTCTCACAGAAAAACACGAAAAGGCTCATGGCGCAGAATTGCGACATGACAGTGGAAAACGTTGGAAACTAATGTCTTCTATATATTTCTTTTTTATTTTAAAATATATATCCAGATGTATTGCTGCAATTGTATTTTAACTGCTAGTCTGCTTTTAACAACAAAAAAAACTGTAGCTAATCAAAGGCAGATGTGCGTAAAACCCTACTAGTATCAAAAACCAAGTGACAATAAAATATTCCTTATAGCAGAAATATAAAATTATTAATACAGGGCATTTTTACACTAGAAAGCATAATTGTTCTAGAAAGTCAAAGGTTGTAACCTTGTAACGAAAGACAGTATGATGCCGTTAATGTGAAAGGCTATAACATGGATATATTAACACCAATTAATACAAAATAATAAAAATTTAAAATTTGAAACCAGTTTAAATATGATACCATTTTGTCGTATATTTTCACCAATATGTTTATTTCAGCATGTTAAAGAGATAATTACTCAATACGATTTTATTTAGAAATAAAATATGTAGATATCATATAAATTAGGATTTTTCGTCATTAACCAACCTTTCGCATCTAAATAACCGAATTGTATATTCCATATGTTAATTGTTTATTCACCTCACATGTAGAAAGAAATATACACCTTTTTTCAAACTGCTAATTTTCTTGTGTTTAGAGTGAATGTAATAGATAATTATAGTTGCTTCTGCATATTTTTCTCATGAACAGAACTTTCGTATGACGATTATAATTTTATTATTCAGAAACTTTGTGAGGTCATTGAGGTTAACTTTTGGACGAGCTTTAATGTTAGAATTATATAAAATGACCAGATTCCATTTATATGTAGTCTTTATTAACAGTTAACAATTTTGATATTTTATGGCTTCATCTACCAATTTTTGGATGCTAAGTGTTTTGAAAAATGGCTCAATCTGGTCATAAAATGGATAAATTGATAATGCTATATATAATCGTAAAATACGTTTTTAACACTTTACAACAAAGTTGAAAAGTGTTTATGACTTTTGTTCATTCTGTCTGTCTGTCTGTCTCTCTGTCCGTTAGCAGGATAACTGCCGTAAAAATTACTTAATCAAAATGAAATTTTAGTATATTTTGAAAAATGTCTCAATCTGGTCATAAAATGGATAAATTGGTAACGTTGTATAAAATCATAAAATACGTTTTTGCATTATCAATACGTTTTAATGTACAAATATGAGAAAAGTGTAATGCTAAATATGTTAAGCAGGTCTAAATTATTTTTCATTTTAAATCAATGATGCTTTAAATCTTCTGAAAATCGAGTTTATTACGAAACCATCGCCAACATTAAAAATAGTAAGAATATTTGTCTTCCAGATACCGTTTCCTGCAAGTTTTCTTTTTCACATTCTATTTTCACATTTTGCTTCCCTTCGTTTGTGTTTATGGATGAATTTTTGTTTCACCGTTTCCAAACTTTCCTGGAAAATATTCTGTAAGATTTATCACTTCCTGTTACCCTATTTTCGGATAAAGTTCGTCTTATTTTGATAACCCTTCCAAGCATTCATGATTCTATTTATTTCATCTGAAGAGCGAAATCAAACTGTAGCACTAATACGATTTTAAACACTGGTACTAACAGATTCTCTAGATTATTAATTTTCTATGAGAGTTAATAAATGAAACTAGATGTTACGTAACTTTCTTTCGAAAAAAAACATTAACATAGCTGGGTTAAAAAGAGTTCTGCATGCTTTTCAGAACTCCTTAAAAAGTTGAAGAAATACAAAAAGTCTGAAGAAATACATTTAAACTGGTACATTTAAAATCGTGAATATTTAAATGTAAGTATGAAATATTTTATGCAAATACTGGTGGTAATAGTTCGAATTTAAGGCTTCAATTTTATTGCATTATAATCTGTAGAAAATTACAACTCCAGTCCTCTAAAAGCAGAATGAAGCAAGCGCGGACGTTACCTTCTACAAAATTTTCATATATTTTAATTTATACCGAATTATCGGTAAAAATAGGATATACGTATTTTGGTGATATATTTTCCTGATAATTTGAATATTGGAAAATTTATGTTGGAAATTTAAAGAACGGTCACAATTTGTATGTGAGATGTGTATGCACGAATTCACTGATACTATATATATTTATATATATATATATATATTATTTTAAGTATCAGTGATTTCGTGCATCATCTTTATCTCAAATATAAAATGTGACCTTTCTCTAAATTTGCAACATAAGTTTTCCTATAATCAAAGTATCAGTAAATATATTTATATATATATATATATATATATATATATATATATATATATAAATTCCCAAATAGGACAAGTAGCAATGTACTCGTAAAACTTCTAGATAAGTGGGTATACACATGTAAAATTGCAGCATAGCGCTTTACAAGTTGTATTAAAAATTATTCTTTTGCTTTTAGTTTTTTAATCAATTCACTCAAAATTGTAGCATTTTTTCAAGTTTTATATTGTATATATATGTATATATATATATATATATATATATATATATATATATATATATATATATATATATATATATATATATATATATATATATGTATATATATATATATATATATATATATATACATATATATATATATATATATATATATATATATATTATATTTCAACGACACTCCCGGTAGCCGATACATTGCTATAGAAGGGAGTACAAAAGTATTACCATGTCTACACAAGGTTTTCAGAAGAGTTTTTTAAGTGTCATCATATGCGGATTTTATGATATAACCGTAACTGACAGCTGACGTTTTTACTTAAATAAAACACCTAATGGCATGTAGATTTACTGGCTTTACATCGGAGTCTTCAATACAGATGAAGTTGTTGTGGTTGATCCGCTCCATAGAAGGTTTGATTATGTAAGTTAACTATTCTGTGTATTAAATTGTATTTTTTACAAGAATTATTGAAGTTTTTTATATTGACGTACAGTATCTGCTTCAATGATTTTGATAAATGCTTTTTAACACTGGATAACAGATATGGCTTGTGGTAATATTGGATGTTTTTAATTTAAATTGAATACATAAGATGTTTTTTTCTGTCAATGAATCCTTTTAATAATGGCTAATCATGCGACTTTTTATCTCTTAGTTTTTGATACTTTTGCATTATCTTGTATAGCACTATATCGTCTACCGGGAGTGTCGTCTTGACATAAAGCTTGCTTAACCAGTGACCTGGTGTCACCCCCCCCCCCGGCCAATTTTTGGTACATTACTTCCACATTCATTCTCTTCCTTTATAGTTTGATATATTTATATATATATATATATTAGAATATTATATATATATACATATATATAGAATATTATATATATATATATATATGTGTGTGTGTGTGTATATATATTACAATAGCCGCTATATTAGCGACTATTCTAAATGCTGCCTGCCAAAGTGACAAAAATGTTGCCAAATTAATGAAATGACGCCAAATGGGAAGTAGTGTTTCGTAAATTCTGAATTCCGTCATATGACGGGCATACCTTCTAAAATTAAGAAATGCACTTGTTGATGTATTTACGAACTTGACGTATAATATAGCGACGTATTTCCATGTTGGCAATATTTCACCCCCGACAGATGAAAATATAGTCAACATTGCAAAATGTTGCCAAATTAATGAAAATGACATCTAATTGGTGAATTAATTAATAAATATTTTATTATATGAATTATGTAGCTTATTGAGGTTGCTATTATTGCTGGTAATTGTTTATTTAGAGTTGCTCGAAATATAATTTAATTGGGTACTTTGAAATAATTTTACCTGTTGTCATCCGGTAAATTGCTAAAGGTACAATTCAACGTTAAAAACAATCTTGGATCTTATACATTATTTTTTATTGTAAAAGGGGCAAATTTATTGCATTATATAAGGAAAGTTATGTGCTGTTCATATCAGATTATTTTTCTATACATTCTTAAATATGCACCACAGCCGGATTTTTTTTTGGGGGGAGGGAGGGTTCTGGGTAGTCTCCATGTGGGTCACAAAACTGCACCCAGACTGTTATTTGCAAGTAATATTTTATACGAGCTTCAGGCGGGAACTTCAACCAAAGTAAATGCTAGCTAGACCATTCTTTTCCTGAGTGATCTATTACATGTGAAGAATACAACCTACTTTGTGGTAGAAAAAACGGTCACGTTAAATAAAAGTACAACTGTTAATTAAAAAAATATTATTCATAAGAATGTAAAATTTAGAGTATTTTCATATGCTAATAAAATTTGAAGTGGATAAAATTTTCAGATATTACATGAAAATTTCATAAAACTACAAATTACGTACTTTCAAATTGAACTGCAACCCAAAAGTTTCGTTACTCAGGATTATGAAGATGAACTCATACACATGATCTGATACAGCTATAAGATAATACTGTATTGAAGTGTAATTTATCGAACTTCATTTCGTTTCGAAGTTTGTGCAATCTAAAAAATTTTGCGTTGAACTTAGACTTTAAATGATGAAAAATCTTTCCATTTAAAATGTCCATTATTATTGTAAATTTAAAGTTTCTTTTATTGTTACATGTTAAATGCATAATTACTTTCATTAATATTGTACTCGTCTTTTACAATCTCCATTATTATTGTTTAGTCAAAGTTTTATTAATGTCTCATGCTAAAAAGCATACTTAATATATAAAACAAGTACATATTTAATAATATATTAAATAAAATGCATACTTAATATTATATTAAATATTTTTGCTTAGTTTGATCAATAATTTTAAATTTCTAAATATGTCTAAAAATTGATTTATTTAAATATGTATAGATAGAGAGCATGTTTTGTTTAATATATATATATACTTTAAGAAAAAATGTTATACCACTGACATACAGAATTATAATATTAAAGAAGAATAATTTTACAAGGATATAATATTTTATATTTTAATAATCATCTCAAATATTCTGCACAACTTAATTTTTCTTCAAATGTATTTTATCAATGATATCTTTTGAATAGAATGAAACTACTTATCCAAATGACAGTTTAATAGAGCATTAAGTAATGTTTGTATGAACTGAATTATTTGAAACATTTTAATATTTGAAGAAGAGTTCTTGATAAGCCCTTTCTAAATTTGCAACATACATACCTAATATAATGTGTATTTTAATTTTTTGTTTCACTGTTAATTCTCATGAGAAAGCATTTAAATTGCGCTCAGACTTTAAGAATTTAGGACTCCTCTTAGGAATTAAAACAATATTAAATATTGTTGCAAAAAGAATAATTGAAAAAAAAAATTGTAGTGGAATATAGTGGTGTAGTAAAGAGCGTTAGGCTTCTATAAGGCTCATATTTTTAGACATACTTTGAAAGAAGTTCCAAACATGTGTGTGTTTCAAAGCGTAATTTCATGCTTTATACATTCTTTGCACAGTTATTTGTTAAATCATGACTTGTTGTATCCTATAAAAATGTTTCCAAAAATTGCGAGTCTCAAATATAAGTGTAATTTTATGTATCTGTTTTGCTTTTTAAATAATTTATGTTAAACGTATTTTAATTTTAAAATTTATATTACATGAATATAGTAATCACATTTAGAATTTATACGAAAACAGAAGTAGTATTTCGAAAATTTGCAATGTTTTAAATGAAATTATTATTATATATATTGTGTAAAATTATAAAAGTACATAATGAATATAAATTGATATTGATTTATAAAACCTTAAACCACTAAACAGGAGGGAGGGGAGATCTGTACTGACAACCTTATGTGCGAAAAAGAATAATAAGAAAAAAATCAGTATTGGCTGATTAATATAAAATCTTCGTATGAAAAACTTACAATAAAGCGGTTATTTTTTAACAACAGTTTTTGAGTGTTTTTTGATCAATATTGATTTAATACATTGAAATATATTGATAGTGTTCGTCATTTATGCTTCATTAAGTGCTTTACTTCACTATATACATCTTTTTAGTGTGCATTTGTATATCGTTTTATAAATATTATAATTATAGCCATGAAATCATTTGTGAATAATACATGCACTATATTTTTGTAATATAACTCAATATAACTGGGTTTATAATACACTATCTAAGACAAAAAAATCAACGAACCCCGAAAAAAAATACAATAGTAATGAAACTGTACATGCAAGTACCTGTCGACCGAATATGCAAATGATAAAAGAAATCGCAGTCAATGAATTAATAGTCGAAACTATAGCACATTGAAACTGAGCACCATGGTGATGTATATAAGGAGAGAACCTGCTTTCAACAAAAAAACGTGCAGTGGATTTCGATTACGTTTACGTACCTTGGTTGTAACAGTGCCTCCCCGCCGACGAAGTCGCGGACACTACGAGCATATGAAGAAGTTTGAAAGAGGGCGTGCGGTCGGATTGCATGGGGCTGGATGGGCACACCGACAAGTCGCTCAGCATTTAAGTAGGACCAATGCAGCAATTAGAAAATGTTGGCAGGAATCTGTCCGTAATTGCAGATTTCAGCGCCAAGTGGGTAGCAGATGACCTAGAGTGACGACAAAAAGGGAAGATAGAGCGATTGTCAGAGCAGCCGTGACAGCACGAGATTCGACGTTATCAACCATCCAACGAGGAACAAACACTGAAGTGACCTTGTATCTAAGTTCCCCTTGTAAGTGACCTACGTACATTGCTTGTAATAATGCCTAGCCTGCGAATTCGTGGCCACTGCGACTATATGAAGGAGTTTTAAAGAGAGCGTGCGGTCGGACTGCATGAAGCTGGATGGGCACACTGACGAATCGCTCGGCATTTGGGTAGGAGCTATGCAGCAATTTGACGATGTTGACAGAAATAGGTCCAGAATTGCAGAATTCAGCGGTAAGCAGGCAGCGGACGCCCTAGAGTGGCGACAGAACGGGAAACTAGAGCGAATGTCAGAGCAGCTGTGAAGCACGAGTAAGTGCCGTTGGCGTTCAGAGTTTTTTTTTTCGCATCTCGTTTCATAGCAATGCACTACAACTTATTTTCATTACCATTCCTTGGCACATTCAAAAATAATTTATTGGGCGTCGTAGACGAAGTATAGGTGCATTTTGGAACGATACAATACTTGTATCTTAGCGACATTGCAATCTGATTGTGAAAGTAGCAAAAATCGATGAATGCACTGGATACCTCAGATTGTTTTCTTGTATTCTGATGGGGCTGAACGGCAATCTCGACTTGGATTTTCACGGGGACTCCATGTTTTTGCGCGCTTTGATAGAAGCTGAATTTTAAGTGTGAATATAAAAATTAATATTTATTAGAAGAAAACAAAAATGTGTTTTCTGTTAATTAATCGACATTTTGAATCAATTTAAACGACATTTAAAGGATGTTGCAATTATTGATTCCACTTCGATCGGCCAGGCAACATTGCAATCGATGTTGACGGTGATTACTGGTCAGTGGTAGGCGGCTTAATGGGCACCTTGAGTATAAATTCCGCTCCCGTACTCTTCTATTAATGGTCCAGCTGGCCACTTCCGTGATAACTACGCATCTCGTGCTATTACAGCTGCTCTGACATTCGCTCTAGTTTCCGGTTCTGTCGTCGCTCTAGGCCGTCCACTGCCTGCTTGCCACTGAAATCTGCCATTTCAGACCTATTTCTCTTAACATCGTCTAATAGCTGCATCGCTCCTACACAAACGCTGAGTGATTCGTCAGTGTAACCATTCAGGCACCTGCAGTCCGATCGCATGCCCTCTTCCAAACTCCTTTGTTGTCGCAGTGGCTGCAAATTCGCCGGCGAGGCATTGTTACAAGCAAAATACGTAGGTCATTTACGAGGGGTACCTAGGTAAAAGGTCACTTCCGTGTTTGTCACACGTTGGATGGCTAATAACGACGAATATCGCGCTGTCAAAGCTGCTCTGACAATCGGTCTATCTTCCCTTTCTGTCGTCGCTCTAGACCGTCCGCTGCCCTCTTGTCGCTGAAATCCGCCATTGCGGACCCATTCCTGCCAACATAATCTAATAGCTGCATCGCTCCTACATAAATGCCGAGCGATTCTTCGGGGTGTCCATCCAGCCCCATGAAGTCCGAACGCACGCCCTCTTTCAAACACCTTCATATGCTCGTAGTGTCTGCGAATTCATCGGTGGGACATTGTTACAACAAAGGTACGTAAACGCAATCGAAATCCACTGCAAACCTGTTCTTGAAAGCAGGTTCGCTTCTTATATACATTACCATGGTGTCAGTTTCAAAGCGCTGTAGTTCTGACTATTGATTCATTGACTGCGTATTTTTAACACTTTACAACAAAGTTGAAAAGTGTTCATGACTTTGTTCATTCTGTCTGTCTGTCTGTCTGTCCGTTAGCGCGATAACTGCCGTAAAAATGACTTAATCAAAATGAAATGTTAGTATGTTGTTCAGACGGTCTGTAAGACCTATGGGAATATAAATGAATAATATCACCCAATTAGTTTTGGATTGAACCCGGGTTGAAAAAATGAAATACATTGAGCCCTATGGGACCTAATTTTTCAAACATTTTTTAAGCGGATTCAAAATTCACAAGTTGCTTCGAAAATTTTAGGAAATATTCAAATTGTTCCATAAAATATAAAAAAAAAAATTCAGCGAAATAAATTCAGTAGTTTTTTAAATAAAAATTAAAATAATAATAACACCTCTTATATGAAGCGATCACGTGACCATGATATTAAAAGATCACATGACTCACTTCAAAATGATTTATGGCATCCATATTGTCTCAAAATCGTGATTTGTAAAGTTCCTTTAATTCATATTGAGTGTTGCATCCATCTTAAAACCACTTTGTTTTTGCTTAAATTCTGTGCATTTGCATACTGAAACAACGCAATTAAAATATATTTGAGTTTAAATGCTCATCCAAATTTGATTATTTCTACAACGAAGCCTGTTCACCTATGTAAAATGTAAACAGCAAAATATGCAGAATGAGTTGTATTAGAATAGCTGTATTTCTTTAATACAACATCATTTAGTTCATGGCGTCTGCATAGCTGTTATGAATCAAATATTCATTGATTTTACAAAGAGAAGGACGATTTTTTTCGATGAATTTTTACGCATAGAGTTTAATTAGTTGTAGCTCCATGGTCTTAATTTTTAAATGAAATAAATTATTATAGTCTTGTGATGAATGACATGAATGGGAAATTATTTATGAATGAAATGTTGCTTTTATAGAGAGAGCCAGGCGTGTTATTTTTTCTATGAAGTCATTTGAATGAATTTCAGTTGTTTTCTATGAAGTTTTCAAATATAATAAATTATCATAGTATTATGATAATTCTAAAATTATTACCGAGGAATGTATCACATTTTAGAGATGTTTAAACCATGCAATTTATATTTCAATGCTGTCATTTGAATGAAGTTCATTTTTTTCGATGAAGATTTAAGTTTTCAAATATAATAAATTAATGTAGTATTGTGATAAGTTTTAAAATATTACCGAGGAATGTATTGCATTTTAGACATGCTTGATTAAAATTGCATTGAAGTTGGAAAGTGTTTCATAATTAATGCTTTAAACATGATTGATCTTTATTATTTATCATTTGCATATTCGGTCGACAGGTGTCTGCATGTACAGTTTCATTTCTATCGTATTCTTTTTCGGTGCGCTTTGATTTTTTTGTCTTAAAGTGTATTATAAACCCAGTTATATTGAGTTATATTACAAAAATACAGTACATGTATTATTCACAAATGGTGTTATTTATAGCTATATTTACAATATTTATAAAACAATATACAAAAAAAGATGTATATTATGAAGTAAATCATTTATTGAAGCTTTAATGAGGAACAATATCAAGATATTTCAATGTATTATATCAATATTGATTTAGAAAAACTCAAAAACTTTTGTTGAAAAAATAAACGCTTTATTGTATGTTATTTATACGAATATTTTATATTAATTCAGTCAATACTGACTTGTTTCTTATTATTTCTTTTCGTGTATAAGGCTGTCAGTACATATTTCCCCTCAGTCCTGTTTTGTGGTTTAAGGTTTAATAAATCAATATCAATTTATATATTCATAATTTAGTTTCATAATTTCACACAATATGTATAATAATAATTTCATTAAAAAAATTGAAAATTTTCGAAATATTTCTTCGATTTTCGTATAAATTCTAAATACGATTATTATACTATCAGGAAATTTAAATTTTAAAATGAAAATTAGTTTAACATAAATTATTTTAAAAGCAAAACAGATACATAAAATTATACTTATTTTTTGATTCGCAATTTTTGAAACCACTTTTATAGGATACAACAAGACATGATTTAGCAAATAACTGGGTAAGAGATGTTTAAAACATGAAATTACTTTTTGAAACACACACACACGTTTGGAACTTGTTTCTGCGTAGGTTTAGAAATATGAACTTTATTAAAGCCTAACTGTCTTTACACCACCAAATTGTGTGTGTGTGTCTTTTCACTACAAAATGTTCTTTTTTTAATAATTCTTTTTGCAACAATATTTAGTATTGTCTTAAATTCTAAGAAGAGTCTTAAATTCTCAAAGCCTGATTACAATTTAAAAGCTTTCATATGAGAATTAACCATGAAATCATAAAATTCAGATACTCATTATATGAGTTATTTCTGTTCTAAATTTAGAAAGAGCTTATCAAGTACGCTTTTTAAAATACTTTCAATAGGTATTAAAATGTTTCAAATAATTCAGATCATAAAGAACATTACTTAACGTTCCATTAAACTGTCATTTGGATAAGTAGTTTCATTCATTTCAAAAAATATCATTGATAAAATACATTTGAAGCAAAATTAAGCTTTGCAGAATATATGAGATGATTATAAAAGTATAAAAAATTATATCCTTGCAAAATAATTGTTCTTTAATATTAAAATTTAGTGTGCCAATGATATAACATGTTTTCATAAATTATATAGATATCAAACAAAACATGCTCTTTAACTATACATATTTAAAAGAGGCAATTTTTATACATATTACGAAATTTTAAATGATTGAACAAACTAAGCAAAAACATTTAATATATTATTAAGCATTTTATTTAATATATTATTAGATATGTACTTATTTTCTATATTAAGTATGCATTTCAGCATGAAACATTAATAAAAATTTACATTTAAAATAATAATGGAAATTTTAAAATACGATTACATTACTAATGAAATTAATTATGCATTTTAGCATGAAACATTAATAAAACTTAAAATTTACATTAATAATGGGAATTTAAAATGGAAAGATTTTTCACAATTTAAAGTCTACGTTCAAAGCAAAACTTTAAGGCTTACAAATTTCGAAACGAAATTCAGTTCAATAAATTACACTTCAATACAGTATATTCTTTATCATATATATGTATTTAGATCTAGTGTACCAGTTCATCTGCATAATCTTCAGTAACGGAAATTCTCGGTTACAATTCAATTTGAAAGTACATAATTTGCAGTTTTGTGAAAGTTTCATGTTATATCTGAAAATTTTATCCACTTCAAATTTTATTAGCATATAAAAATACTCTAAATTTTACATTCTGATGAATAATATTTTTGAATTAACAGTTGTACTTTTAATTAACGTTAGCTTTTTTTTCTACCACAAAGCAGGTGGTTTTACTCACATGTAATGGATCACTTAGGAGAAGAACGTTTTAGCTAGCATTTACTTTAGCTGAAGTTCTCGCCAGCAGACTGTATATAAATATCACTTACAAATAACGGTAGTCTGGGTGCAGTTTAGTGACCCACATGGAGACCACCCACAGACCACGCAAACCCGGCTGTGTATGTTTAAGAATATGTGGAATAAATGCTGATGTGGGCTGTCATGACTTTCCTTATGTAATGCAATGAATTCACTCGTTTTACAGTCAAAAAATAATGTATAAGATCTCAGTTACTGTGTTTTAACGTTGAATTGTACATTCGGTGATTTTCCGAATGACAACATGTAAGATTATTTCAAAGTAGCCAATTTAATTATACTTCGAGCAACTCTAAATAAATAATTATCAATAATGATAACATCCTCAATAAGCGACATAATTCATATATTAAAATATGTGTAATTTAATTAATCAATCAGGCGTCATTTTTCTTAAATTAGCGTCAATATGCAATTTTGACAATATTTTCGTCTATCTGGGATGAAATATTGCCCAATTGGCGATACGTCGCTAGATTACACGTCAAATTCGCCAAATGTATTAGCAAGTGTTACAGACAAACGGAGAGCAAAGCATTTCTTATATATTAGAAGGTATACCTGTCATATGACGGAAATCAGAATTTGCGAATCATTACTTCCTATTTGGTGTCATTTTTAACACTTTATAACATAGTTGAAAAGTGTTTATGTCTTTATTTATTCTGTCTGTCTGTCTGTCTATCTGTCTGTCCGTTAGTACGGTAACTGTCGTAAAGATGACTTTCTCAAAATGCAATTTTATTATGTTTTTCAGACGGTCTGTGGGACCTATGGGAATATAAATGAATTATATCACCCAATTAGTTTTGGATTGAACCCGGTTTAAAAAATGAGACATTGAACTCTACGGGACTTAATTTTTCAAACATTTTTTAAGCGAAATTAAAATTCACAAATTGCTTCGAAAGTATTAAGAAATATTCAAATTATCCCATGAAATGTATAAAAAAATTCAATAAAATATGTTAGGTTGTTTTTTTAATAAAAATTATTTAATATAGGGAGAAAAACAAATTCAAATAAATTCTGAAATTTGCTATATCCTCCAGAAAGAAAAAAGTGATATGTTTTATAATAAATATCTTCCCAAGCGTTTAATTTTTTTTAAATATAAGAGAGGTTTCACATTTTAAAATAGATATGGTAGATAACAATTTTTAAAATTTAAAATTTTATATAATTTTTCATGATTGATCGTCGTCTGTCTGTCTGTCATTTTATACTTATTTGATGGCGTTTTTAATGCACTTTCCTACGGCCTAGAATGTTGAAATTTAGTACACAGCTTAAATTTGTAGAACATTTTATTCTACAAAAATTTGGTGGGTCCTCAAATATATATCCCACATTTTTTTTCGAAATGTCCTGCAAATAATCCGCGTTCACTTCTATGAATCATTTTTGTAAGATTGTTAAAAATTTTGATGTAGGCAGCACATGATTTTCCCTGCAGACTCATATTCACATTCTCTTTATTTCTTCACTAATAATTGAATTATCTGTACAATATATCACCCTTAAGTATTTTAAATGACACAGAACTTGCACGTTAAACTTAAATTCGGTTCTCATTTGATAGCTGGACTTATTATCTAAGGTGGCATAGCGAAAACGCGAAAAAGCTAAAATATCTCAACTGCTAGTCCTATAGTAATCGGGTTAGTCTTATTCTTTTTGCTGTCAAAAATCAAGTATAAAATAAGCATTTAATTGATATAATTGAGGACACGTAGTCTTTTCTTTTTAGATTTATCGATTTTTGCGGGCCATTTTGCAAAAACAGCCCGTTCCTTTTCACCGAATCGTACCAGAATAACTTACAAATGATTTATATACCAAATTTTGTTAAATTTTTTCCATTACTTTTTAGCTAGAGTGGATAAAGGCAATTTTTGCCGGCCATTTAGCAAAGAAGGCAGATTCTTTTATTACGAATTGTACTAAAATCCAATGAACGATAGAGTTTCCCACCAAAACCTTACATATCAAATTTTATGAAATTCAGCCCATTAGTTTTTCAGTTAAGAGTGGATAAAATAGCTTCATAGACACACAGAAACACACACAGATGTCTCCCTAAAAATAGTTTCTTCGTGTTCTAGAAGTCCCAAAACGTGTAGATCCTTCGATAATTCGAGTTCCGAACTTTGGCACGATTCCAATACTTTGAATGCATACACACACACATATATTATCTGCGTATCTGTGTATTATCTGTGTATCTAAATTTTGTGCCTACGCAATTGCAACAGTTGTGATTTCAAATGATCCCTAAATTTTTATTATTTCTGCAACGAAGCATAATTTTAACTTATGCAGAATGCAAATATCTCAAGCGATTGTAAGTTGATTTATATAAGATTTATATAAGATTGCTGATATTTTACACTCAAAATTATTTAGCTCTGGAGTCTGGAATACAAGTTATATGAATGAAATGCTCATTGATTTTGCATAGAGAATCAGACGATTTATATTTCGATGAAGTTTTAAATATTTAAGTATAATAAATTACTGTAGTACTGTGATAATGTAAAAGATATCACCGCAGAATGTATCACATTTTAGAGATTTTTAAATGAAATTGTATTTCAGTTAGAAAGTGTTTCATAATCAATGCTTATGCATGATTGATATTTCCTGTTAACACTTTACAACATAGTTCCAAAGTGTTTATGACCTTATCCATTCTGTCTGTCTGTCCGTTAGCACGATAACTATCGTAAAAATGATTTTATCAAAATGAAATTTTAGTATATTGTTCAGACGGCCTGTGGAACCTAAGGGAATATACTATCAACCAGTTAATTTTGGGTTGAACAAGGATTGAAAATATGAAATACATTGAACCCTATAGGACCTAATTTTTCAAACATTTTTAAGCGAATTCAAAATTCACAAATTCCTTCGAAAGTTCTAGGAAATATTCAAATCGTCCAATAAAATATATATAAAATAATTCAGCAAAATATATTCAGTAGTTATTTAAATAAAATTTAAAAATTATAATTACATCCTTTATATAAAGAGATCACGTGGCAATTATATGAAGAGATCAAGCAACCCACTTCAAAATAAAATATGACATCCAACTTGTATCGAAATCGTGATTTTTAAAGTTCTTTAATTCACATTTAGTGCTGTTTCCGTCCTAAAACTGCTTTATTCTTGCTTACATCATGCGCATCTACATACTGAAACAACGTAATTACAATGTTTTTCAGTTTAAATGATCATCAAACTTTGATTATTTCTACAACGAAGCCTGAATTTCACTTATGGAGATTGTAAACGCATCAAGCTGTAAGTTAAGTTGTATAAGAATTGCTGCATTTCTTTAACGCAAAATTATTCAGCTCATGGAGTCTGTAGTGTTGCTGATATGAATGAAACATTCATTGATTTTACACATAGAAGAAGACGATTTTTTCGATACAGTTTCAAACATAGAGTTAAATTAATTGTACCTCGATTTTTTTAAGTTTTTAACAAAAAACTGTTATTACAGTATTGTGCGGTATGAAAGGAATGGAAAACAGTTTATGAATGAAATGCTGGTTTTATAGAGAGAGCCAGAATATTTATATTTCGGTGACTTCATGTGAATAACATTCATTTGTTTTCGAAGAAGTCTTCAAATATAATAAATTATTGTAGTATTATGATAATTTTAAAAATATTACCGAGGAATGTATCGCATTTTAGAGATGTTTAAACCAGGCTGTTTATATTTCAGTGTCGTCATTTGAATAAAGTTCATTTTTTCGATGAAATTTTAAGTTTTCAAATATAATAATTTCTTGTAGTATTGTGATATTTAAAAAAATATTACTTAGGCAGGTATCGCATTTTAGAGATGTTTATATAAAATTACATTAAAGTTGGAAAATGTTTCATAATCAATGCGTTATGCATGAATGACCTTTCTTGTTATCAATTTAGCTACCTTTTGTCACATCTACAACATTTAGAATAATCGCCAAGTTGACGAAATCCTGATAAATTTCAAGCCAAGCATATAGATAGTAAATACTCCATGCATTATATATATATATATATATATATACATACATATATATACATATATATATATATATATATATATATATATATATATATATATATATATATATATATATATATATATATATATATATATTAAAAAACAGCAATTAAATATGGTATATAACCTTTTTCTAAGTACTGCATTTGATAACGTTCATTTTAAACATTTATTCTATGATTTGCTCATTACCAGAAGTAAAAATCTTAATGGTTATTTATATGTCACAGACGTAAACTTTAATGACGAATCAAAACAAAATACTAAAATAAACGAATATTGTACCTTGAATTTTACTAATTCTGTCTTAAATAATCTGAAGATAAATAATTTTTTAAAATCGGTTTCCAATTACTTTCCAGTCAAACATGTAAATCCTAAAATTGCTTATAAATATGATAAACCGCTAGGACGTTATATTTTCAACTATAATCAAATTGCCAAATCAGTAGATATTAATCAAAACTATGAATTGGATAAAGAGTCATATTGCCACTGTCATTTAGAAAAATACAAAGACTTCGTAGATAAACACCATGGGCATGTTATAACGGGAAATCTAAATATTATTAATTAGGATGCACTAAGATCACTGATGTTACTGGGTACTAAGTACCGTCTACCTACTAAATTTAAACATAAATTAATTTGTAAAGGTTTATTTCTTGACTTAAATAAATTTATCTATAAAATCAGTTATAAATATCAAATCCCTGTAGAAGCCTTTAAACCCTGGAGAGTCTTAATAGAGCAATACTTAAATCATTATATATATAATCAGAAAATTAATAATTCATATAAACTTAATTCAATTAAAAATGATATTAAAGAAATACAAAATGATTTTGTCATTACATATGTCGATAAAGCATGTGGAAACTACTCAATTATATGTAAATATTACTATAAAAATACCCTTCAGTCACACTTACTTAATAATCAAATCTATAATTTACATAAAACTAACCTTAAAATCTTATACAATAGAATATCAGCCAAATATAAGCAAATCCATCTAAAAAATAGTTGTAATAACATTCCATATATTGTTTTAGTACCCAAGTTTCATAAATCCCCTGTTGCTTTTCGAACCATTACCAGTGGGCATAATTCTTACATTACTAATGCTGGAAAATTATTATTAAAGATATTACATGAAATATCCTTGTCAGATGAAATCTCAAATAATTGTCATATTGAAAAAACAGTTTTGAATTAGTTAAGAAATTGAAAACTCTTACAAATATTCGTAATATTTATATCTTTGATTTCAAAGATTTGTTTAATAATATTAATATAGATGATCTGTATAAAGTTATATTAGGAATTTTTGAAAAATATAATATCAACCTAAAATATTCAAATTTTCTATTTAAAAAATTACTTAACTTCACTCTTTATGAGAATTATATTCAACATGGTGGTACTTTTTTTAAACAACAGGTTGGTATCCCACAAGGGGGGTGTGCCTCATCATTGTTAGCTAATCTGTATTTATTCTTCTATGAAAAAAACATTAATCCAAGCTTGCATAATATGCACATGTTTAGATATTTAGATGACATTTTATGTGTATCCCCAAATAATAATATCCCTATAGTATTAAACTTTTATCCAAAAAATTTACAATTAAATGCAAGTAATAATGACACAAATGTTGCAAACTTTTTAGATTTAAATTTAAATTTACAAAATTGTAATATGGTTATAAACTTGTATGATAAAAGACAGGATTTTAAATTTAATACATCAAAAATTCAACATTTTGACTCTTGTTTGCATATATCTGTATTTAGAAATATTATAATAAACCAGGCTCTTAGAATCAATAAAATTTGTGATGAAGATTATAAATTAGCGCACTTTATGGAATTATTGAGTACAGCGACTAATAATGCATATCCCCCCAAGTTTGTTATTAAGATTATTAACTCAGTGTATCAAATTTCACTCGATAACATCCTAGAAAACATTCCCAATTATAGTGACTAACATACAGTAGGGAAAAAAAAAAAAAAAAAAAAAAATATATATATATATATATATATATATATATATATATATATATATATATATATATATATATATATATATATATATATATATATATATATATATATATGTATATGTGTATATGTATGTATATGTGTATATATATATATGTATATATGTGTGTATGTGTGTATATATATATATATATTATATATAATTATTAATTATATAAATAAAAATGAAAAATAATAAACTAAGTCAAAAACATTAGAAAAATCAAAAAATAGGAAAATAAGATGCATTAACATTAATGTTTTGAATTTTATTTTCGCAAAAAAATGTAACTTTTGTCAGTATTGAAACTACGTTTTGAGCGCCCTTATAATGGTGTATAGTGGCATTCTCGATTATCCATTTTTCATATGAATTACTTGTTTAGTAGGAATTTTCATCTTTGATTCATATTCATATTCATGTTTGTATATTTGGGAAGTTGTATTCTGAATTGCTTGTCCAGTCTCCAGCTTAGACTCACTGGACGGGTTTGGGAGTAACTCCGTGAACGTTCGTACTGCCTCCCTGGTAGAATTTCGACTTGTTCATTCCGGTGCTTCTAGATTAACCTGTTGAGGTTGATCGTGTATACACGTGGTGGAAGAATGGTTCATGCCGCATGGTAATACAATTTTCTTAATGTATCCTTTTTTCATTTTTTGTTGCCTGTAGTCTGAGTTTAAGTATTTATAGTAATGTACTATTGCTTAATCTGAAACAGGCATTTGTTTGGGTTAATTGGAATTAAATGCTCAGACCTGACGATGAATTTAATTCTAATTAATCATCGAATTTGGGATGGTGCTGTTCTTTTCTCTTGTCGGCATTATGGCTTTGAATTTGCTTCTATGGTGATGTTAATATTACTTGAATTGTATTTTTTTATTTTTACATAATTCTTATTATTACATTTCAAATATATATATATATATATATATATATATATATATATATATATATATATATATATATATATATATATATATATATATATATATATATATATATATATATATATATATATATATATATATATATATATATATATATATATATATATATATATATATATGGATTCGAATGATTAATAAATGAAAGAAGTACGAAAGGATGGGGATGCTTACAAGGAAGTCGAACGGCCAAGGGGATTACGACCCCTTGTTCCAGGTTGAAGCACCTTTTTAATCCCAGGAAACGTTCCCGGAACCAGACTCGCCTGAAGCAATCCTCCACATACCGACATTCGAAAAGCAAAATCCAATCCATTGAAAGCATAACATGAAAACCCAGATCAATAAAATGGAACAATACGATTAGCAATACAACATGGATGTCTATACAACCTATACCATCCATATCAACATTGACTTTTCATTAGCGTTCATGTTCGTATAACATGTTACGGTTAAGATTCTTGCGTACAGTGTGACGTAACTATAATAGTTCATAGAATTTTGCATATAAGGAAGATATAATAAAGTTTTTAGATATAAGTATTTATTACGACAAAAAAGAAAGTATTTGTTTTAAAATGTATGATAAAAGAATGACCTTTGATGCCAGAATAAACTATATCATCAACTGGAATACCAGCTTGAGCATAGGAGTACTACGTAACTTATTACTCAATCATCTTAACAGAATTAAAAGCTTAAATACAACCAAAACTGAACGCATTATATGTGAACGTAATTTGGTATGTGAAGCGACAAAACAGCTATATCCGATACATTTCCTAAAGCATTATTCTGAATTGTGAATATATATATATATATATATATATATATATATATATATATTCTTAGTATCAGTGATTTCGTCCGTTATCCGTATGTCATATATAAAATGTGACCTTTCTTTAAATTTACAACATACATTTTCCGATATTCAAAATATCAGGATATATATATATATATCCAATATCCAAAATATCAGGAAAATTTATCAACAACGAACGTATATCCTATTTCTACCAATAATTCTGTATAAATATCTATATAGGAAAATTATGTCGGAGGTAACTGCCTCCTCCATGCTGCTTTTAGAGGACTGGAGTTGTTATTTTCTAGCGGCAGTATTGCAATGACATTGAAGCCGTAAATTAGAACTATGATCGTCAGTATTTTGCAGAAAATAATTCATACTTACATTTAAATACTCACGATTTTCGTACAATTGAATTGTATTTCTTCAGACTTCAACTTCTTAAGGATTTCTGGAACTGAGGCAGAACTTTTTTTAATCCAGCTATATTAAATTTTCATTCGAAAAAAATTACATACCATCTTGTTCCATTTATTAACTCTTATAGAAAATTATTAATCTAGAGTCTCTGTTAATATCAGTGTTTTAAAGCGCAATCGTATTTCAGTTTGTTTTCGCTCTGCACGTGTTATAAATTTTCGAAAATATTTCAGAAATAAATAAAAACATTAATGCTTGGAAAGGTTATCAAAACAAGAACGATCAATATTGCTTAATACATTGAATATGAAACACGTTCCAACTTCAATGAAATTTTACTTAAACATCTCTAAAATGCAATACATTCCTCGGTAATATTTTAACACCTATCACAATACTACATTAATTTATTATATTTGAAAACCTAAACCTTCATCGAAAAAAGATGAACTTCATTCAAATAACGGCATTGAAATATAAATTGCCTGGTTTAAACATATCTAAAATGCTATATATTCCTCGGTAATATGTTTAAAATTATCATAATACTACGATAATTTATTATATTTGAAAACTTCATCGAAAACAACTGAAATTAATTCCAATGACGTCATAAAAATAACACGCTTGGCTCTCTCTATAAAAGCAGCATTTCATTCATTAACAATTTCCCTTTCATTTCAATCATCACAATACTATATTAATCTATTTTATTCAAAAATTAAGACCATGAAGCTACAAGTAATTAAACTCTATGCTTAAAACGTCATCGAAAAAAATCGTCCTTCTCTCTGTTAAATCAATGAATATTCCATTCATATCAGCTATGTAGACTCCATGAACTAAATAATTTTGCGTTAAAGAAATACAGCAATTCTTACACAACTCATTCTACATATTTTGCTGTTTACATTTTACATAAGTGAAAAATAGACTTCGTTGTAGAAATATTCAAATTTTGATGATCATTTAAGCTCAAATATATTGTAATTGCGGTGTTTCAGTATGTAGATGCACAGAATTTAAGCAAAAATAAAGCGATTTTTGGACGGATACAACACTCAATATGAAATTAAAAGAAATTTAAAAATCAAGATTTTGAGACAAGATGGATGCCATATTTCATTTTGAAGATGGTCACGTGATCTTTTCATATCATGGTCACGTGATCGCTTCATATAAGAGGAGTAATTATTATTTTAATTTTTATTTAAAAAAATACTGAATATATTTCGCTGAATTTTTTTTATATATTTTATGGAACAATTTGAATATTACCTAAAATTTTCGAAGCAATTTGTGAATTTTAAATCCGCTTAAAAATGTTTGAAAAATTAGGTCCCGTTGGGTTCAATGTATTTCATTTTTTCAATCCGGATTCAAAATTCAAAATTAATTGGACGATATCATTCATTTATATTCCCATAGGTCCTACAAACCGTCTGAACAACATACTAAAATTTCATTTTGATTATGTTATTTTTACGGTAGTTATCGTTCTAACGGACAGACAGACGGGCATACAGACAGAATGAATAAACAAAGTCATATACGCTTTTCAACTTTGTTTTAAAGTGTTAATAACACGAACTTTATCGGAAAATAGGGCAACATAAACTTTGCCGAATATTTTTAGGACTGTTTGGATAAGGTTAAACAAAACAAGAAAGATCAATCATGCATAAGCATTGATTATGAAACACTTTCCAACTGAAATGTAATTTCATTTAAAAATTTCTAAAATGTGATTCATTCAGTGGTAATATATTTTACATTATCACAGTACTACAGTAATTTATTATACTTAAATATTTAAAACTGTATCGAAATATAAATCAACTGATTCTTTATGCAAAATCAATGAATATTTCATTCATATAACTTGTATTCCAGACTCCAGAGCTAAATAATTTTGTGTGAAAAAAATTCAGCAATTCTTATGTAATTCATCTTACAATCGCTTGAGATATTTGCATTCTGCATATGTTAAAATTAGGCTTCCTTGAAGAAATAATAAAAGTTTAGGGATCATTTAAAATCACAACTATTGTAATTGCATAGGCACGGAATTTAGATACACAGATAATACACAGATAATATATATGTGTATGTGTATGTACTCAAAGTATTGGAATCGTGCCGAAGATCGGAACTCGAATTTTCAAAGTATCTACACGTTTTGGGACTTCTAGAACACGGAAAAACTACTTTTAGGAAGACGTCTGTGTGTGTAAGGGTGTATCTGTGTATGTTTCCGTGTGTCTGTGTGGATATTACATCCACTCTAATTGAAAAACTAATGGACCGAATTTCATACAATTTGGTAGGTATGTTTTTTGTGGGAAATCCTGATGTTCATTAGATTATAGTACGATTCGTAATAAAAGAATCTGCCTTCTTTGCGAAATGGCCGCAGAAATTGCCTTTATCCACTCTAGCTAAAAACTAATGAACCAAATTTAACAAAATTTGGAGTATAATATTTCAATAACCTACAAGTGATTTATATACCAAATTTAACAAAATTTTGTATATAAATCATTTGTAGGTTATTCTACTACGATTCGGGAAAATGGAACGGCCTATTTTTGCGAAATGGCCAGCAAAAATCGTTATATATAAAAATAAAAGACTACGTGTGCTCAATTATATCAATTAAATTCCTATTTTATATGTGATTTTTGACAACAAAAAGAATAAGACTAACCCCATTACTCTAGGACTAGCCGTTCTTGAGATATTCTAGTTTTTTCGCGTTTTCGCTACGCCACCTTTGACAATAAGTCTAGCTATCAAATGAGAACCAAATTTAAGTTTAACGTGTAAATTCAATGTCATTTAAAATACTTATGTTGTGCAGATAAACTCAAATTATCATTGAATAAATAAAGAGAACGAATATGAGTCTGCAGAGAAAGACATGTGCTGTCCACATCAGAATTTTTAACAATATTACACCAATGATTTATAGAAGTGAAAGGGGATTATTTTCAGGCCATTTCGAAAAAAATGTATGATCTATATTTAAAGATCCATCAAATTTTTGTCGAATAAAATGTTCAACAAATTTAAGCTGTGTACCAAATTTTAACTCTCTAGGACGTAGGAAAGTGCATTTAAAATGCCATCAATTAAATTTATCATGAAGAGTTATATAAAATTTATATAAAATGAAAAATTGTTATCTACCAAATTTATTTTAAAATATGAAGCCACTCCCATATGCAAAACGTTTAAACAAATGGAGAGATATTTATTATATAATATCTCTCTCTTTTCTTTCTGGAAGATATCATAAAGTCAGAATTTAATTGAATTTGTTTTTTTCCCTATATTAAATAATTTTTTTAATTAAAAAACTACTTAACATATTTTACTGAATTTTTTTTTATATATTCTATGGGATAATGTGAATATTTCCTAAAAAATTCGAAGCAATTCGTGAATTTTAAATTTACTTAAAAAATGTTTTAAAAATTAGGTCCCATAGGGTTCAATGTATTTCATTTTTCAACCCGGGTTCAATAAAAAACTAATTGGGTGATATTATTTATTTATATTCCCATAGGTCCTACAGACCGTCTGAACAACATACTAAAATTTCATTTTGATAAACTCATTTTTACGGCAGTTATCGTGCTAACGGACAGACAGACAGACAGACAGACAGACAGACAGACAGACAGACAGACAGAATGAACAAAGTCATAAACACTTTTCAACTTTGTTGTAAAGTGTTAAAAATCATCCAAAAACAAAAACGAAAGGAAGGAAAAGGTGAAAAGAGAATGAAAAGGAAACTTGCAGGCAACGGAATCTGGAAGAAAAATATTCTTAATATTTTAAATGTTTACGATGGTTTCGTAATAAACTCGATTTTCATAGGATTAAAGCATCATTGATTTAAAATGAAAAATAATTCAGACCTGTTTCAAATATTTAACGTTACACTTCTTTCATATTTGTACATTAAAACGTATTGGTAATGAAAAAACGTATTTTACTTTTATATATAGCATTATCAATTTATCCATTTTATGACCGGATTAAGTCATTTTTCAAAACATTTTGCATCCAACAATGGGTAGACGATGTCATAAAATATAAAAATTTTTAACTGTTTATAAAGACTACATATAAATGGAATCTGGTATTTTTATATAATTCTAGCCATAAAGTTCGTCCAAAAGTTAACATTACTGATCTCATAAAGTTTCAGAAAAGAAAATATAATCGCCATACGAAAATTATGTTCATGAGAAAAATATACAGAAAATATAATTGCCTATTACATTCACTCTAAACACAAGAAAATTAGCAAAAATTGAATAAAAAAATATTTGAAAAAAAAAGTTTTATCTTTCTTTATACATGTGAGATGAATAAATAATCCGCATATGGAATATAAAATTCGGTTATTTATATGCGAAAGGTTGGTTAATGGCGAAAAATCCTACTTTATATGATATCTACATATTTTATTTCTAAAAAAAATAGTGATAACTATTTCTGCCTTCAACATGCTAAAATAAACATATTGGACAAAAAAATACCACAAAATGGTATTATATTTAAACTGGTTTCAAATTTTAAATTTTTATTATTTTTTATTAATTGGTGTTACAATCTTCATATTATAGCCGTTAACATTAACGATATCAAACAGTCTTTCGTTACAGAGTTACAACCTTTGACTTTCTAGAACAATCATGCTTTTTAAGTGTAGAAAGTCATGTATTAATAATTTTATATTTCTGTTATGAGGAATACTTTATTATCAATTGGTTTTCGGTACTAGTAAAGTTTTATGCACATTTGCCTTTGATTAGCTATGTGGTGTGGTGGATTTTACACATAAATACAATAAAACTTAAACACATAAATACATTAAAGATACTCACCAAATAGTTCCACCAGGCTCAACCGCGTTAACGTATAGTGGGTTCCGATTGAACCAAAGTACATTGCGTTTTGTTAAAATAATTAATCACTCCCTTTTTGTGGCCAACTAACAATTTATTTATAGAACACATGAATCTCAATTTTAAACATTTATATACAAAAATACACAATTACAAATGAGTTCCAAATTTACCTAACTTGACCTCGGAGTACACAGTTTATTTAGCATTACTTTGCATATTTATAAAATCCAAACTTGTAATCAATTACTTTTGTTAAGAACACCATATGTATATTCAATTTTGCAAAAACTCCCATTTAGCACAACCTTGCCCTTACACTATTGGATTACATCAGTTACGTAAACATCCATGTACACATTTTAAAATCAATATATAATTTTCATACCTTCATACATAGGACTCTCACTGAGTGCTGTAGCCGACCTCTGCACGTAGGAAAGGGTGGCACGGTTAAATGAAGTTTGTTATCTTTATTTGAATAGTTCATGGAAAACACTACCAGTCTGGGAAAACACTGTTGCGTATCATCCGGTGACGAAAATTTTGCCAAGTATTATTTTGGAGATGGACACACTGTCCACTTTCCCTCTCCTCCTCTTAAACGATGGCTTAAGTCCCAGCGGCTCTTGAGTGAACATGCGGACAGGCCCTTGCCTAATATATACGTTTTCGTAGAGATTCGTCTGCTGCTTAGGAGCCCTGGATAGATGCTCTGCAAATATTCCGTACACGCAGTATTTCAGTTACCACGGCTTAAATGCAGCTACAGGAGCAAAGGTCCTACACCGCGCCGTTTGGTGGCAGAGCTGTGTTGCACTGCAACCACAAAAACAATGACGAGAAGCTGCACTTTGTAGGTGGTCTGCTGCTTAGGAGCCCGTGATAGGTACCCCTACAAGACTCAGCCCACGTACTTTCGTAGTGAAGATTTGGCTGAAAATAGTCGAAACCGTTCTAAAAATAGATGTGACTACGCCCTGTCACAGCTGCAATTAAATAGAAAGCTGTTTCTGGAAAATATATATATACTACTCTAGAGTATGTTACCCCTGGTTAGGCAACATGCGCCGGTTCAGTGAAACTTGTAGAAACTGCCGCACGACAAGTGCCGTCAAGTGCCGTCTACTTCGTTGCACGGATGCGTTCCTAGCACATGTGCTCAAAGGAACCCAGGAGAACTTTCTTCATCAAACATCAGATTGCGTCTGAACTTTTTTTCAAATTTCTAAAACTTCCAGAATTTTAAAACAAGGGGAGCGACAAAAAACAGGGAGGAAATCCCCCCAACTCTCATTCGCTGTTCCCAAACACTATAAAAAAGGAGGAGGTCCAAAAATGCTTCACCATTGGTCTTTGAAGCGACGCTCATTTTTTATGCGCTCCACTAAAATACAAGAACCAGAGGGCATTCTCGACAACCGGGTGGCCCCAAGGACGTACCCCGACGCGAGCCACACCTGACAGGGCTATAAATTTTCAAAGATTTGTAGCTCAACTTTGACATTTTGCTGCAATTAAATCTCTGAATATTTACAATCCATGTCAGTGCGCACACAACCCAACGGCGCCAAAAAATCCCAATTCCGTCTGTGCAAAGGCCTAGCTATAAACATAAATCACAAACATAGTATACATTTTAAATTACAATACACATTCCCGTTTTTCCCAGGGTTACGTATCAAGATATGTGATTACAGTATCACAAGCTACAATTTTTTTTTGTTAAACACAGATTATTAATTTAAATACAATTACAGAAATACATCTGGGTATATATTTTGAAATAAAGAAATATTAACAATACATTAGTTTTCAACGTATTCCAGCTGAAGTCGAACACATCATCCTTAAATAATTTTTCTCCTAATAAATATGTTATATCGAAAACAATTTAAGATTTCAAAGAATGTCAAATTAATATCAAAAAGAAATATTCGGTCAATTAGTAGCATGAGAAACATATTTAAACAGAAAGCATTATAAAGCAGATCGTAGACTTTTCAGAAGCTGTATTAACAATTTTAACAGAAATTGTTGAAGGATTAAACAATGACAAACATAACGGAACCAAATAGAAATAAGCTTTTAGAAATAGAAAAAGGGCAGACAACAATGTGCAAAGAAGTTTATACGAAGCGGATACTAGAAGAAAGCCTTCATTTCTACTTCAAATGTTTAAAAAATGATTCATAAGTAGATGTTACAGTACTGCAATAGATAACTTAGTTGTCAATTAAATTGGTTGTGTATAGGATTGCTCAAATTCGCTTACAATAAGAACTATTCCCAGACAACGGCATTTCATATTAAATTAAAATCATTTAATATACATGAAACAAGTAAGTTAAAAAATTTAATGTTTTGGAAATTTGTAAGGAATTACCTAACAAGAAAATAGCGATGTATGTAGGGGGAATTTAAAGGCAGGATTCAAATCTTTCCCGAAAGTAAATCTTCATGGAAATTTCCTTAGCATATTATTTTGCACCTGCATATTAGTTAATATTTTAGGAGTATCCCCCAAATCTCTGCAAATGTATGTTGAAATTACTTCACAGATTAAAAGAAGCAGTGTGGAATTTTCTGAAATCAGTAGATCCTGGTTGATTCCCGCCCCCAGCGAATTTCTTTTAACTTGAGTGAAATCTACTGCTCTACAATTCGTAGTTATAATCTTCGTCCAAATTTCCAACTAATAATATATATATATATATATTATTAGTTGGAAATATATTGTATATTGATTATTAGGTGTATATTGATTATTAGGTGTATATTGATTAGGTGTATATTGATTATTAGGTGTATATTGATTATTGATTATATGTTGATTATTAGGATTTTTTTAAACATAAATATAAACATATAAGATAAAAATATTTAAACTGTAAAGTATATTTATTATTGACCATAAATTTGAATACAACAGGTATAAATTGAAAATTTAAGACTATTTCAATGTATTTTACACAATCAAAATGAAAAATAAAATAGTTTAACAATTTTAATTTTTAAATGTTAAATCAGTTTTTAATATTCAAAAAATTGCAAAAAAATGTATAAGTAAAAAGTTAATATTGCTTCAAACTTTAATTTAGAGATTTAGCATAATATTTACATATATTACATTTTACTTTAAATTGAAATAATTGAAGTGCAAACTAATTTTTTTAGCTAACCAAAGCTAACGAAAAAGCTAGCGAAAAAAACTATAAACTGTTCCAGATATTAATATATATTTTTTTCATACGATGCTCTGCAAATAAAGATAAATAATTAAGATAGGTAAGGGTTAAGTAAAAGAGAATAAATTTAGAATTCAAAATAAAATTCAGCAGAAAATCCTTTACCTTAATTCCATATTCTTTATTTCTGTATTTAAAACGTCTATTCAATTTTATGAAGAATATTTACATTTAAATCTTCTGTATTATTCATCTTTGAAAAAAAATTTCCGAAATATATATTTAAGAATTAATTATAGTTTAAAAAATTCAATAGTTTTGATTTGCATAAATATATTTAAAATAGTTTAACAAACGTTTCTTCACAGACTCATAATGAATTTTTAAAATTTAAAACAGTTTTTATTTTAAATTTCTCCTTAGATATATTTTACAAAATTAAATTCTGATAATTATTGGTTGGAATAATTCTGTCACCGGTTACTAATAAGTGTTTAAATCGATAAAATAATGTTAGTCCAGATTTCATTTCCAAATATTTTCTGAAAGTATTTTAGAATTTCAAATAATCTGTTTATGAAAAAATGGATGAAAAACGTTCCATTAAATTATTATCAGTAATTTCCTCTCCCGTTTAAAATAAATTAATAATAAATTTTAGTTGAGATACGATTAAGCTATAAAATCGATATGTCAATAATTACCCAAACAAAATACAATAGCAAAAAATACATGTAAATTTTTTATACAGTGAATGGGTATATCTCAATTTTTGTCTTTGTAATAATTATGCCCAAGATCAGCACAAGTTATTTCTTACAAACTCATTTTCCTCTATAACATGTATTTACTACTTTCCATATATAAATAGTACAGCGTATAGGAAAAGTATTGTAACGGTGTCGAAAGTTCAAATTTGAGTTTTCGACAGAAGTTACAGTTTCAACTCGATTCGATCGTTTTCGTCCGTGACACTAGAGAGATGATATCTCACGAACGACTAGAGTGTTTTGAATGAAATTTGATGCAAAAATTACAATCAATGAAAACTGGACGCCTATTGATTTTAAATAAAACCCAATGCTTGGACAACTTCCAAATCAAACAAAATCACATGTTTGGACGACTCCCGAATCAAAAAAAATCATATGTTCGAACGACTCCATAATAAAACAAAATCACATGTTTGGACGACTCCCGAATTTAAACAAAATTAAATGTTCGGACCGCTACCAAAACAAACAAAATCATATGTTCGGACGACTCCTAAAACAAACAAAATCATATGTTCGAACGACTCTCAAATAAAACAAAATCACATGTTTGACGACTCCCGAATCAAACAAAATTAAATGTTCGGACCACTCACAAAACAAACAAAATCATATGTTCGGACGACTCCCAAATCAAACAAAAGCAAATGTTTGGGCGACTTCGGAATCAAACAAAATCACATGCTCGGACTATTCTCAAATCAAATAATATCAAATGTTCGAATGACTTCCAAACTAATCAAAATCAAATGTTTGGACAAGTCCCAAATCAAACGATATCACACCTTCGGGCGTTTCCCAAATAAAACAAAATCAAAGATTCGGACAAAACCCAAATCAAACAAATTTACATGTTCGGACGATTCCCAAATCAAGCAAAATCAAATGCTCAGACGACTCCAAAATCAAACAAAATCACATGTTCGGACTGCACCCAAATCAAGTAAAATGAAATGTTCGAACGACTCCCAAACTAAACAAACTCAAATGTTTGGACAAATCCCGAATCAAACAAAACCACACGTTCGGATGTCTCCCAAATCAAACAAAATCACATGTTCGGACGACTCCCAAAGGAAACAAAATCAGATGTTCGGACAACTCCCAAATAAAATAAAATAAAATGATAAAATGTTCGGTTCGACTCCCAAATCATTCGAAATCTCATTTTCGACGACTCCCAAATCAAACAAAATCTCATGTTCGGACGAATCCCAAATCAAATAAAATCACATGTTGGGACATCTCCCCAATAAAACAAAATCTAAGGTTCGGACAAAACCCAAATCAAACAAAATTACATGTTCGGACCATTCCCAAATCAAACAAAATGAAATGTTCGAACGACTCCCAAACTAAACAAAATCAAATCTTTGAACAAATCCCGAATCAAACAAAACCACACGTTCGGATGACTCCCAAATCAAACAAAATCACATGTTCGGACGACTCCCAAAGGAAACGAAATCACATGTTCAAACAACTCCCAAATAAAATAAAATAAAATGTTCGAGCGACTCCTAAATCAAACGAAATCACATTTTCGGCAACTCTCAAATCAAACAAAATCTCATGTTCGGACGAATCCCAAATCAAATGATATCACATGTTCGGACATCTCCCAAATAAAACAAAATCAAAGGTTCGGACAAAACCCAAATCAAACAAATTTACATGTTCGGACGATTCCCAAATCAAACAAAATCAAATGCTCAGACGACTCCAAAATCAAACAAAATCACATGTTCGGACTACACCCAAATCAAGCAAAATGAAATGTTCGAACGACTCCTAAACTAAACAAAATCAAATGTCTGAACAAATCCCGAATCAAACAAAAGCACACGTTCGGATGACTCCCAAATTAAACAAAATCACATGTTCAAACAACTCCCAAATAAAATAAAATAAAATGTTCGGGCGACTCCCAAATCAAACGAAATCACATGTTCGGACGACTCCCAAAGGAAACAAAATCACATGTTCGGACAACTCCCAAATAAAATAAAATAAAATGATAAAATGTTCGGTTCGACTCCCAAATTATTCGAAATCACATTTTCAACGACGCCCAAATCAAACAAAATCTCATGTTCGAACGAATCCTAAATCAAATAAAATCACATGTTCGGACTACAATCAAATCAAGCAAAATGAAATGTTCTAACGACTCCCAAACTAAACAAAATCAAATGTTTGGACAAATCCCGAATCAAACAAAACCACACGTTCATATGACTCCTAAATCAAACAAAATCACATGTTCGGACGACTCCCAAAGGAAACAAAATCACATGTTCAAACAAGTCCCAAATAAAATAAGATAAAAAGTTCGGGCGACTCCCAAATCAAGCAAAATCACATGTTCGGGCGAATCCCAAATCAAATGAAATCACATGTTCGGACGTCTCCCAAATAAAACAAAATCAAATGTTCGTTCAAAGCCCAAATTAAACAAAATCACATGTTCGGACGATTCCGAAATCAAATAATATCACGTCAATTTGCCGCTATGGGTGCTGCCAACGGTATGAAGCGGTAACGCACATTCACCCCCCCCCCCCCCCCTATTAGTAGACTGTGTTTATGTAGCTCTGGTATACTTTAATTGAAAGTTAAAGAGATAAATAAAGATTTGTGAGGGAATCCTCTATATAATTTTCTTTATTAAGAATACACAAACAGCACATAACACCGTTATGAATGCAAGAACTAAGATAAAAAAAAATAAAATACATATTATCTTTCTTCACCAACAGCGACTAGCCTAATATGTCATTGTGTATATTGGAAGTGCGTGATTCCAATACTAAAAGTCGATCAATTATATCAAATGGATACTTTAAAAATAAGTACATTCCAAAAAAAAAAGTAAAAACAAAAGTCCTTCCTAATATATCAAATTTTGACGAAGAAAAGTACGTGAGAAGAATTTTGTAAGTTTAGTGTCACCTAAAAATTATGTAATCAGAATCTTATGTCTAAAATATATTGAGTTACTGAATCTAAAATCTTTTACTAGAATCTAAAATCCTATTAGTAGACTGTGTTTATGTAGCTCTGGTATACTTTAATTGAAAGTTAAAGAGATAAATAAAGATTTGTGAGGGAATCCTCTGTATAATTTTCTTTATTAAGAATACACAAACCGCACATAACACCGTTATGAATGCAAGAACTAAGATAAAAAAAATAAAATACATATTATCTTTCTTCACCAACAGCGACTAGCCTAATATGTCATTGTGTATATTGGAAGTGCGTGATTCCAATACTAAAAGTCGATCAATTATATCAAATGGATACTTTAAAAATAAGTACATTCCAAAAAAAAAAAGTAAAAACAAAAGTCCTTCCTAATATATCAAATTTTGACGAAGAAAAGTACGTGAGAAGAATTTTGTAAGTTTAGTGTCACCTAAAAATTATGTAATCAGAATCTTATGTCTAAAATATATTGAGTTACTGAATCTAAAATCTTGGAAATTTGTTCGACAAATTTATATATCGCGGAATTGTTTTTTTTTATATTCTTTATGCTATAAATCGAAAAAGAATAGATAGACAAATTTCGTTTTCATATCACCTTACGCACTAAGAGTATCTGATGTAGACAGCAAGTAACTTTCCCTAAAGTATCAAATGCAGTATCTATTTATTTCTTCAATAATTCATTAAATTGAGTTTAACGACACAAAATAATACGCATAATTAAATGAAATTACACCAAATATGCAATTTTATAGCAATTTTAGTTTTTATTTGGCAAATGGGCATACTTGAAAAACTGGTATTACAAAAATGCTAAAAAACTAAAATATCTCGAGATTGGCTAGACCTAGACTAATGGAAATCCTTCTGTTGTCAAAATTGATGTATCAAACAAGCATTTACTTGTTACATTTGTCAATACGTTGTCTTTTACTTTAGATGTTAACGATTTTTGTGGGACATTTTGCAAAAAAAGGCAGATTATTTTGTTTGCGAATCCTACCAAAGTCGAATATGCATCAGGGTAACCCACAAGTGAGTTATCTATCAAATTTTGTGAAATTTGATTAATTAGTTCATTAGTTATATTGGATACATAAGATTGTTGCGGCTAATCTCATAAAAATGCACGTGCTATTATCAAGAATGGCACTAAAATCTAATCATCACCTATGTAACCCAGCCACCATTATAAAATTGTATGATAGTCGGTCTATTAATTTTTGAGTTATAGTGGATAAATGCATTGCACTGGTGCACTGAGACACACACACGCACACACAGATGCCATGCTAAAACTTGTTTTTTCGTATTCAAGTGGTCCCAAAACGTGTATGTAGATCAGTTGAAAAATCTAGTTGCGATTTTCGACATTATCCCAATACTTTCCCTATACATTATCATGCATTGTAGGGATAGTAAAATATACTAGATGTTCTCAATTATTTCTGCGGGTATACATATACAATCAACCGTTCATCAGAAGATTATATTTATTGCTAACAGTATACCCGTCCTTCGTGCGGATAGTATAATAGAAAGAAACTTAACATTCTCAATTATGTGTAAATTTCTATAGTAATCTAAATGACTTAGTTATTTAAAATATTCCATTAAAATATTTAATTTAATTCTTCTAAAGAATGTAAAAGAATCGCTGGGCTCGATACACTAAACTATATTCACAGGTAGATCTGAAAAATAAAGCATCCTGGTCCAGTCTGTAAGCAAATTTAGGAAAAATATTTTTAATTCCACAAAACGACAGAGATTAGCTAGAAAATAAGAGTTTATGCAAAATATTCAATTTTCATCTATTCGTTGTTATTTTGATGAATTTTAGCGTTATTTTATCAATTTGACGACATTTTGTCAATTTAACAATATTTTAGAAATTGTTGAACTGACAATTGTTTAACTCTTGAACTGACAGTCCCATTTGACATCAAATTGATGAAACATCATCACAATACTATCCTCTAAAAAAACACAATTAATTTCGTTTATTTAGCTCAATTTTATCAATTCCAAGATATTTTTATGGATTTACAAGTATTTTTATCAATTTTGGTGACATTTTAAAAATTCGCTAAATGTGTTATTAAGTAGGACGGTTGGACTGACAGGCAAATGCTACCGAAACATCATTTCAGTACTCTTTTCTAAAAAAACAAAATTAACTTTATTGATTTCCGTCGTTTTTAACAATTTGGCGACATTTCCGTCAATTTGCCAACATTTAAGAAAAATTGCCAAGTTAGCGAAATTCTGCCAAATTCGTAGCTCTGAATTTGCAGATCTGAATATAACATCCTGATCCCGTTTGTATATACAAAATGAAAACAATAAAATTATATTAGAAGATATACGCTCTACTCTTTTTCTGTTTCAACAATCAGCTAAATAAATTTATTGGCTAAACACAATATATGAGTTTATTAGCTAGACAAAATATATAGAGCTTGTAAATACTTTTGCAAAATAAATGAAAGTGATGTACGCAGTCCGAAATTAATATAATTAAAAGAAATATCAAACCATTCATTTATAATATATATTTTTATATCCATTTATTTATTATTCAAATCGAAAAAATAATAAAAAAATTTTGCAAACACATTTAATTCAATTCCGTTGCTGAGAAACATGATACAAGATAGAATCTACTTCATAAAATGCTAATAATTAAATAACCATTTTTATCTCTTAATACTTTTCACTGTTGAGTAAAACATGTGAAAAATAAGCTATGGTGATATATTTTCCATTTAAATTCATTTTTCAAACATTTATGTTTTCAAACAAATCATGTTTTCAGATAGTGACTAATTAGCACAAAGATCTTCCACAAAACATAGAGATAAAGTTTTAATTCACTTTCACGTTTTAAACAATCGATTTCCAACATTTTCCTTTGGAAGAATAATGGGGTTAGAGAGTTGAACTCCTAGGATAAAGTTTCGTTTTCCATTAATATCTCGACAACCCCTGGTTTTAGAAACTCGAAACTTGGACTAAATTTAAAGGCTACACACAAGATGTTATTAAAAATATATTCATCTGTTCTCCCATGATGATAAGACAAACTAAAGTTTCGTTTTTCAGTAATATCTCGAGAACCCCTAGTCGTAGAATCTTGAAACATTGAATAAATTTCAAGTGGGGCTATTTCAAGGCTACCCACAAATTTTCATCAAATTCGGTTCAGCCTTTCTCCCGTGATGATGAGTCAAACAGACAGACAGACAGACAAAAAGATATATTTTTAATTTTATTTATATAGATTCAGGTTCATTTGTTTATGGCCACCTCTTTTAACACACCCGATGTTTAATATGACTTTAAGCCCAATCGACGTTCTTAATATTCTCTTCCTATTTCTCTATTCATAAGTCAATTTGGGTATCATAAATGAATGTTTTGAAAAATCTGATGTGGGAAGAAAATTAAAACATCATATGTAGAGAGTCAATAACGTAGTTCAACAACAATATAACAAGTTCAATATCTCATCATTTCTTTCATAATTGATTAAACTGAGTGTAACTGCACAAAATAGCACATGACACTGAATTTGCACTTTTAATTCAATTTTCATATTTATTTGGCGACTGGCCTTGACTTCAAAGAACGTAAAAAAAAAGAATCTGTTGTCGGCAACACATGACTTTCCTTATATAATGCAATGAATTTGCTACTTTCACAGTTAAAAAACATGTTATTCTTATAGTAGATACTTATATTCTTTCCAAGATATTGAATTTTCTTCAATTAGTCGTCATTTTTATTGACAACAATTAAAAATGTCGCCAAGTTGGCGACATTCCGCCAAATTCGTCGCCAAAATCTCGCCAAGCGTTATGGACGGAGAAATAAGTTATTCTTACAGCAGATATATGACTATTGGCGTTCAAATACAAAAGTATTATTCAAACTATCTTTTTCCATGAATGGAACGAGCTAGATCCACGAGAATGATGTCACCAAACTTATTGTATGGTATTACATATGAAAAGTGAACATGTTTCTCAATAGGAAATATTTTATTTTTATTTTATATAACTTTTTGATATTTTTTTTAAAAATGTGCAATATCTCGAGAACGGTTCATGTTAGCATTCTAAAATTTATGTCAATCGTTTTCTAATGAAAACTTACATAAGAAATGTCTATTTGCGTAACTCTATTAGCGGTTTTGAATTTTTGACGATTTTTACAAAATTAAACTCGAAAATTTACGGGGGTGGGGTGGGGTTCTGAACATTCGTTTGCGTATAAAAACAATAGGCTTTCAGTGTTTACGGATTGTGATTTTTGTACCAAATTTCGTTCGAAGCAGTCTACTCGTTCGTAAGTTATCGTCTCCACAGGTCCACTGACACACACACACTTCTCACTTCACACACACACACACATACTTTCACACACACACACACACACACACACACACACACAGACATCATTTCAAAAATGTTTGATTCGTGATCAGGGATGCTTGAAACGTGCTCTCCCGTCGTAAACTTGAATTCGAATTTTCGACCCCGTCGCAATACTTTCCTTATACATTATGTATAGTTTAATATTGTTAGTAAAATAGTTTAGTTCTAGAGTAATGCGGATTGTTCATTTTATTTCAGTTTTTGATTACATTTAAACAACTTTACGGACCATATCGGAAAAAAAAGGCATATTTTCTTACGTAATCAGCATCAGAATATCTCACAGCTGACTTATCAACCAAATTTTACGAAATTTTGTCCATTTGTTTTCAGATAGAGTGGATATGTACATTGTACAGACAGATACACAGATCGTATGTTAAAAATATTTTCTTCGGGTTCCAAAATACCCGAAGCGTGTAAATCCGTCAAAAATTCAAGTTTCGATTTTCGACACAATGCCAATAATTTCCCTATACATTACAATGTATTGTAGGTAGAGTAAAAATGCCATTACACTACAATTGCACAATATGCTGTTTTATGTAATCTTGCATAGGGATCATCTCTTGCTCGGTAGTGTAGATAGAACACACCTATTGAAAATTATCTTGCCAATTCAAAATTATTTTACATTTTTCTTTCAATTATAAAATTATTTTACATTTTTCTTTCAATTATAAAATTATTTTTCATTTAATATATATATATCTATCTAAAGGAGTACCCTATTTAGCAATTTAGTTTGCTCAGTCTCATTTTAATATGTGTGATTTTTCGTGAAAGACTTTATGGAGTTTATATACAGCTTTTTTTTTTCTCTTTGACTGGGCTTGTAGAGTATATTTACCAAGGTAAAAATCGATACTAACGAGGTTATCTTTATTCTTTCAAAAACTGAGATAAAAATACATTTTTCAGACAGAATATGGCATTTTCATATTTCGTATTTAAAAAGAAGAAAAAGTACTTCTTATTTACATAAAAAAATTGAGTTTGGGTTAAACGTTATATTCTTCGCGTTTAAAAGCGTATTATAAAACAAGTATAAGCTAAGCCTGTTTAACTCTAAGAAACTAACATTTTGGAAACATGTTTGCAACATTTTTAATAGGATTATTTTTTTAATGTATGGCGCTTAGCGTCTAAAATATTCGTCTTAATTAACAATTGGCTCAAGTAGTTTTTGTCCCATAGTCGACACAATTAGTGTGCAAAGTTTCGGATTTGTAGGTCACCTGCGGGTTTCAGTAAAGATTTTTAGAAATTAACTGGTGTGCGGTTCAACTCGACTTTCTCATACCTGAATCCATTTCAGTATTTTTTTTTTAAATTTTACAAGAAAATTTTTGAAACTTGGTGTTGTGAATCCAAATGATTACAATTATAGAGTGTTGCCATTCATTTGAAAGGGTTTGGAAAATATTTTGATTGATACCAAACTTTAAAATATACACCCCGGTGGGTGGTCGGGTAACTTGCCCCCCAGGGGGAGGAGCTAGTGACGTTATGTACAACAAATATTGTGTCGCGGGTATTTTTCACAATAATAGTTGACACTATTATATTTCGTGATCACTGAACCATAAACATACCATAACAAAGCCGGATATATAGTTTCGTGAAATCCGTTAATAGTTGTGGTCATAATAATAGTGTGTATCATAATAATAGTTAATAGTATGTATCATACACAAGAACTCGACCACATACATACAGACAGAGAAGATGGACAGACGGACATCAATCTAAAAATTGTCAAAAAGTGTTCTAGAGGTCTAGAAACTTATATTGGCAGCAAATTCTCACAATCGAAAATAAGCAGCCGCTGTTTTACAAAATTTTCATTGCTCGAGTTTACCTGCTTCTTACCGCAAAAACATAAAATTGGGTACACATTATAGAGAAATGTTTGGGGAACATGCTGAAATAAATCGTTTTCAGATATATATTGTAATTTTAGAAATATTAATTGTACAATTTAAAGACAAAATATTTTAGCTACGGATTCGCGTCCTGGACAGACTAACAATAACAACATCACGGATTTTTGCATGCAGAAACCTACATAGTGGAATGTTTGCAGGACAGAGCATTTTCTTACTATCTCTGCAATACATGGTAATGTATAGGGAAAGTACTGGAATCATACCGAAAATCGCAACTCGAGTTTTCGACGGATCTACGCGCTTCGGGACCTCTAGAATACGAAAAAACTATTTTTAGTGTGACGACTGTGTGTGTGTCTGTCTGTCTGTTTGTCTGTGTGTGTGCAATGTATGTATCCACTCTAACTAAAAACTAATGGACCGAATTTCATAAAATTCATAATTTTCATAATTTGGTATGTTAGTCACTTGGGTGAGACCCTGATGCTGATTAGTTTTTGGTAGGATTCGTAAAAACAGAACCCGCCTTTTTTAACAAAATGGCCAGTAAACATTCCATGTATCCATACAAGCTGAAATACTAATTGACCAAATTTCACAAAATTTGGCAGATAAGTTACTTGTAGGATACTCTGGTGCTGATTAGATTTTGGTACGATTCGGAAAAGACCAACCTGCCTTTTTTACGAAATGGCAAGCTACACTCGCCAAAATCTAAAAAAAAGACTAAGTAGTGCATGCTGAAATGCGTCAATTAAATTCTTGCTTTATACGCAATTTTTGACGAGGAAAAGAATATAACATACTCCATTAGACTTTAGGAGTAACCGTTCTCAAGATATTTGAGATTTCTTGCATTTTTGTTTCGCCGACTTCGAAAAATGTCTAGTTACCAAATAAAAACAAAAATTGAATAAAAAATGCAAATTTAGTGTTAATTGGTGCAATTAAACTCAATCTATCGAATTATTAAAGAACTAAAGGAAATATGAATTTGAGTCTGCAGGAAAAGTCATGTGCTGCGCACATCAGATTTTTTACTTTCTCTGCAATACATAGTAATGTATAGGGAAAGTATTGGAATCATGACGAAAATCACAACTCCAGTTTTCGACGAATCTACAAGTCTTGAGACCTCTAGTAGACGGAAGAAGTATTTTTAGCTTAACGTCTGTGTGTCTGTCTGTATGTCTGTGTGTGTGTATGTCTGTACAAAGTATGTATCCACTCTAACTCAAAAACTAATAGACTGGAATTCATAAAATTTAGTAGGTATGTGACTTGTTTGGGATCGTGGTGCTGACTAGTTTTTGGTACGATTCGGAATAAAACAAACCGCCTTTTTAATGAATTATTCTGCAAAATGTGACTGCATCCACTCTAATTGGAAAACTAATAGACCGAATTTTACAAAATTTCGTAGATAAGTCACTTGTGGATCACCCTGGTGCTGATTAGATTGTAATGCGATTCGAAAAAGAATGACCTGTTAGTTTTTACGAAATGGCCTTCAAATATTGTATATATCCACTCTAACTCAAGTAATCGACTAAATGTCATAAAATTTGGTAGATAAGTCCCTTGTGGACGACCCTGGTGCTGATTAGATTTTAGTACGGTTCGATATAAGTGAATCTGCCTTTATTTCCGAAATGGTCCTCAAAAATCATATGTATACATTCCAGCTGACAAACTAATTGATCAAATTCCACACAATTGTGTAGATAAGTCGTTCGTAGGATATTGGGACGCTGGTTAGATTTTGATTCAGAAAAGGAATATGACTTTTATCCCGCAAATCTAATATATTCGGTCTAAATTAAAATACTACATGTGCAAAATAGTGAAACTTTGAAATAAATGCCTAAAATTGATGAAATTATATTAATTAAGTACTTGTTCTTCATGTAAAATTTGGCAAATAAGCGAATAAATGTGGCCCCATGACTGTAGGATAAACCGTTCTCGAGACATTGTAGATTTTGGAATTTTAAGGACTTGAAGAATTTAAACTGAATAAGTTGTCAAAAGAAACGAAGATGCAATAAAAAAAACGAATTTTATATAATATCAGAAAATTATCCATATTATTTTCTGCAATTAAACTCAATTTAATGCATAATGGAATAAAAAATTATAAAATGGATTTAAATCTGCAGGGAAAACCATGTGCTGCTCACATCAGATGTTTACTTTCTCTGCAATACATCGTAATGGGAAAGTATTGGAATCATGCCGAATATCGCAACTCAAGTTTTCGACAAATCTACACGTTTCGGGAACTCTAGAACGCGAAAATACTATTTTTAGCGTGACGTCTGTGTGTATGTCTGTATGTCTGTCTGTGCAATAAATGTATCCACTCTAACTCAAAAACTAATGAACCAAACTTCCATAAAATTTGGTAGGTAAGTCACTTTTGTGTGACCCTGGTGTTGATTAATTTTTTGTACGATTTTGGGATAAAACAACCCTACTTTTTTGCGAAAATGACCAGCAAAAATTACCTGTATCCACTCTAGCAGAAAAACTAATTAATCAATTTTTACAAAATTTGGTAGATAAGTCACTTGTGGGTTATCATGGCTCTGATTAGATTTTGGTAAGATTAGGATAAAAGTAGCTTGTCTTTTTTGCTAAATGGTTTGCAAAAATCGTCAAAATATAAAATATAAAATACTGCGTATGCTCAAATGTATCATTTAAATGCTTGTTTTATACATAATTTTTAACTATAAAAATAATAAGATCAACCCCATTACACTAAGAATAGCCGTTATCGAGATATTTTAGTTTTTCGTATTTACGCTTCGCCACCGTCCAATTACAAACTGAGAACGAACATAGAATTAAAATTGCCAATGCAGTGTCATTTCAAATAACTGTGAGCGTTTTATGTGCAATTAAACTCAATATAATGAATTATTGAAGAAATAGAGGACGTGAATATGACTCTGCAGGGAAAGTCATATACTGCCTACATCAGAGTTTTTAATTGTGATGTAGTTTACGCGATACTTTACTTTTTATGCTTTTCTGAAGTGATAATTGTTCTCTCGTATCGGCATGTCCTTCGTTATTCTTTGCCACGTACCAGACTGCTATTCTTTGTCACGTATAAAAATATAGCGTGCAAAAATATGAAATTTTGATGCATATATAGAGAAACAACAGGGTTACACGATAAAATAAACTGCTCATCGATTTAATTTTTAGTTTGGTTTGAAATAGCCTGCGAACTATGCTAGCTCAGCGAGTAGGAAGCGAAGTCACCCGACTCGGGAAACGAGTTAAGGGGACTGGCGTAGCGTAGCGAACAGGGGTTAGAGTCTCTTAATTCCTTAAAAAATGGTCCTAGACGCTTATACATTTGATACTATAAGCAGATATGTTTAAAACGGGATGATAGAAAAAATATATATATATCCATTATCAACTTTTCATGCAAGTTAATAGCATGAAGCTTTGAATTGTTACTGATTTGAAACCACTGGTTCAAAATTTTAATGAATCGATTATTTGGTTATCTCCGAAATGAGTGATTAGAAAATTAAAATGTACATACAGTTATCCAAATAGGAAGGCCGGATTGACACTCATTTATTTGGAAAGTTGAAATATCGGGTGAGAATAAAGTCAAATCAATGAAAAACTAAAGAAAATTAGTGAAAAATGGAATGCTTGGAGCTTTGTGTCTTAAAAATACCGCGCTGTTAAAAATTGGAGCGATTCAATTGAAATAAGGAGCATTGCTTCAATCAATATACGTCGTGTCTATTTCTTTTAATGAAAATTACAAGGAGAAAAATTCTCATATTTTCAATATTTTACTATACTAGGGGCTCTTCCCTCTGCTCGCTACGCTTAGCCAATCCCCGTATCTCTTTCAGTAGTAACTCCATTCGTAACAGAAATATTTGTGCTGCTGGAAAAAGAAAACGTTATTTTACATTTATTAAATTATTCATAATTAACATAGTCGTAGTAGTTTATATCGTGAAACCCATTGCATTGCGCTGCCAATTAACCCATAAAATTATCTTCAGTGCGAGTTCCCGTAATAAAATATTTATTCACATACTACCACAATTAACTGCATCATTTAAATTTTAAAAATAACAGTATTTATTAAGAACATTCTCTTAATTATTAAATTAATTACAGCAATATATCACTTATTATTTTGCTGAGGAAATTGAACATGTGAGACCAGGTAAATTTTAATTATCAAAATGGTCTATGACCTGCTATAATAATGCATGCGCACATAGCTTCAATTTCTCTTGCAAATTTAGCGCACAGCTCGCACGTTGGTTTTGTTCGATCTCGATCTCTATAGTACAACATCTGGTACTCATCTCATCTGGAGTTGAAGTGTTTATCTCAGGACATTTCGTTGAAGTCTCTCCGGAATCTGACGTTCAAGTCAATCAGGACATTTCGTTTTCGTCTCCGTCGTTGAAGTGTATATGGAATATTTGCAGAACCTTTGGTTGCCGCCTCTTTTCGCCTGAGGTCCGACACGCCTCCTCGACTACCATTGGATGACCTCAAGGTCATGCGACCAGATTCCGTCCATATTGGTTAACATTTTTAACCGATCTCGTGGCTTCAATTTAGCCTCCTAGGTTTATGGCCTACTTGATCTCGCGGGTCAGGTTGCTGTAAAACTGGCGTCATTCAGACTAATGCCATTGTCTGACATTACAGACATCATAAATACAAACATAAAACTGTCTCACTAAATCTGGTCTCACAGTATTATTTAAAATACGATTCTCTATCGAAACATACATATGGAACCATTCCCTCACAGAATCCACTTGAATTATGATAGACCCCTAATGAAACATATCTGTTCCACAAACGTTGCTGAAACTCACTGCTATTCAAATTGAAAATAATAAATGACTAATTTATCACATAATGAAAGGGAATATCAAAAGTAATTAATATCGAAGATTTGTTTAGATATTGAATTTCTGTCAACTTTATGACATTTTTGATGCAGCATTTCGTCAATTAAGCTACATATTTAAAAGTCACCAAATTTGACGCCAAAACAGACAGACACATCAAAACATAACTACTGTACGTTCTACATCCCCTAACAAAAGGTAATTCATTTAAGACCTCACGGTAATACTCACTATATTTTAATTTAAGTATATATAAGAAATTAATTGACTAAAACCGACTGGGTATATCAAAGAAACTGAATTCTCCAAGCTTCTTCAATGTAGTGTCATATTTTTAATTTTGCTCCATTTCTGCAACATGAGTTATTTTCGCCAATTTGGCATTTTTTTTTCAATTTAACAACATTTCTCACAAAATCGTCAAATTTATCGCCAAGGTACACGAATCTACCCCCTAGAGTTTCGTTCAGATAGATATAGTTAGATCTGCGTGCTATATACATAGTGTAATTTTGCACTCACTAAAAACTACAAATATAACCAAATAAAAATACTAATGTTTTTCAAATTTCTATAAAATGCGTGTCTTTCTCTATTTAAAGATCACATAAAATTATAATGATGCTCTTCGGGATAGTTAAAGTTATAATTATCTTCAGACACCTTATAAAAAATTAAGCAATCTCTTATGATTTAAAAGAAACGCAAAATGATTTCAAATCCCAGGAACGTTACATTACGACTCTGGAGAGCATTTACGTGAATCTATAAGTTTAATATAAGAGCTGTCTCGAAGCAGTCATTCAATCGAATCCTTGGATGTGTAATTTTCTAGAATGAAATCATTAGTTAACTTTAGAGTGTGTCGCTGGGGTATTTAAAATTTACATTAAGTTCGTAATGGCAAAGACATGGTGGACTTTAATTTATATGGAAGATAAGGAATACTGAGAGTAAGTAATTACTCAAGAAAACTGCAAGATATAATTGAGGAAAAATTTTAAGCAATCTATGATTTTACACTTTAGTTACACTACTTGGGCATGTATAGAAAATGTATTGAAATCGTGTAGAAAATCGGAACTCCAGTTATTGGCGAATTTAAACGTTTTGTCCAATTTAGAGCATGAATTCACTAATTATAGCGTAACGTCTGAGAGTGTGTAGGGGAGACTGGGGTGGGGGTGACCATAAGGCAAGTTTGGCCTACCATGATTTATCCTTTTATTTCAAGCTTTTCAAATCTTTCGACATAGGGCAGAACATTCTGCAGACGTAAGCTATTAGCTATCATAATTTGGTAGTTGTTCTTAGTCTGTTGTCCGAGCTAGATTATGTTTAGTGTATTCCGCATCAAAAAATAAGTTTTTTGATCCTATTTGTAATGTGTAAATACTTGTGTGCAAACATAAGAATTCAAACTTATATGCTGAAAGTTCAGAACTTCAGCTACATAACTACAATTTTATTATTTAGTAAATCGATATTTAGTTTTAATTCTTTGAACTCAAAACAAAAATCACTACCAAGGGAGGCTTCACCCATGATATGTTAGAGAGGATTGGTCCATATTTTAAACCTTCATCCTATGATTATAATAAATTCATATGACTATTAAGTATACGTCTAGTCATTTTTATGAAAATTTTACGTAATTTTAACATAATTTAACTTCATAAACAACATCTAATTTCTGCATCAAATATTCTTTGATAAAGAAATGTGCAGATATTGTTTTATAAGATATTATTTGTATATACGTTCAATGTATTTAAAACTTACTTGATTTTATATTGCAATATAAATAATTCAGATATATGTCAATGCGTATAATTTAACAAAAGCTCCTTTTAATATTACACACTACTACAAAACACAAAAGAATGTCCTGCAACCTTCCGTTCATTAACTATAATTTTTTCAGCGAGTGAGTTGCTAAAATATTCAAAGCCGTCTGTATCATATTGCGTTATCATTTTTCCATTGTGATTGGTTATAGGCAACCTGCGCATGCGCTTAAATCGCTCTCTTAAGGGAAGCATTCTGCTGATACATTTAAAGCTATCGCTTATCGCTTATGCATTTATTTCATTTAATTTCTTTTAACGTTTGCGGACTAACGTGCTTGCAACGCTTTTTAACTGATTTCGCATTTCGTGGAGATTTAGATTCGAATTAAGGGGGATTGCAACTGATTTGGAAGGTGAGCGTTATCTCCGTTTCGTGCTTTAATGGAGAATGTAAGAATTACGTTGTTTGGGGAAGCTATAGTCAATATATATATATATATATATATATATATATATATATGAATTGGTCTGATTGTGCTGAGATTGCTGAAATTAAGATTTAATTATGTCCGTCTGTAGATTTTAACGTAAAACGTAAAGTCCCCGAAGGAGACGGGTTTCAGTTTTGTGATTTGGGGGGAAGAGGACGTGACACGCCCGTTACTCGTACATGAATCACATGCAATTTTCACAATTATATGAACGTATATTTTACATTATAGTTGCCTTATTTTTACTCTCTGGAAAAGCCAGGGTTTTTTTCTAGTCTGTTATAGTTCAGCAGATATGTCAAGTGAAAGTTGGCAAAATAAAGCCAACATTTGCTGGGACAAAAACAGTTTTCTCAACGCTCTAATGTCAGACAGACACCCCGACCTTATATCTCATTCAAGTCAAAAGTGCAGATATATTTGCTAGAAAAAGATATTCCTTTAACAGCAGAAAATTATAGAAATTTGTATTTTAAATTCTACAACATACAATTTCGTTATATTTACGTGCATTATTGAATTACGTGCATTACAAAAACAGTTTTCTCAACGCTCAAATGTCAGACAGACACCACGACCTTATATCTCATTCAAGTCAAAAGTGCCAGATATATTTGCTAGAACAAGATATTCCTTTAACGGCAGAAAATTAAAGAAATTTGTATTTTAAATTCTACAACATGCAATTTCGTTATATTTGCGAGCATTATTGAATTACGTGCATTACAAAAACAGTTTTCTCAACGCTCAAATGTCAGACAGACACCACGACCTTATATCTCATTCAAGTCAAAAGTGCCAGATATATTTGCTAGAACAAGATATTCCTTTAACGGCAGAAAATTAAAGAAATTTGTATTTTAAATTCTACAACATGCAATTTCGTTATATTTGCGTGCATTATTGAATTACGTGCATTACAAAAACAGTTTTCTCAACGCTCAAATGTCAGACAGACACCACGACCTTATATCTCATTCAAGTCAAGAGTGCCAGATATATTTTCTAGAAAAAGATATTCCTTTAACAGCAGAAAATTAAAGAAATTTGTATTTTAATTTCTACAACATGCAATTTCGTTATATTTACGTGCATTATTGAATTACGTGCATTACAAAAACAGTTTTTTCAACGCTCAAATGTCAGACAGACACCACGACCTTATATCTCATTCAAGTCAAAAGTGTCAGATATATTTTCTAGAAAAAGATATTCCTTTAACAGCAGAAAATTATAGAAATTTGTATTTTAAATTCTACAACATGCAATTTCGTTATATTTACGTGCATTATTGAATTCACAAAACAACATTACTAAGATCTTTAAAAATGAAACAGCTCTTATTGAATGCATACGCTTCGCAGCGATGGCATGGTATTAATGGTAAATATGTGTTCTCTCGACATGTATTTTCAAGAAGAATTAAACTTTTGCTTAAAGTCAGGGACAATTTCAAAATCTATGGAACAGAATGAACGCTTCTTTTAACTTTGAGGCACATATGAAGGTCTAACATACTTATAAACGCCTCTCTCAAATGGGCTGTGTAATTGAATCTATCGATGTGCAATTCCCAGAATGAAATCATTAGTTATATGTGAAATTAGTCGTTGTGGGATTCCAAAATTAACATTAGTTTTCTCTTAAGAGATTAGAAATACATTAAATGCAAGATGGGTAATGGAGTGTCAATTGAGATGAAACATTTAAGATGTGATTGCGAAATAAAATGAATAGCTTGAAGTATAATATGTTTGTAAAGAAATGAAATTCCGATTATAAATATGACGTAAGACAGTATATTTGTAATAAATTATTCAATATTTCATACTGATACTCAAAACTAGATGAAATGATAAACATTGGTATTGATATATTGATAAACATTGGCATTGATGAATCGATAAATACTGATATGGATGGATTGATAAAATGATGGCAGAAAACGGTTATTTACTAAAAACTACTAACACAAAGACACATTTTTCAAAGTGCTAGAAAAATATTTTAAATTGTCATATATTTTTCATTATTTTGTTTTTTATTTGCATATATTTTAAGAGATATTATATTAGACGAACTGGCATAAAATGTTCAATATTTTGTATACTCAATTCGTATTTAAGAAATATATCGTGGCCCTCAGAGGAAAATTAAAATATTTTTAGATTAGGATTTGATACTTAAAAAAGACATAAAATTGGCCGTAAAACAGGCTGTGTAATAAAAATATAGTTAAGCGTACAAAGACAAATTAGTGGAAATGTTTAAAAATGCTTTAAATTTATATTTTATATCTTTTTGGCTTATTTTCTATATTTAATATATATTAAATACATTTTTAGTGATATAATGTTATTCTAACAGACACATATTTTAGAATATTTCACTGAATTCGTTGTTAAGGAATTTTGTGTCATACAGTGAAGATCTAAACTATTTTTAGATTTACATTGATGAAACATTCCATTTTAAATTTAGTATATAATAAATACCTAAAAAATAAATTCGATAAGTGTTTCGTAAATGACCAATTGGAAGTCATTTTCTCAACGAAAATCTAAAAGTCACAAATAATATTTTCAAACATTCCTCAAGATATATATGATCGTTTACTTTGGTTTAGAAAGAAATGCAAAATAATTTCAGCTTCTAGAGTGTAGGAGAACCTATATTATCATTTTACGATATTCATGATAATCTATGACCCTACTAAGGGGACGGGGAAGTCTGCGAAAAACTTTTAAATTGATTCCGTGGGTGTGTCATTTTCCAAAATGGAATCGATTACTTAACTGCGAAATGATTGGTTGGAGATTTAAAATTTACATTAAGTTCGTAATGGCGAAGGCAAGATAGTTACTAATTTAGTGTTAGTTGGGCGAGTGTAAAGATTGATCGATACAGATAACTTTTAGGGAAAAAATATAAGACGATTAAATTGATTATTGACGTAATAGAATAGTAAAAATAGGAATCATATAATTTTGATTATAATTATATAATACTACATCATACTGTACGTACTTTATTATATTGCAAAATATTATACTGGATTACAGTATAGCCATACAGTAAATGTTTTGCAGTATAATAATACAATAATATGCTGTAAACTATTGTATGATTTTCTTGAAATATAATGTATTGCAGTATAATCATACAGTAAATATTTTACAGTATAATCATACAGTAAATATTTTACATTATAATCATACAATAATATACTGTAAAATATCGTATGATTTCTTTTATAAATGTCTTAAATATACCATCCTTATGATCTTTATTAAAGTTGGATATGCAACATTTAATTAACTATCATAAAAATTAAACTTTTAAATTATTAGTGTCGGCACTCTAAATAACTGCAATTATAGTTAATATCGAGATTGAATTTTATAGATGAAATTAGAAGTAGGATTTGTAATTAACATGTACAGACTATATTTTATATTCAAATTAAACTAGTAATAACATAAGTGATATAAGTATAAATATTTAAGGATAAATAAAGATTTAATGTTTTTAATAGACTTTATAAATTAAGTGAAATTTTGAAAAATATTGATATTGAATTTTCTTCAATTAGTCGTCATTTTCATTTATTTAGCGTCATTTTTATCCATTTGGCGAGATTTTCGTTAATTTGGCAACATTTAAAGCCAAGTTGGCGACATTCCGCCAAATTCGTCACCAAAATGTCGCCAAGCGTTATAAACGACGAAATAAGTTATTCTTATAGCAGATAAATGACTATTGCTGTTCGAATACAAAATTATTACTTAAAGTATCTTTCTCATGAATGGAACGAGCTAGATCCACGAGAATGATGTCACCAAATTTATAGCATGTATTACATATGAAAAATGAACATGTTTCTCAACAGTTAATATATTGTTTTTAATTTATGGGATTTTTTGATAAATTTATTTTAAAAATGCGCGATATCTCGGGAACGGTTCATGCTAGCGTTCTAAAGTTTATGTTAATCGTTTTGTAAGGAAAATTTACATAAGAAATGTCTATTTACGTAACTTTATTAAAGGTTTTGATTTTTTGATGATTTTTTCAAAATTTCATTCGAAAATTTAGGGGGTTCTGAACATTCGATTATGTTTAAAAACAATAGGGTTCCAGTATTCACGGATTGTGATTTTTGTACCAAATTTCATTCGAATCGCTCCATTCGTTCGTGAGCTATCGTATCCAAACACACACACACACACACACACACACACGGGGAGCGGTAGGCCATTGGTTAGCACGCTGGAATTGCACTGGGTAGGCCCGGGTTCGATTTCAGCCGCTGCCACCGTGATCACGTTAAACTAACCGTGATCACGTTACGATCACGTTAAACATGTAGGTCCGTAAATCCTCCCGAGAGGTTGGTGGTAGGGGAAGGAGGGTACGATCCCTGTGGATGCCCCCCCCCCCACTGGGTTCCGGTCTAAATTGGGTGGCTCTTCGCGGCCGTCCAATCAGTTACCTTACACCTTTCTGGTAAGTCGGACGGTCTGGGTCTCAACAACAACACACACACACACATACTTTCACACACACACACACACACACATACTTTCACACACACACACTTTCACACACACACACACATACTTTCACACACACACACATCACCTCAAAAATATTCGATTCGTGGTCAGGGATGCTTGAAACCTGCTCTCCCGTCGAAAACTCATTCGAATTTTCGACACCGTCACAATACTTTCCTTATACATTATGTATATAAGGAAAGTAAAAAGTTAATTTCGATTGCATTTCTGAGATCAGGTATTTCTGAATTTACGATTGCTATTCATGTACATGTTATGTTTGAATATAAAGTCATAATGTTAATACACTTTTCACCTTAGAGATTGCTGTGACAACTTTCTTATTAATGAGCTAGGACCTTCTGGAATTCTGAAACATTTTCCTCTATAGTTTGATGGATTTTTGAACGTACAAGATCATATTTGTTCCAGAATAATTGAAAATACTATGAATGTACACTTCAATTCTACACAAAATATACTCATCCACAATGATCAAAGGAACAAACATTCTGTCAACATAATATTGAGATGATAGTGTTGTTTAGTTGTCTATGAGTAACAGAATATTAATTGCAATACATATCTAATTGACAAATACAACAAAGTATCTACATAAAATATACATATGAAAGCAAATGAATAGAATTTCACATTGAGTTAGTGATAATAACTTATTATCAAAATGAATATGATCGATTTTATCATATAAATTAGTGATTGAATTTTTATGTGAATATATATATAATTAGACTAAATCCAAATAATTAACATTCTTACTAAAATTTGGTTCATTAGATAATAATTCCAGAATATCTGAATAAAAATCTCTATGTTTCTGATCTCTATGTATCTGACTTCAGGAAAAACTAATTTTGACTAGGCCAAACCAGTCTATCGGGACGGGGATAGGATGAATGGGTAAGTCCTAGTCCAAGCTAGGTTATCCTGAAGTCAATGCAGGACGAAATGTTTCGACCTAGTCTAAACTACATTTGACTAGTCTAAAGACACTAGTTTGATATATGACGACATTTTTGTACGAAGGGGAAGTAAACTAGAAGAAAGAATGAGATTTCATTGAGAAATACAGTGATAAAAAATTTCAGTCGTTACGCAACAAGGTTTATTAGTAGCAATTGCACCTAAAAGTGCACATTTAATAGGTGTCTAAGTAAAACAATCCTGCTTAAAGCATTGATTATGAAACACATTCCAACTTCAATGCAATTTTATTTAAAAATGTCTGAAATGCAATACATTCCTCGGTAATATTTTAAAACTTGTCACAATACTACATTAATTTATTATATTTGAAAACTTAAACATTCATCGAAAAAATTGAACTTCATTCAAATAACGGCATTGAAATATAAAATGCCTGGTTTAAACATCTCTAAAATGCGATACATTCCTCGGTAACAATTTTAGAATTATCATAATACTACGATAATTTATTATATTTGAAAACTTCATCGAAAACAACTGAAATTCATTCAAATGACGTCATAGAAAAAATAACTCGCCTGGCACTCTCTATAAAAGCAGCATTTCATTCATTTCATTCATCACAATACTATAATAATTAATTTTATTTAAAAATAAAGACCATGGAGCTACAAGTAATTAAATTCTATGCTTAAAACTTCATGAAAAAATCGTCCTTCTCTTTGTAAAATCAATGAATATTTCATTCATATAAGCTATGCAGACTCCATGAGCTAAACAATTTTGTGTTAAAGAAATACAGCAACTCTAATACAACTCATTCTATATATTTTGCTGTTTACATTTTACATAAGTGAAAAATAGGCTTCATTGTAAAAATAATCAAATTTGGATGAGCATTTAAACTCAAATATATTGTAATTGCCTTGTTTTAGTATGTAGATGCACAGAATTTAAGCAAAAAAAAGGGGTTTTAGGACGGATACAACACTCAATATGAATTAAAAAGAACTTTAAAAACCACGATTTTGAGGCAAGATGGATGCCATATATCATTTTGAAGTGGTTCACGTGATCTTTTCATATCACGGTCACGTGATCGCTTCATATAAGAGGTGTAATTACTATTTTAATTTTTATTTAAAACACTACTGAATATATTTCGCTGATTTCTTTTTATATAATTTATGGAACAATTTGAATATTACCTAAAATTTTCGAAGCAATTTGTGAATTTTAAATCCGTTAAAAAAATGCTTGAAAAATTAGGTCTCATACGGGTCAATGTATTTCATTTTTTCAACCCGGGTTCAATCCAAAACTAATTGGGTGATATTATTCATGTATATTCCCATAGGTCCTACAGACCGCCTGAACAGCATACTAAAATTTCATTTTGATTAAGCCATTTTTACTCCAGTTATCGTGCTAACGGATAGACAGACAGACAGGCAGAATGGACAAAGTCATAAACACTTTTCAACTTTGTTGTAAAGTGTTAATAAAATCAATACTATGCAACTCGAAGTGCCACAAGTGATTGCCATGTAATAATAAGTAAAATACATATTGAAACGTTGTAATTGTTAAATCAGCGGTCAGCAATCAGCAGACATTGGGTCACATGCGGGCCCTGACAAAGTTTTATGCGGCCCACGAATATTAACTCAAATTTACATTTATACGGCCGCGAAGATAAAATAGACTACATCTGTTATTTGATAATATTTTTAATTATTGAATTGTTTTATGTATTTTATTTCAAATTGGTTTAACTTAAATCTGTCAAAGTTTTCCTTATATTGATTTATTTTACTACATTCTTTCTGTTACTATACAGAGTTTTTTTTAATTTTCTGTTTTATTCACTACTTTAGATACTTTCAAGAGGCATTCTAGTTCCATCAATCCATTCACAAACTAGTAGACCTACATAGAAGTTCTAATATTTTTTTTTAATTAACTGCAAATTCCATGAAATGGCTGAAATAAGAATTTTGGCATTTTGGCTCTATTCAGCACTTATTCGTTTATTAGATGCTGAAGACCGATCAAAAGCTCATCGATTCTGATCGTTACATCACGTATACGTTACATCACGTTACATACGATTCTAAAATGTCGAATTTTTACCACTGTCGGATCAAGCAACTATGAACATCAATACTGATATTACCCTTACGGGCAGTTACACAGCCTATTTTACACACGTGGAACTTGCTTTGCATTCAGGAAGCCCACAAGTTTTAAAAGGTTGCTGCCCCTTGTGTTAATTCATTTAATTTCCCTCTGTTTCGTTGATTTATCCTATATCGTAAAGCTTGAGACTAGATTAGATTAGGACAGATCAGTTTGTCCTAGAATCCTGATATTGATTTCAGGGTAATCTAGTTCTAACTAAGATGAACCGATAAACCCTTTTGCGTTTCAGATAAACTAGTTTGGTCAAATCAGAACTAGTTCGTCTTGAAATCTGGATGGGCTAACAACATATATCTACAGAATATTTTGAATGGGTTTAGTGTTTGAAAAAAGACACCGTGGTTTATTTTGAAATACATAACATCTTTAAACGTAGAAGTCTATATTTATGCTACATAGACAAAATTTACAAAAAATCATTTCAAGTATGATATATAATTATAAATTCAAAAGGAAATGCAAAATGATTTTAACATTCGAAAGTACAAGTACAGTTATGGGGATATAATAAATGAATACTTTAAAAGAGTCATTTAAATCTCTCTGAGGATGTGCACTTTTCCAGAATATAATTCATTATTCGTTAAATTTAAACTATGTGGTTGTGGGGGATTTTATATTTACATTAAGTTCCATCTTAATAGTACTGATACAATAGACTCACATTCATTGGTAAGATGGACATTGGAGAAAACAAAATAGAATACAGTTTATAGAAAATATTTGGAAACTGATTATGAGATTTGATTATTTTTTAATTTTAAAAATATAATATAATATTAAATATATATGCATCAATAGTTTAAAAAGAACTGCTTGTTTGTAATATCTACAACCATGACTCAAGTAAGAGTTACTTTGCAGTTCCTTAAATCGTCTATAATCCATGTGACTACTAAATGTATCGAAGTAGAGCATCGGCGCTGTTTTTAATAATCAGTAACAGTTGGTAACTTACTACCCAATCTCTGAAATGTGCGCTTGAATTAGACATTTTCAATCAATAATATTCCATAGTATTAAGTTTTTCTCACCATCATTATCAGAATCAAAGTATATCTCTTGCATTCGTAATATAACCACACACGTACGGATTAATTATTATACCATCATCTAATAAAACATAAAATATCTTTAAACGTATAAGTATAAAAACGTAATAAATTAACTCCATATCCATTTAATTTACCGTACAAAACGTCGCAGTAATTACACAAAAAATTCTCATCATAAAATGCTCATATTTGTTACATTGTTATTCCCAGAGAAGTGTAACATTATAGAATTTTTGGAAAGTTTGCTACCTAGAAAGATGGCCCCTGAAGTTTCAAGCAATAAGTATAAGGTTCCCGGTTGACCATCTGGAACAGAAATCTGCAAACGCCGCTCATACCTGTCAATGAAGATGTTTGCGTTCACAAAGGATATCATGACGGGCTGTCCAGTTGGGAACTTACCTTTGGGTTGCCACTGGGTCACAGGTTCGCTCGACACCGTGGAAGTTCGGCTAGCTGTGGTAATAACTCCAGGGTCTATAGCCAAGCCCTCGTGTCAATTTCTCTCCACTAAAACTATATGTAACCTTATGCTTACCAATGGCATAGCGAGGGCTCCGCTAGCAGGACGAATCACTGGACAGGGGCGTCGAAAAGTAGGAATAAGCGTTTTTGGGATTTCGAGAGAAAGCACAATTTTTGAGGAAAATATCAGGAGTGGACTTTAAGAATTCCAAAGTACATGGAGTGAAAATTATGATAGAAGCGCCGAATAACGGTCTCGGAAGGGGCCGACGCATCCCGATCAGTCAAGATACAAGGTAGGCCTATTTGCATGGAACGTAATTAACTTTTTACCTCCCACTCTCCATCTCTTTCGTACACTACTGTGCCTGACTCAAGGGTCGAATTTTATTAGATTAGGAGTTAAGGCCAATACTTAAAGAGACTCAGATACGATTGCTAATTTAACATTGTTTTATTTTATTGAAAGCTATAAAGTTATTTGATGAATGTGTTTTGTGTACAATGAAGTTAATTGAAACTTTTTTGGAGAATATTTGTAAGGGAATGCGTTTTGAGAAGTAGAAAAATAAGAGTACAGAATATGTTAAATCCTAAGATAGAGATGTCAATTGGTATTGTGTTTTTAGATGTTAATTGGTACTTCTAGAATTTTTCATAATGTAAATAAATTGTTATTGTTTTACAATTATTCGGTGTCTCATTATTCAATTAAGCACAGTTGATTTTTAGGTTATGATTTTCGATTTGCCAATCTCGGGTCTGCTGATGATAGAGATTAATAATAATAATAATAATAATAATTTGGCGTCCTGACCGGACCTGTGGTGAAAACCCACGCAATAATACCTAAATAACTATTTTGAAATCATATCCTCATTGTCTAGCAAAATTTTGAAAAAAAAATTATCAATAATCATTAGACAAAAGTATGAACAAACTTATCAATAAGTATTTGAAATATAACTCTGGGTGACGTTTTTAAACTATGGCGATGTAGTTGCCCTTTGCCTTCCTGTTTTTAACAACGTAATTTTGACACTAATCTCGCTGCCATTCGGCAAATGAGAATTAAGTATATATATATATACATATAAACTCGGAAAATAGTTTATAATATAGACAACAGAATTCCTAAATGTTGTTAGTAAGACTTAAATTAGAACACCAAAAGTTGATAAAAATGATAGTATGTCTTAAAACTCCCAAAATATGGTTAGTGAAGCAAATCACAAGATGGATTTAGAAATTTCAGCACTTCGTCCCATTTACTAACGATTTAGCGATATCGTTGATGACTAGACTAGCTTCTTATTAGCCGTTTATAATGAAAAAGATTATTTTTAATGGATTCGGGTGACTAATCCATTTAGAAAGTATCCTTTGAAAATTGTATTATTAAACATAGTTGACAACATCGTGAATTCTTAGCAGTGATACTTAGAGGCAGAGCAAGTAGAACATATGGTATAAAACATATTTTTGTATTTTGTGAGATAACATTATAAAAACACTAAGTGAATAATAACTGTTGAATGATATTGAAGTGGAGATACATAGGAACTGCAGATGAACGATTGCTTTTTTGATTTGCCGCACTTCACAGTAAACCTCAAAAATTTGATTGAGAATTGAAGGTGATGGAAAAAGTTAACAGAATATTTAAACAATGAATGGATTTTCATTAAGCATATATGAATGTTATATTTTAGTCTATATACATTAAAATATATAATTTATAATGTTGTCAAAATTGAAGAAATTTTACTAAAAATACAGCAGTGAAATATTCTATCCTGTTACTTAGTGGAATATATGGAATATACTGTACCTGCATTTGCTTAATAAGTAACATTGGAATAGTCTCGAACAATTATTGTATAATGCATTTCTTCGATGTTTTAACGAGTCTTGAGAGAACATTTCCTTATCGATTGAGAATATTTTACATATTAAAGTATAGAGTTAAAAATATTCGAAGTGAACATAAACGGCGATGACTTAGATTTCACTCGACAGAAAATTATTTCAGACACTATCGTTCAATGATTATACAAAATTCGTCTCGACTCAGAGACTTAGGAATTGCTATATCATTATACCATTCCATTTCTTTTTACGAGAAGTTCACTTTCCGCTACTTTTTGCTATTTTATATATAGCCCTTAAAGTAATGAATGAGACTTGAAATATGCCAAAAAAATATATTTTGAAACTGAATGTTCCGGTATTTCCGAGTTAAATAAAGTTTGATGTTCGATTTTAGAATCATTATTTTCTGGGATAGTTTAATTTCAAAATCAAATGCCTATTTCTGGAGACTTAAAGAAAGTTGTCACCGTGTTTCCACCTGAAATCGTGAAAGGAATAAAGATACTTGACGTTGCAAATATAAATAATATGTGATGGTCCAAATATAAATAATATGTGATTGTCCAAATATAAATAATATGTAATTTTGCTTCTGAAAAAAAACTGTATACAACCATTACACTGGGGTTTTTATATTTTTCGGCTTCAGTGGGTTTAAGTAACCACATGCTTTTGCAATATGGGAAAAGGTTTGAATATTCTCTGCTTGTTGCAAATTCTGAAAAATTAAATTTTATCTATCAAAAAAATATATTCATTTTTGTTCTTTGTTTTAATATTTCTGCTTTATTAACCTTTTCCTTACGACGGTACAACAGTTGAACCACTGAAATTCTCCTCAGTGGTACAATCTTCTTCTGAACTCTCGACTGCAATCTTCCTCTTCTTCGTAACTCTAAATCTTTCTCTGAAAGCTTGAAGAATGCCTGCAGCCTTTCCTTCAAGTTTCTCCTGACTAAAGGGGGAACGAGTTAGGAACAAAAGACAAAGTCATTGAAGGTGTTTATTTAGAGGGGTGGAACTTTCAGTTATTTTGCCGTTATAGAGTTGAAAAAATGGATTCTTGGAGCCGTAGTGTAAATGTTAATTAAAAAAACAAATTGGAATGTGGCTCACCTCGACCTCCTCACACTAGAATCCATTTTTAGGCAGCTAGTGACTATTTTTTCTGCAATTTTTACTTGAATAATTAAAAAAAATATGTATTGTTGTTTCAAATGATCACACTTATGGTATGTTACCCTTCATTTTAAAGGACTTGAAAATTCTTTAGTTTGGTGGAGGGGGCTAATTACGTCACCAACATAAAAATTGTGCATTGGCCATTTTTCACTACAATGACCGAAACTTTATTGTTTCGTGGTCATTGGGCTTTACATAGCATTTTTATTCATGATTGTTTCAAATTTTGTCCTCTTCTGCTATGTTAAGGAAATGTAAAGATGCGAAGTTTTAGCTCGAATTTAAGAATTTTATCTTTTTCCTAGGTTTTTTCGTAATAAAGCCAATTATAAATTTTCTTGAAAATGTATAAATATTTTTGGCAGCAATCGCGTACACAAGAAAACGTCCACAAACAGGCATACAAGACATCACTCCAAACGTAGCCAAAACTTCTTTCGAGATCCTAAATCATATATTGGCATCAGAATATCTGCGTGAAAATAATGCTGTCTTATTACTACGTGTGAGAAACTAAAAATGCATAATTTTTAAGATGATTTGCAACTCTTGTTAAGACATGCGGTATGTTTTTACTTTCCTTATATACATAATGTATAAGGTGGGTGACCACCTGGGAACATCTCGTGCTGTTGGCACATTTCGGGCGCTGTAACCCGGTGGTTTGCGCGCTGGATTTGCACGCTGCCACAACTGTCGCCGTGTTCATGCGGAGTACGATCACGTTAAACATGTGGGTCTGTAAGTCCTTTCGAGAGGTTGGTGGTATGGGAAGGAGGGTACGGTCCCTGTGGATGACTCCCAATGGGTTCCGGTCTAAATTGGTTGGCACTTCCCGGCCGTCCAAACGGTTAGCTTACACCTTTCTGGTAGATCGGACGGTCTGTGTCTCAACAACACCCCATTGTAGATCTTTATCTTGAACATCTAAAACTAAAGAGCTATTATCAAATTGTTCCTCGAAATCTTCAGCATGGAAACTGTTGTTAAAACAGCGGTTTTTCAGAGAAATAATCATTTTATATTTTCATTAGTACGAAAAAGGTCTTGTTTACTTAGTTTTTGCATAAAACGGAATGAAATGCAGTTTTCTTAGCATTTTATATAGATTCACTGTATTGTGATCTAAAGTGTATTAAAATGTTGCAGGAAAATATAAATATGGAGTAGACCTATGGGAATTTTAAATTCTATTTCAGGTGTATAAAATGTCTGATAAATATATTAGAAAGAAGAAAAAAAACTCTGATAAATTAATTTTTTCAAATATGTGCTACTGGTTGTTTAGCTGCCTACATTTTTATTCTCGCACAAGACGCAAAGATAGAAAATACCTTAAACTCAAGTTAGAAATGCATTTATGTTTCGATTAACTGGGTTAAATTTCCCCTAATGTTTCAAATTCTCCATGCCCGATCCGCGATACAGGTACACGTAGCGGCTCTTGTGTGCCCACGAACCATATCTAGACGCCCGAAGGAAGCGAATCTGCGATACCAGAGTCCTTTACGTGTGCTGCCGTTAACATGGTAACATCGGCGACTCCGGTTGCAATGGTGCCTGGCCAGAGCTACGTGGACCGCCACAGATTGGCGATGTGCGGTGTTCAGCAATGAGAGCCGCTTTGTTTTGGGGACCGATAATCAGCGCATCCGGGTGTGGAGGTCCACTGCACAACGCCATAATCCTAACTTCGTTATCGATTCCACAGCAGCCCCAATTCAGGCATCATGGGCTGGGGAGCCATAGTCTACGACAGACGAACTTGTCTATTAGTGGTACTTGGAACATTGACGGGTCAGCGTACGTGGATGGGATTCAACGACCCATGTGCTTGCATTCGGCGCTGCAATTCCAGGGGCGCAATTCCAGCAGGATAATCTAGGCCGCACACAACTCGGGTTGTCCAGGTCTGTCTGAGACATGTCCAGACACTTACATGGCCTGCCCGCTCCCCAGACCTCCCCCCTATCGAGCATGTGTGGGACCAGTTGAAACTCCAGCTGCATCGTTGCCGTAATCTTCGGGATTTGGAAGGTAACGTCCAACAGGTGTGGACTCGTCAGCCGCAGGACAACACCATGCGTCTGTTCGACACCATGACACCATGATTGCACCTTGTATCGCAGCACGAGGCGATGCGACGCGCTATTGAAGATGACAGGACTGTGTACCACAGCGCCCTTTGTATGTGTTCTGCTACGCTGTTTTTGTGATCATGTATGTCATTCATCTATATGCTTCCATCAATAAAATTTCAGATCCATCCTATGCCTCTTTCTTGGTGCGCAACTTTCATTGTCTGTGAGTGTAGAAGGAAAGTCATGTACTGCCCACACTAACTTTTTTTTAGCATTCCCATAATATACCACCCCTAGGATTCACACAATTAAGGGCAAAATCAGTCCGATACTTGCCAATCCTCTATCAGTCAGATACTTTCCAATCCATTTTAATTTGACATGTAGAAGTATTAAATAGTAATGCGATATACGATCATTGACTTCTTATCACACTATTTGGAATAAGAAATGTCCTTGAAATTACAGAAGTGCTAAAATTTGCATCATCTGATTCAAAATAAAAATATAATATTGTGTATAAAATCTGAATGTTGCGTTATATATACTAATGGCGGTGCCACGTCATATCCTCAAATCGATTTAAATAATAAAGGAATTATAATCATTAGATTATAAACGTCATTTTATTAAAACATCCATCAGACGCAAATATAATTTAAAAGCCAGAGAGCTTTCGGGTGTCATCATACCTTTCCTCAGTGGCGTAAAATAAAATTGATGCCAACATGCTTAAATACTATCCGCTACCGGTAAGTTGAATTTGCATATTTCAAAATTGGCATCACTAATAAACACGTTTAATACATCCACACAAGAGCACAAAGTCGCAAGAAACAGATTTAAAAAATTACAAAATTATAAATACAAGATAGACAAAAAGTCATAATTCAGTTTAAGGACAAATATACATAAATAAATAAATGTAAATACTTTATTTCAGACGTAAGCTTGTAAAGGTTTGACTTCCATGGAATCGAGAACGAGTTAAGAGGCGTAACTTAAAACATGGAGAGGATCAAAATTGCAGATAAATGTGCGATATAGATAAATGCAGAAGGATTTAGAAAGTAAAATAGACCAGGAAATATTACAGCAAATAATATTCGAAAAGTGGATAAAATCCATCATTATTCACTAATTAGGCAAGAACAGTCGATTGCCTACCGCTTTTATCGTCCCTAGCATGTTCAGCCAACCTCAAACCAACCGTGCGTTTAGTGCCACCAATATAAAACTTATAAACATTATCTGGAAAAAGGACGTGGTATTACATACACCCCCAGCATGGCTTTTAAAATTATCTTTATCCCTAAATTTGTTAGTTTCGGATACGATTAACAAAGTGGTTATCGTCGAGTGAGAGGGTCTAAAATTAAACTCGGTGCAAACTTTGATAAGATTAACAATTTTTGGGTGGTACGGAAAACTAGCTTTCAATGGGAAACCATCATTAATGGGAATGAGTATAGAATTGGGTTGAATAAAATTAAGGCGAATATTTGAAAATATTTGATTAACAAACTCAAATGAGTAACCGGCATCCTGACCAAGTTTAAAGATGATATCAGTTTCACTGTTTAAAGACAAAATAGTAGAATAAACATTAAAAGCGCGGTTAAAATGCGCATTAAAGGAGGTTTTTTAGACGAAATAAGGTGAAAAGAATTAGGAGGGATGCAAGTGTTAGTGAAAGTGGATTTACGAAAAACATAAGACTGAAAACCATAGGAATTACGAGAAATAAGAACTTCCAAAAAACGGCAAAGAACAGTTGGACTCATGCTCGATAGTTAATTTAGTGGAAGAGTAAAATTTATTAAAAATATCCAAAAGATTAAAAAGATCCTTCAAACTATGATACCAAATAATGAAAACATCAGCAACGCAACGTTACCAAAGAATTGGTTTATGGCTTAAAAAAAGCATAACTTCGTTCTCGAGTTCCTGTAACACAGCTTCAGCAAAAATACCAGACAGGGGGCTACCCATAGGGACACCCGAAGTTTGTAAGTAAACATCGCCACGGAAATTATTTTGTTTTCCGTGACGACATTTTTATCAAAAATGGTCGAGAAGCATATATATATATATATATATATATATATATATATATATATATATATATATATACATTATAAAACTTGAAAAATTTATTTTCAATTTTAGTGAACAGATTAAAAAGCTAAATGCAAAAAATAATTTATAATACAACTTTTAAAGCGCTATGCTGCAATCTTTACATGTGTATTCCTATAAAAATTCCCAAAAAGGACAAGTAGCAATGTACTCGTTCAGATTCTAGATGTGTGACAGAAGTACCGGCCGGGGGAAGTTGCGACCCCCAGCACTCCGGTTAAAGCTTTTTCCGCCATGGCAAACGCTCCCGGTAACCGATACTCCCTACACGATTTCCTTCATGACCCTTTATACTTCCGTAAAAATTACACACATATACAATTTCAATAACATGTAAAAAGCTAAAAGTTTACTTTTCCACGCTAAAACTATAAATGAATCATGTTGTAAAAATGTAACAATTAATTTAAAATACAAAATATTCAAGACTATTAAAATCCCAGTCTGAGAGGATCAAAACTAATGTTTGAAATACAATCAGAGTGTCTGTATTTATAAATATGGACTCAAGACCTATTGGCTACTCCATCGCCATATATATACTAATGTTTGAAATCATTTAACTCATGGTCAATTATTACTGTAAAAACTATATATTCAAGACTATTGAAATCCATGTTATTATTATGAAAATCCTTTTCTGGATACCAAAACCTATTGGCTTCTTTATCACCATAAAAATCCTAATGTTTGAATTTACTGCACTTGTGATAGTTTAATGCTCAAAAATCGATATATTCAAGTCCAAAGACATTCCAGACAGAGAGTTATTTTTAAATATTGGATACAAGACATTTAAACATTATAATAACCTTATAAATATATAGACACATAAATACGCCATAGTCCAAACTCTACGCAATACACCTTCCCGTGGAACAACACATAACTTTTTGACTTTATACCACTTTCACATATTAATAAAGTAAATATTTAAAAGTTCGTCCGATATTTCAGAAAAACCTTTATAATCACGAACTTGCAATCTGGATAACGCCTATAATGTATCCACACAAAATAGCCCCAGCTATAAAATACCGGTGTATAGCCATATTGAGCTATCTGATTTATGATCCTCAATTTCGCATAATAAACACGTCACCCTCTGCGTATTTCAATTCCCGCCATTAGGCGATATCCGAAAAGTATTTTGTTGTTATCATTCCAAAATATCTCTTCCTGGTTACGGCTACAGTTAAACCATTATAATTGGAAACCAATCTTATCAGAAAAGCGTGAGGATAACCCTCCTTGATAGCCTCCCCCAGGAAACGGCAATCACACTTGTATCTATCGTTGGCAGTAAAATTCAACAACTTGTGACGTTTCAGTTGATTTACTATCAGATTTCTGAATATGTTACGGTGTAGACTAGTTGTCCATGACGTCAAATATTTGATATCAAAATTAAAAGTGTTACGTTTATCGTAAATACGATAACTTTGTATAGTGGCAGGCTTCATTATAGTGAGATCTAAAAAATCCAGACTTTCATCCTCATTGCGTGGTGTTTCTATTAAAGTTAAACATGGAGGATAAAATGGAGGATAAAGTTAAACATGGAGGTCAAACTTCATTGTATAACCACTATCCTCAAATCCGCATAGGATATCATCCACGTAACGTAGGAATAACATCTCATTTAAAAGATGTGTTTCCCTTTCATATCTATCTAGGTAAATATCTGCCATAATTGACGAACAGTTACCCCCCATTGGGATACCCTTAATTTGTTTATAAAAGTTTTCTCCATTGTATAAAACTGTCTCGAATAAAACCAACTCCACCAAAGCCTTGTACTTTCCAATTGCTATATATAGCTGAAAATCACATCTATGGTATGATTCTATTAGGATGCCATATAGATCTTTAATATCTATATTATTGAAAAGGTCAGCAAAGTCATAACTCCTGTATATACCGATGTTTGGCAATTCTTTCAGTTTCTTAACTACTTCGAGGCTGTTTTTTATAAAATAGCTACCCTGGTCATATAGTTTCCGTAATACCAGTTTTAAATGTTCAAATAATAATTTATTGGCCCTTGTTAAATAAGTTTTAAAACCGATGGTTACTGGTCGGAATTTAACTGGATTTTTATGTAGCTTAGGTATTAACGTTAAATAGGGATATCTAATATTTCCCACACATATGTCAGATTTTTTGTATAAAGCTTTTATCCGGTTACTGATTTCCAACTGAGTTTGATTCAACAAGGAGTACATACTATGATCTTCGTATGCTTGTCAAATTTTTTATATATATATTTATATATATATATATATATATATTTTTATATATATTTTTATATATATATATATATATATATATATATATATAATAAATATATAGGGATAAGAAAGCTAATATATAGAACGACATTAATGGTTCAATAACATTTAAGGGGATAATGTTATCCGTTAAAGCGGATTTGAAATATAATATATAACAGGGAAACATTGATACTTCAGAATTAAAATTGATCTTAATATATAATTGATCTTTTATAATAAAAGGTGATATAAGTAATAAAATATATGAATTAAATTAACAGTTTAAAAAACTGATACATACATTCTAAGCACGCGTGTCAAAGAAATTATAAATGCTGAAGGTCCAAAATATTAAAATGAAAAAAAAAATAATGAAAAAAGGATGTAAATTTGAATAGATGGATGTGAATAAAACCACTATATATGTTACTTTTCAATGATCTTTACATCCACAGAGGTTCTAAATGTGTTTATTTTTATGATGCAACAACGTGGTTGAAATACCATGTAAAGGTCCGATACATTATGAAAAATAGAAATAATAAGAGAAATAATGAGAGAAAAATGGAAATGGGAGGTACATAGTACAAAAACTAAATGTAACAAAATTTAACAAATTATTTAGTAAGGAAAGGGTGCGATCAGAAATCAAAAATCATACATAATACGTTTTTTTCTTGAAGAATAACATTCGCGAATTTTTGAAAACATATTCAAATCACCCAATAGAACATTTTTTAACTTACAAAGAGACAAATATATGCAATTTTCGTTTTTTTCTTTCTTGATAAATTAAAGAAATATCCAGGCATTAATCTTTAAAGCTTGACGAAAAAATATGAACAAAATATGTATTTAATTAAAATCTCCTCGTGAAACTTTTATCTTAAGTAGAAGTTTGGTTCGCTTTGAATTTTCTTAGCACCGAACTTATTTTGATGAATTCACATGATTTATCTTTTAATGCAGACACATGAAAAAAACTAGAATATTTAAGACACTAAAATAATTTACAAAAAAAAATATTAGATTCTTATAATAACTCAGAAAAATTTTAAAATCTGGTAAGAAACTTCTTCACACTTCATTTTAGATTATTTTGTCTTGAAGAATAACGTTCACAAATTTTTGAAAATGATTTTCAAATCAACCAATAAAACATTTTCTAATTTTACAAAGAGACTCAGATATACACTTTGCTTTTTTCCCCTCTTGATGTATTAAAGAAAAAGCCAGACATTAATCTTCAATGCGTGACGAAAGAATGTGAAGAAAATCTGTATTTAATTAAAATCTTCTCGTGAAACTTTAACCGTAAGTAAAAGTTTGTGTCACTTTGAATTTTCTTAGCATCGAACTTATTTTGATGAGTTCGGATGATTTATTTTTGAAAGCCGACATATGAAGAAGAAATTAAGAATATTTAAGACACTAAAATAATTACGAAAAAAGTTATTAGATTCTTATTTTAACTCAGAAAATTTTAAAATATGGTAAAAAAACTTTTTCACATTTCATTTACCTTATTTTATCTTGAAGAATAACAATCACGAATTTTTGAAAATGATTTTCAAATCAACTAATAGAACATTTTTTAACTTAGACAGATGCGCAGATATGCACTTTGCGTTTTCCCCCTCTTTATATATTACAGAAAAAGCCAGACATTAATCTTTAAAGCGTGACGAAAGAATGTGAGCAAAATCTCTATTTAATTAAAATCTCTTCGTGAAACTTTTACCGTAAGCAGAAATTTGAGTCGCGTTAAAATTTTCTTTGCATCAAACTTATTTTGATGAGTTCGGATGATTTATTTTTGAACGCCGACACATTAAAAAAATTTAAGAATATTTAAGACACTAAAATAATTTACAAAATATATATTATATTTTTAGATTAACTCAGAAAATTTTAAAATATGATAAAAAACATTTTAACACTTCATTTATACTTTTTGAAGTATGACATTCGCGAATATTTGAAATGATTTTGAAATCAACCTCTAGAGCATTTTCTAACTCACAAAGAGACTCAGATATACACTTGCTTTTTTCCCCTCTTGATATATTAAAGAAAAAACCAGACATTAATATAAAGTCATGTTTGTAAAAATTGCAACATCTTGAAGAAATCATCAGGACTGAATGACATTTATTCCACAAATGGTCAGTATTGATACAAATAAACGATTAGATTTACACAGCGAAAAAAATATTACATATCAAAAATCAGTATTTGGTGAAGCCACCCGCGCTGCAATAAGTGTTTCTGTACGACTTGTCATAGAATTAAACAGATTCTAAATTTGTACCTGAGGTTTGTAGCTGAATTTGTAACTCAAATTGCTTCTATCCGAAACCAAAGTTCAACTGTGTTAGTTACGAGACGAGCGTTACGAGTAAGATGCCGACGGATAAAATCCAAACATGTTCAACAGGCGACATATCCGGTGAATAGGCAGGTCAAGGAAGAAGCTGTATCTGTGATGAAAAGAGGTCTTGAACATTCCTAGCAATATGTGGTCGGGCATTGTGAAATTGAAACACAGCTCCAGGAATGCGTTGAAGTAATGGTACGACTTCCGGCTCCAGAACTTCTCTAATGTACAGATTGCTGTTGATATTACCCATGATTCTTATCGTCCAAGATATTCAATGGCACTCCAGACCATCAAACTTGACTTTCGTCCAGTATGATGTTGGATAACGCACTCTGGAAGGTGGCGTTCACCGCTATAGCGTCTAACGTGGATGCGGCCATCACTGCACCCCAAATCAAAGCGAATTTCATCGGAAAAGACGACTTCTTGCCAGTTGGCACGCCAGTGTCTATGTTAAAGAGCCCATTGTAGTCGCAGGCGTCGATTGTTTTCATCAGGGAAATCCTGTACAAAGGTATTCTTGTTCGCAATCCAGGGTGCAGCAGAAGCCGACGAATTGTTGGAGCAGACAATGACACATCTGTAACGGTGCCCGAACGTTCTGCCAACTGTCGAGTTGAAGCTGTACTGCCCATCTCTGCCATGCGGATGAAGTGTTTATCATCCCGTGCTAACGTTACATTTCAACTGACGGATTTGCGACTTGTCCGGTTCTCTTCAGTCCATTGCGTCCACAATCGCATCATTGTCATAGCATTCCGCTTTATACCTCTTCACGAAGGCCGATCATTCGTCCCTATTTAAACTCAGTAACTTGCTCATATGGAGCCCTCTGTCGTCGTAGAGGCATATTGACTTTCCATGAAACGTGTACCCCTAGTACACAACTATAGACTATTTTGAACGTCCCGCTGCATTTCTCTATTTATATGGATAAAAGTGGAGTGCAGAGGTCGCTGCTCAGCCCACACCTACGCTGTGACTCTGAAATCCTAATCATTTGCAAAGCACACCTTAATTTGCATTTGCTGTAAGTTTCAACTCAATCGCGTGATTCCTTCATGGCATTGCAATTTTTACAAACATGAGTTTAAAAAGCAAGACGAAAGAATGTGAAAAATTTCTGGTTAATTAAAATTGCCTCGTGAAATTTTAACCGTAGGTAGTAGTTTGTGTCGCTTTGGATTTTCTTATCGTCGAGCTAAATTTGATGACTTCGGGTGATTTATTTTTGAACGCCAACACATTAAAAAATAGATATTTGCTTTCATGACTTAAATAAGCATACACTTACACAATTAATCATAATCATTTCAAAATCAAATGTTTTTCTATCCAAATTTCATGTATTCAAGAATGGTATTTGTGTTTAATATCGGATCTTAATGTATATTGCACAGACTTTTACACGTAATAAAGCATTATTTTAAACTGCAAAATTTATAATAAGAATTATGTTACAATCTGTGTCAGAATGAAGTTTTGTGTAAAAATATATGTGCATTTCAATACATAATATCGATATACTTTATAATAGATATATAGTTTAAGAACTGGGAGGCGATCCTCTCCGCTAGCTCGCCATGTTCCACTCCATAGCTGTATCCGTAAGTATATATACGTTGTATGGCAAATCCTTATTTTTAGATATCTGTAGCTCACATAGAATTTATATCTCAGTCTCCAAAATAGCTAAAGACATGATCTTCATTTTTATAATGTGGTAGTTGTGACGAGATTTCATAATCTCGCCAAACCCTTGTAAAATCGCAAATTATATATTAATTATCAAGATTCTATTTTTTTTATATCAATTTAAACCCTGTTTTAATTATCCCTCTTGTCTTTGAAATTCATTATTATACAAAATGTTCAATACTAAAAGGAAAGCTTCTAGCCATTTTTATTATTCTATGAAAACCGCATTCAGAGAGATGTATATTTGGCCGTTAGAGTTCAAGGTTTTTATTCCCAGGCAAAGCGGATGGATCTTGCTCAAGGCCTGGTAATGTTTATGCAAGGGCTGCATTTTCGATACAATAGATTTTGGAATGAAGCTTATGGAGGAGATTGAGACCTTGCTGCGAGGGTATGCTGTATCGGCATATTCCATTTTCGGGACCCTGTCGTAAGCTGAAGAGGGTAGGTCTGTGATGATTTCTATTGGTCTAAAACTGTAAATAAGTTTTCTCGCAGGTCCGAATGATTTTGGGACCTGAATCCGAATAGTTGCATAAAACCATGTTGCAAAGATTTTCCGTGGCTCACTTTTCTGTCTGGTCGTCGACAGTCACAGGTCGGCCTGGACCATTTTTTAATGTTGCTCACCTAAGAGTGCGGGAGTCGGCCTCAAGTCGATTCCTGGCCTCCGTGGGCATGGGAAGGAGAGCTGAAGAAAACGTCAACTTCACCGACGGACATCGAGGAACATCAACCGCTGATGATGAGGAACGAGGGACCTGAATGAAGCTGTGCCGTGGTCGGTCTTAAGCGTTTTAAATGCCTCTAGGTGAGCCGGCTATTCTTCGAACGAGAATGTCTCGAGGGCAATTACGGTGGATGTATGATCCAACGCTCTTCTCTACAACGACGAGTTCTGAGGTAAGGTGACCTCCCACTGCAACTTCACTATCCACTTTCCTGCAGTTACGGAAGTGTAAACTTAAGTTCTATATCTACGTAAAGAAATCTCTGACTTCCGTCTAATTATTATAGCTGCAGATCATTTTAATTCAAGCAATGTTTATATCCTGTTCTTCTAAATTTACTAAGTATATCGTATCTCTGAGTGCGGGGGTTTTCTCCTGCGTTTTAAGACCATACCTTAATTGTCTGTGTATTATATTCTGACGTGTTGCTGCCTTGCCACTTCCATTTATGCTGTTGAAAGCTTATTAGTATCTTTGGTTAATTTCGTGGCAGCAGTTAAATTCGTTCGATCCTGAGTCCAGTGTACTGTACAGTGTTACAGATATCAAATGTTGGGCTGAAAACTATTCAGCTTATCATCTTATTTTCTGCCTTCTTAATTACGTGCAAAATAAAAGAGATTATTTTATATCCAAACACCCGTGTGTTCATTTACCTTTTTGTCTCTTGAAATAGTGCATCTGTGTTTTCAGGAGATGGCGCCTTACAAGGCTAGGATTTGGTTTATTTCAAAGTGTACTTTATTTGCGCAGCAGGTCATTCAGGATATTCCTGGACGAGAGTATTTCTAAATGATCCTGGGTTGTGCCAACGAACGTCACGGCTTAACGCATTCTTGGCTTTGCCACGGCTTAACATATTTAGCATATTTGCATCTACCACTTAATTTTGTATTGCATATAACATGCTTGGTGCTTGGCGCCCTATTTTCCCTGCGTGACATATTGGTACTTGGCACGGTGATTCCACGATACGCATTTTCCGTCTCACATAAACCAGCGTGACATATTGGCACGTTTGTCACACATTTGGCTCACACGACATGATCATGAAGCTAAGAAGAAAAAGTTGCAAGTGGTGACGTAGCACCCTATGAAACGAATCGATATTTATTAAAGATGACTGTCTATTTTCGGATGTCCCCATTCAGTGTACACGCATTTTTCTTTTGAAACTTGAAAATAAATTTCATTTAGAATTTCAAAATTTGATAAAAACATGAATAAAGCAGTGGTAAGGAAAAATCAGCAATTTCTGATATATCATTGCTAATCATGTTGATAAACATTTCTACAGAGAGTATTTAAATATATCGAAAACATCCTTTCCTGTGAATCGCTCCCTGCCGAGTATAACAAAATAAAAGTCTTTTTCAAAAAAAGGTGTGAAATTTCAAAATGGTTTGCGCCAAATTATATAAGGAGCGGAGTTGTATTTTCAAATCTAAGGTACCCTGCTGAACAATCTTAATTCTTTTCCAAGTCACACTTACCTCCTTTTAGTCGTAGTCAATTAAAAGAAAATAACTACGACTACAAAGTGCTAAGTGAAGAATGACGTAATGACGAAAGAACCACAAGAGCAAATTAAGGCTTATGAGGATTGAGGAAACTTCCACAAAATGGCTACGGTTCTCATGAGGATACTTTATTTGGATTTAACTATATTAGTAACATACTCTAGAACACATTTCAGCAGATTTTTTTCGAAATAACTTTAAAAATATTGCAATAAAAGTGCTGGAGATGAAATAACAAGCCACGCTTGAAGATTAGCACCAAAGTAAGAATAATGTGTTAAAAATAGAGGAAAAGGAAAGTAAATACCAAATTTCTGTAAAATATAGACATATTAATGTCTTAAAATTACGTTTAGTGGAAAACAAAAAACAATTCACGAGTGACTTGCTAAGTTAATTATAATACCGAAATTAAACAAAAAACAACCGTGATACTAAGTTTGTTTTTGCACGTCAGGAATAATTTTAATTTTACTAATGAAAATTGTAAACATTTAAAATTACTTAAATTATACAACAGAAGCATTTTCATCTGGGAGAGATAAGTGGATTCATACATTATTCTCTTCATTTATGAGCTATATAAAGGACATTACTTTCTAATGTTAAATGTCAAGGATCTAGAGACAGACAATTGCATTTTATTAAAATATCCATTTCAAATTTTAGCAGAATGTAAAATGTTAAATACTCTTGAATCTTCGTCTTATCAGACATATTTTCTTGAATCTTACATAATAAAGTAAACTGTTGCATTAATAAATTGAAACTGCTTTGATAAATCGAATTTTGAATAATTAATGTAATTGCATTTTCCATGGTTATCATATTGCACAGATTTTACAGAACAATAGACAGGAAAATGTTTACAGTTAAAATGTGAGTTATTTGGACATAAAAACCTATAAATATATTTCCCCCTTTGCTCAATATCTTGGTGGTCCCTAAATGCACTTGAACAAGTCGCCGAAACTTTACTGGAATTCTTATATTTTTATTTAAATGAGAGAAATTGTGTTTGAAATCCTGGATTTTTAGAACAATTAACTACGTATTAAACATTTAAATATGTAATAAAAAAATTTAATTTTTTATTCTCATACTTTTAAATCTGATGTCCGGACTCGGGGCCTCATTGAACACAAATCCTATATTCACACCCAGAAACCCCATTTTTAAATCCTTGGATTGAAATGCACATACATAGCCGAGTGTGTTTTAATGATGTCGACTAAGGCCCTACATTTCGTGGTCTTTCATTTGAAAATAAAATCATAATTGTTCAGATAAATCAAATTATATGGTTAAGTTGCCGTCAGTATATATCATATAGATTTTCATTAGTTTGGTTGAGAATAATCTAAAAAGATACATTTATGCTGAAAATAATCATTTGGTTACATATTTTTCTAGAATATAAGATATTAAAAATGTAAAACGTTATAATATCAAACTGATTGTATTTCAATAAAAAACAGTTCATAATTATTTCATAAAGGCAAACGCAAAAGAATTCAATGAAATTTGATCATGATGTACACTAAAGAACAAATATTTTCTTTAACATTAATTCACGTAAAATATTTTGAAAAACTTGTCATAACCAGAAAAAAACAAATAACGCGAAGAAACATGCATTGCACTAAATTTATGATTTTTACAGCATAATTGAAAAGTGTTTCAATTATGTGCTTTTGAGTGCTTTGTTCATTCTGTCTGTCTGTGTCTGTCTGTCCGTTAGCACGATAACTGCCGTAAAAATGACTTTATCAAAATTAAATTTTAGTATGTTTTCAGACGATCTGTGAAACCTATGGGAATATAAATGCATAATATCACCCGATTAGTTTTGGATTGAACCCGGGTTGAAAAAATGAAATAATTGAACCCTATGGGAGACCTAATTTTTCAAACATTTTTTAAGCGGATTTTCTTTATAGTTCTTTTTAATTCATATTTAGTGTTGTATCTGACCTTAAACCGCTTTATTTTTGCTTAAATACTGTGCATCTACATGCTGAAACAATGTAAATATAAATAAAGAGGGATTAAAAAAGGAGAATAATACGAGGGTTATTACAACGCATTAGAAGGAAAATTCTTTCAAAATTGGGCCGGAAATTTTCTTTAACAACAAAATGAGCAAGGACCGTTGAAAGTTTACCACCGTAGCCAAATGAGCAAGGGCCGTAGAAAATTGGCAGAACATGCTAGGGACGTCAAAGGTGGTAAAATTTCTACGGACCTTGCTCATTTAGTTGTTAAAGAAAATTTCCGGCCAATTTTTGAAAAAACTTCCCTTCTTATGCGTTGTAATAACCCTCGTAATATTCTCCTTTTTGAGTCCCTCTTTATTTATATTTACCGCGAGTCGATTTTTAACACTTTACAACAAAGTTGAAAAGTGTTTATGACTTCGTTTATTCTGTCTGTCTGTCTGTCTGTCTGTCTGTTAGCACGATAACTGCCGTAAGAATGACTTAATCAAAATGAAATTTTAGTATGTTGTTCAGACGCTCTGTAGGACCTACGAGAATAAAAATGAATAAGATCACCCAATTAGTTTTGGATTGAACCTGGGTTGAAAAAATGAAATACCTATGAGACCTAATTTTTCAAACATTTTTTAAGCGGATTTAAAATTCACAAATTGCTTCGAAAATTTTAGGTAATATTCAAATTGTTCCATCAAATATATAAAAAAAATTCAGCGAAATATATTCAGTAGTTATTTAAATAAAAATTAATATAATAATTACACTTCTTATATGAAACGATCACGTGACTATGATATGAAACGATCACATGGCCCACTTCAAAATGATATATGGCATCCATCTTGTTTCAAAATCGTGATTTTTTTAAGTTCTTTTTAATTCATATTCAGTGTTGTATCGATCCTAAAACTACTTTATTTTTGCTTTAATTCTGTGCATCTACATACTTAAACAACGCAAATACAATATATTTGAGTTTAAATGATTATCCAAATATGATTATTTCTAAAACCAAGCCTATTTTTCACTTATGTAAAATGCAAATAGCAAAATATGTAGAATGAGTTGTATTAGAATTGCTGTTTTTCTTTAAAACAAAATAATTTAGTCCATGGAGTCTGCATGGCTGATATGAATGAAATATTAATTGATTTTATGAAGAGAAGGACGATTTTTTTCGATGAAGTTTTAATCATAGAGTTTTAGTACTTGCAGCTCCATGGTCTTAATTTTTAAATAAAAGAAATGATTATAATATTGTGATGAATGAAATGAATGGGAGAAAGTTATGAATGAAATCTTGTTTTTAGAGAGAGATCCAGGCGTGTTATTTTTTCTAAGACGTCATTTGAATTAATTTCAGTTGTTTTCGATGAAGTTTTCAAATATAATAAATTATCGTAGTATTATGACAGTTTTAAAAATATTACCGTGGCATGTATCACATTTTAGAGATATTTAAACCAGACAATTTATATTTCAATGCCGTCATTTGAATGAAGTTCATTTTTTTCAATGAAGGTTTAAGTTTTCACAAATAATAAATTAATGTAGTATTGTGATAAGTCTTAAAATATTACCGAGAAATGTATTGCATTTTCGACTGTTTTAAATAAAATTGCATTGAAGTTGGAAAGTGTTTCATAATCAATGCTTTAAGCATGATTGATCTTTCTTGTTAATTTTGACGCCGTTCAGATTTTAAGTTATGCTTGGCCACTCATTCTCGTCTCCATGCAATTCAAGTCTCTTCATAGTTATATTTGACGTCATCCTCTCGGGGATTGAGCCTGACGGCCCCCTATTTTTAAAAAAGTTTTAAACTTGAAATTTTTGTAATAAAATTGTAAAATTTTTACTGTAATTTTCGTGATTTATGCTCGATTTTAAATCTGTTCAAAATGTTTTGTATTTTTGGATTCTCCTTAGATAAACGTAATTTCATTGATAATTGTATTTATGCAAATTTGTCACCTTTTCTGGTCTATATATGAACGATCACTTCTATTTCCATGTAGCCACTGATGAAGAGCGTATTTACGCTCAAAAGCGCTCTGGCCTTTTTTAAATTTTGTACGTCTTATAGGAAGTGAAATAAAGACCTTCTATTATAGTTGCGTGCTTGTTGTTTCTGCTAATCACCCAATTAATTTTGGATTGAACCCGGGTTGAAAAAATGAAATACATTGAACCCTATGAGAGCTATATTTCCAAACATTTTTTAAGCGGATTTAAAATTCACAAATTGCTTCAAATATTTTAGGTAATATTCAAATTATACCATAAAATATGTAAAAAAAAGTCAGCAAAATATATTCAGTAGTTTTTTAAAGAAAAATTAAAATATTAATTAGACCTCTTATATGAAGCGATCACGTGACCATTATATGAAGTGATCACGTGATCCACTTCAAAATGAAATATGGCATCCATCTTGTCTCAAAATCGTGATTTTTAAAGTTCTTTTTAATTCATATTGAGTGTTGAATCCCTCCTAAAACTGCTTTAGTTTTGCTTTAATTCTGTGCATCTACATACTTAAACAACGCAAATACAATATTTTTGAGTTTAAATGATCATCCATATTTGATTATTTCTACAACGAAGCTTATTTTCCACTTATGGAAAATGTAAACAGCAAAATATGTAGAATAAGTTGTATAAGAATTGCTGCATTTCTTTAACGCAACATTATTTAGCTCATGGAGTCTGCAATATAGCTGATATGAATGAACTATTCATTGATTTCACAGAGATAAGGAATTTTTGGATGGAGTTTTAAGCATAGACTTTAATTACTCGTACCTCCATGGTCTTAAGTATTTAAATAAAATAAATTATTATAGTATTGTGATGAATTAAATGAATGGAAAAATATTTATGAATGGAATGCCGCTTTTATAGAGAGAGCCAGGCGTGTTATCCTACGATGACGTCATTTGAATAAATTTCAGTTGTTTTCGATGAAGTTTTCAAATATAATAAATTATTGTAGAGTTATGATAATTTTAATAATATTATCGAGGAATGTATCGCATTTTAGAGGTGTTTAAACCAGGCAATTTATATTTCAATGCCGTCATTTGAATGAAGTTCAATTTTATCGATGAAATTTTCAAATATAATAAATTAATATAGCATTGTGATAATTTTAAAAATATTACCGAGGAATGTATCGCATTTTAGAGATGTTTAAATAAAATTGCATTGAAGTTGGAGAGTGTTTCTAAATCAATGCTTTATGCATGATGATCTTTATTGTTTATCATGCCCATGTGCAAAATATTTTCATATAGTAGGTCATATATTACGAAAGATAGAATCGATACCGTTATAAGTAGAAAGTAGAAATGGGTGAATAACACTTTTCTCGAATTCGAGGATTCTAATCAGGCTGTGTAGAGTTAGTGAGTATATCCCCAATAGTAATTTGACGCAAGTGAGGGCTATTTTGTATTTTGTAATAATTTTAAGATCTTACATAAAATAGTTTTTCACATCTGCTGGACTGTCAAATTGTGGGTTGCAATCAGAAATAATTTTGCCATCCGCAAACCCAGCAAGCTTTTAATATAACGAGAAAATTATATATTTTAATTTTCTACAATTTCTGAATGAAATTCTAACACAAATTAAAAATGTTTATGTTTAAGTGCGAATTTTTACAAGAGGAGGCGTATTGGCATGTATTTAATTAGTGTTCCTATTTATAAAATGTTTGTAAAATGTATTTAAACTTTAAATGTTATTAAATTTATTATCTAATCTGCACTTTAAACGTGTTTTAATATTTATTAGTTGCTCAGTCTCCTTTTCAGCAACTACAGCAAATGATATACTTCGCCGAGAGATAAAATAAAAAAAAAATATTTCCTATTGAGAAACATGTTCACTTTTCATATGTTCCATGCGATAAATTGGGTAACATCATTCTCATGGATCCAGCTCATTCCATTCATGAAAAAAGATATTTTGAGTAATACGTTTGTATTTGAACGCCGATAATCATTTGTCTGCTGTAAGAATAACTTGCTTCTCCGTCCATAACGCTTGGCGAGATTTTGGCGACGAATTCTTTGGAAAGCCGCCAACTTCCCGACTTTTTTATATGTTGTAAATTAACGATAATCTCGCCAAATGGATAAAAGTGACGCTAAATCAATGAAAATGACGACTCATTGACGAAAATTCAATATCTTGGAAATAATATAAATATCTAATATAAAAATAATCTATATTTTTTTACTGTAAAAGTAGTAAATTCATTGTATTATATAAGGAAAATCATGTGCTGCCCACATCAGATTTTTTTACGTATTATCTGTTTATCTAAATTCTGAGCCAACGCAATTACAATATATTTTATTTTAAATGATGAAATATTCATTGATTCTACATGTAGAGGCAGACGATTTATATTACAATGGCGTTATTTAAATAAAGTTCATTTAGTGTAACTATCATAGAGTTAGAAAGAAGGAGATAAATCTCCTATGGAAGAAATGCTTAAAAATGTCATAATGTTTTGAGAATTATATGTAGGTGTTGCTAGTGCTAGTAAAGTGGCTGATATTGCTAATTGACACAAGAGAAAAACGTAGTATTTAGTATTTGTATTTTGACTAGTTTTGAATTAAGATTTAACAAATTATATGTATAATTAACCAGTATTTTTTCATAGTAGTAGGATCAAGTACAGAATCTATGGAGATAAAAATAAATTGAAAGGTAAAATAATTTTTAATGAGTAGGAATAACTTGCATTGCGTTAATTATTTATATTTACAAAACTGACGGTTTAAAAAATATTTTAGGTCTTCGCCATAGAAATTCATGCAATGCAGCTTATCCCAGAGCCACCTAAATTATTGTCTCAAATCAAACGATATTGGCGTTTCTTTAATGGGAAGTTTTAACTCCTTACTTTTACCTCCATGGTTACAGACATTGTATTTTTTAAGTTTTAAATTTTTAAATCTAATAAATTACTGTGATATTTAAAAAAATATATCAGCACTGAATGTATCACAATTTAGAGACTCTTAAATAAAATTACATTTGCAGTTGGAAAGTGTTTTATAATCAATGCTTTATGCATGATTGAACATTCTTGTTATTTCTTCAAAATCACCAGTAACAATTTATTTTAAAACTCAAAGAAATTCCAACTGTCAAGAACAAATCCCATTTCATGGCAAATCCATTTAATTATTTTATATATCTTTTAATTCTGGTTCTAATCTTTATTTCCAAATGAAAGGAATACGAGACAACTTACATTTGATAGACATCTGGTCAAACTTTAACTGCAAGTAGAAGTTCACCAAACTTTGAGAGGAAAGTGAACTTTTATCTTCGTCGCTATGAACTGGCTTTTGGTGAGGTTAGGAAACTAGATATTTATGAACTAGAAACTGCAATTTTGAAATCACAGCTTGAGAAGTTTTTTCGGTCAAAGAAATAAATAATAAATCTACAACCAGCATTTGTTACACGACTTCTAAAACTTTTAGATGTGATAACATTTCTTTGCAAAACAAAATATTTCAAACGAAATTTCATTTTTTAATTAACGTCAGCAGAAAACCCTTCAAACTAGATCGTGAAAGCCAGTTCAAAGACAGTCATCAAAGACAGTCATGTAAGCCAGTATAAGGACTGGCGTTTGTTTCAGTGCATGAACAAACATTTTATTCATACGCGACATTCCAGGAGCTGAAACATCCAACTGAGGTAGCACAACAAAATCATTGGCCTTCAGATTTATAGAAGCCGAATTTGTTGTTGTTGTTGTTGTTGCTTATAACCTCCTGTTTCGGTGGAACCACAAACAGGACAAGTGATGTCAGAAGACGGACAAAGAATGACGCAAGACAAGATCACAAAGTTTATTAGCACAAACAACATCACTGAAGAAGGTCAAGGGGGGTTCAGCTTCTCATTTAGCGAGGACCCAGAGGGCGGAAGACTGTCTTCATCCTCAAGAAAACAACCATGCCTTACTCGGATGATTAGACAGCTCTGCGCACATGTTTGAATTTGTTTTTTGTCAATATAAACTGTAGCTATCCAATATAACCTGTAGAAAAATTTCCCATGCAGATGTATAAAATAATAGAGCAACAATATAATCCTACGCCGTCCAATTTGAGCGCTGCAAAACCAAAGAAAATCGTATAACTAAATTATTTATTTTACAAAAGAATTCTGCTTGCTACAAGATGGTTGGAGTTCTTCATCTTGCAGGGCAGATAAGTATATATAATAAAGCACACTATATACAAAAACGTATATAATTGTTTACAAAATAATCATTGGATATGACAGGAAATTTATTTTATGCACGAAAATAATTCAGTTTATACGCGAAAAATAAAATGAAAATAATGCCAAATGACACGATTCAATGTTAGCTAAATTATGAGGAATATAAAAGACCAATTATACTTTATAAAAATAGACCTCGAGAAATATTAAGTAAATAATAACTTGAAAAATCACAGAAGATAGTAAACACTTGCTGCATGTATTTTTACTTTCCTTATATACATAATGTATAAGGAAAGTATTGTGACGGGGTCGAAAATTCGAATTCCAGTTTTCGACGGGAGAGCACGTTTCAAGTATCCCTGATCACGAATCAAACATTTTTGAAGTGATGTGTGTGTGTGTGTGTGTGTGTGTGTGTGTGTGTGTGTGTGTGTGTGTGTGTGTGTGTCAGTGAGTCTGTGGAGACGATAACAGGCGAACGAATGGACCGATTCGAACTAAATTTGGTACAAAAATCACAATCCATAAACACTAGAAGCCTATTGTTTTTATACGCAATCGAATGTTCAAAACCCCCCTAAATTTTCGAATGAAATTTTGAAAAAATCGTCAAAAAACCAAAACCACTAATAAAATTACGCAAATAGACATTTGTTATGTAATTTTTCATTAGAAAACGATTGGCATACATTTTAGAACGCTAACATGAACCGTTTTCGAAATATTGAGCATTTTTCAAAATATTATCAAAAAGTCATATAAAATAAAAAAAAATATTTCCTATTGAGAAACATGTTCACTTTTCGTATGTAATACCCTGCGATAAATTGAGTGACATCATTCTCGTGGATCTAGCTCGTGCCATTCATGAAAAAAGATACTTTGAATAATACTTTTGTATTTGAACGCCAATAGTCATTTATCTGCTGTAAGAATAACTTATTTTTTAGTACATAACGCTTGGCTAGATTTTGGCGACGAATTTGACTGAATGTCGACAACTTGCCGACTTTTTTGAAATGTTGCTAAATTAACGAAAATCTTGCCAAATGGATAAATATGACGCTAAATCAATCAAAATGACGACTAATTGTCGAAAATTCAATATCTTGGAGAGAATATTAGTATCTTCTATAAGAAAAACCTATTTTTTCTGTAAAAGTAGTAAATTCATTACATTATATAAGGAAAGTCATGTGTTGCCCACATCAGATTTTTTAAAACAAAATAGAGCATACGATGCAGCAGAAAATGTATTTTTTTTTACGATGTCTCAACACAAATTCTTCCTTTTTAGGGTTATTTTCAGAATGATTGCAATGTATTTCTGAAATGAAAAACATGCGAACAACTTGTATTTAATTAAAATATTTTCGTTGAAGCTGTAAAAGTGGGGAAGTTTTGAATTTTTGCGACATCGAATGTACTTTGACGAGCTCAGAAGATTTATTTCTGAATCAGTGATGTTTTTATATTTTGTTTTTAAATTAAAGAGGGGAATGCAGAAACGCAATGTATTTGATTGCTATCGTCTTTTTAAAATGTACATATTTAAGCATATTTCTGCGAAATTCAAAAGATTTACATTAAAAATGTCGAATTTACTTATACGCAGTTTGAATTTGATTCAGGGTGTTGCAACATAAATTAGATAATTTACTAATGACAAATATTACCATAAAGTTAAAGAATTTTAAAATTCGATGCTAAGACCTTCTTAAAAACCTGATGTGGGCAACACATGACTTTCCTTATATAATGAAATTAATTTACTACTTTTACAGTTAAATAAATAGGTTTTTCTTCAAGTAGATACTAATATCCTTTCCAAGATATTGAATTTTCGACAATTAGTCGTCATTTTCATTAATTTATCGTCATTTTTATCCATTTGGCGAAATTTTCGTTAATTTGGCAACATTTCAAAAAGTCGCCAAGTTGGCGGCATTCCGCCAATTTCGTCGCCAAAAGCTCGCCAAGTGTTATGGACAAAGAAATAAGTTATTCTTACAGCAGATAAATTGGCGTTCAAATGCAAAAGTATTACTCAAAGTATCTTTTTTCATGAATGGAACGAGCTAGATCCACGAGAATGATGTCACCCAATTTATCGCATGATATTATATATGAAAAGTGAACATATTTCTCAATAGGAAATATTTTTTTTTCTATTTTATATGACTTTTTGTTAATTTTTTTTAAATAATGTGCAATATCTCCAGAACGGTTCATGTTAGCGTTCTAAAATTTATGTCAATCGTTTTCTAATGAAAAATTACATAAGAAATGTCTATTTGCATAACTTTATTATTGGTTTTGATTTTTTGACGATTTTTTCAAAATTTCATTCGAAAATTTAGGGGGGTTCTTAACACTCGATTGCATATAAAAACAATAGGCTTCCAGTGTTTACAGATTGTGATTTTTGTACCAAATTTGGTTCGAATCGGTCCATTCGTTCGTCAGTTATCGTCTCCACAGGCCCACTGACACACACACACACATACTTTCACACACACACACACACAGACATCACTTCAAAAATGTTTGATTCGTGATCAGGGATGCTTGAAACGTGCTCTCCCGTCGAAAACTCGAATTCGAATTTTCGACCCCGTCACAATACTTTCCTTATACATTATGTGTATAAGGAAAGTAAAAATGTTTAACATGGGAATATCTGCTTATTGATACTAAACCCATGTGCGAGTGTTAAATACTAAAATCCCTATGGCCAAAAACTGTTGTTAATGAAAAACTGTAAAACCAAAATATAAGTTGAAAAACCGTAAAGCCAAAATGTAAGTTTGTTAATAAGTTTCTAAAGAAAAGATCGGCAGTGGCTACAGTTTGATGGAGACGAAGTCGTGTTGTGTGGATAAAAATATCTCTTTGCGGTTGATTCGTCTTTAGACATTTTCAAAACATTTCCAAATTGCAAAATATCGAAATAAGAATCACCTGTTCATACAGTTTCAAATATAAAATATCGAAATTATAGCCATTATATTTTAAAACTAAAATATTGATCCCAAACCCAATTATATATCCTTGTGCTTTTAAAAAGCTATAAACTACTTCTTATTGTTAGTACTATTAGTTTTCGCATTAATTTCAGCAGACCATAGACTTCACATCAAAATATCAAATTATTTTATTTGTTTAACTTGTCGGCAACTAAACTAGAACATATAATATCCCTGTCGAGAAGAATTAGGTGAACCTATAAACGTGCCTGTTGGCACTTGAATACGTATATATATTTCATAATTCCATTTCTTCTAGTTAAGCCTAATTAATCATTAAGCATATATAGAATCTCCAAACAAACGTTACTTACTACTTTATTATAACAAAACAAAATATTTCCTGATTATATACTAATATTTCATCAAGAATGAAAAGCATTCAGATGCAGCACTTGGGGAATTTTAAATATTAAAGCTTTACCTCCCATTAGGAAACTTTAACAAATCAAAATATTAAAACAACAAAATTATAATCACTAATGTTCAAAAACTAAAAACTCAATTTGAAATACAAATTTTATCGTAATTTTATGTCGTATTTTAAATGGATATAAATTACTTCTCATATTTCATAGAGCTTAAGATACAAGCATTCAAACTTGAGAGAAATAAAATATTCAATAGTCTTCAACTTTTCGAGACAATTCCTCAATAACTGTGAGATCTTTGTGGAACAGATTATTAATCTGTAAACTGGATTTACTACTAAACATTCTTGTCGCATTTTATCTATATCTGTTTTCCATAGTTTGGAATATATTTTGATTGAAAGTAAGAGGAAAGTCAAACGTAGTTTAGATAAAAAAAATTTCGTTTTTCGACAAAATGAACCGTATTTAAATTATTTTGTATACTCATAAACGGTATCCTTTTCTCGACAAAACAAGAATAATTGTTTACATAATTATCTTCTAAGTTTGGAGGTATAAGCGTCCAATATGTTTACATTTTCTGTAACGTTTCGATTTCGACCAGAATCATACTCCAAACCACAGATGCTATTCTTCACGGCAAAACTAGTGTATAAATATATATATATATATATATATATATATATATATATATATATATATATATATATATATATATATATATAAATAATATATATATATATATATATATATATATATATAAATAATACATATGTATATATATATATATATATATATATATAAATAATACATATGTATGTATATATATATATATATATATATATATAAATAATACATATGTATGTATATATATATATATATATATATATATATAGCTTAACAATTAAAAATGCAAATACAATAAAATTTAAAATCTATGACAAAACAGAAACTTATAACTTCAAAGTAAATAAACTTCAACATTTCTCTTCCAATCTTTCCAAATCTGTATATAGAAATATTATTAATAACCAGTTATTAAGAATCAAAATGTTAAGCACACCTTGTTACTACAAAGAACATCTTCATAAATACATCAACACCGTTATCAAAAATAAATACCCGCCCAATCTTATTACTTTCCTTATATACATAATGTATAAGGAAAGTATTGTGACGGGGTCGAAAATTCGAAATCGAGTTTTCGACGGGAGAGCACGTTTCAAGCATCCCTGATCACGAATCAAACATTTTTGAAGTGATGTCTGTGTGTGTGTGTGTGTGTGTGTGTGTGTGTGTGTGTGTGTGTGAAAGTATGTGCGTGTGTGTGTGTCTGTGAGTCTGTGGAGACGATAACTGACGAACGAATGGACCAATTCGAACCAAATTTGGTATAAAAATCACAATCCGTAAACACTGGAAGCCTATTGTTTTTATACGTAACCGAATGTTCAGAACACCCCTAAATTCTTGAATAAAATTTTGGAAAAATCGTTAAAAAATCAAAACCACTAATAAAGTTACGCAAATAGACATTTATTATGTAATTTTTCATTAGAAAACGTTTGACATAAATTTTAGAACGCTAACATGAACCGTTCTCGAGATATTGCACATTTTTCAAAAAAATTATTAAAATGTCATATAAAATGAAAAAAAAATATTTTCTATTGAGAAACATGTTCACTTTTCATTTGTAATACCATGCGATAAATTGGGTGACATCATTCTCGTAGATCTAGCTCGTTCCATTCATGAAAAAAGATACTTTGAGTAATACTTTTGTATTTGAACACCAATAGTCATTTTTCTGCTGTAAGAACAACTTATTTCTTCGTCCATAACGCGTGGCAAAATTTTGGCGACGAATTTGGCGGAATGTCGCCAACTTGGCGACTTTTTGAAATGTTGCCAAATTAACGAAAATCTCGCCAAATGGATAAAAATGACGCTAAATCAATGAAAATGAGGACTGATTGCCGAAAATGCAACATCTTGGAAAGAATATTAGTATCTACTATAAGAAAAACCTAATTTTTTACTGTAAAAGTAGTAAATTTACAGTAAAAAATTAACATTATATAAGGAAAGTCATGTGTTGCCCACATCAGATTTTTTTTTCTTTTATTAAAACACATTTTAAATTTAAATACAAAAACTTGCAACAATTACAGCAACATATTGACAGATCATACTCTAGCATTTCTAAATAATTCATAATCTCCATGTCTTCTTCTAACAGTTAAACAATTCGTATAATTCTCTTTAACCTGCTTTGCGAAAACTGCTTAGTCAGTAACTATAAATTCACTGTAACCTGTTCTGAGATGATTGGTAATACACATGCTTTTCCAGAAGTACCACAGTTCTAGGGGTAGATATATTTTCATTTTATTTTCATTATATTCTTTTGATATTACTTTATAATACTTTGCATCTTCATTTCAATAATTAGCCACAAGCTGGTGTAACAGAATATTTTATATTCATGTTTGATTTATTTGTGTATTTGATCCACTTGTTCTTTTCTTCTACGTCGGGCCATTTACATTATTTCTGTAATACATTTTACAGTTGTGTAAACAGAAACGTAGAATCAGCATTAATGAAACATGTATGGCCCTTGATAACGTACATGGTTTCAGAAATGCTTTTCATATTCCTTTTATTCCTTTTATATTCACTAGATTCCATTTATTCAATTTCCAAACTTCTTGCATAGCTCATCGTGCTACACTAGGCTTCTGATTTGCAATTTTTTTACCTTTACCTTCTGTTTACAAGCAATTTTCTTTGCTATTTCTCGGGTATATATATATTACAAGTAATCATAAAAATCTGCAATTATATATATATATATATATATATATAAATAATATATATGTATGTATATATATATATATATATATATATATATATATACATATATATATATATGTGTCATACACATATATTATATATATATATATATAATATATAAGATGGAAAATGGAAGTTATTAAAGATATAGAAGTGTTATAGCATATATGCGCAACGCAGCTACAAATACTATACACGATATAAATATAAAAAGTATAAAAATAATTTTAGAATTGAAAAAAGAAGGAAGGCTTAGCGAGAAGCTTACTTAATGGCGGTAAGGGGTTATGACCCTACACCCCAGTTTTCAACAAGCTTGTCATAAACGCCGCGGCATTGCACTCCTGGACGCCAGCCCTGGCTGAAGCCAACCCCCGGAGTGACAATAAAAATTATCATAAGACCGTTAAAAAAGAAAAGTCCAATGGTAATGTGAAGACCATCACTGGATGAGCAACTAGTCCTTTAGACCACAATGACCTGTATATAACTTCGTGTTATCGTTCTGTGATCCTATTTTTCATAGTATGTGAACCTTCGTCTGCTAAATGATATAAAATATATTTTAACTTTGAACAATAAGCATTATTGTTACTGTATAAATTATCACTATAATGTAGCATAAAAGGAATGGGGTATTGCTGTAGATATGCTTGCTGTAGAAATGTCCTATCAAAATCAATACGGATGTCTTCATTTTTATATTTATATATACATATTATATATATATATATATATATATATATATATATATATATATATATATATATATATATATATATATATATATATATATATATATATATATATATATATATATATATATATAATATATATGTATATATGACACATCACGGACATACGCATTTACTGCATAGACTGGTCAAGCCGGCGAACTGTGTATTCACGCAGTAAAGCCGGCAACATACACTATCTCCGAAACTAGTTCCTACATCTTATATTAAATTTTTCAGTTACAAAGCGTTTAGGTAGAAATATTGTTACATAAAAGTTATTAAAAAATATTATAATTCGCTTCCTTATCCAAATGGTTCATACCATAAATCGTTTTAGTCACGAACAAAATATCATATTTTTCAGAAGATTTTTTTTTTTTTGAATGACCACTTTATTTCAACTTAAGTAGCATTGTAAATATTTATTTTGTTTTTAGAAAAATGTAATTGATATCCAGTGAAAAGGTCATATTTGCATCTTTTGGTGGACATTTTTCAACCAGACTATAGCTGTATCTAATATGATTTTATTTGATTTTATGGATTAAAATTTTACTACGTTTGTTCATTTATAAGGAATTGTTATTACTTTAATTTTCAAGAAAAGAAATCGAAAAGTGAAAAAAATAGAAATCGAATTTACAATATGAAATAAAATGGCTTTATACAGTCACAAATCGGTGCATTAAAATTACAGTATCGCATTAAATGTAAAATTGAAGTAACCATTGACAGAAAAAAGAACCAAGTTCCACATAAGTGTAAGAAATTTAAATGTATAACAATTACCTCGTATAACCGCATTTCAATTTAGGAAAATAACGTATATATTTCTGTTAAATTTTCCATATCTGTTAAAAACTCAGAAAGTGATGAAAAAGTGCCTACACCATTTAATTTACAAATTTCTTTCTTGAAAAACATTTTTAAAACTTCAAAAAAATGAACATGACTGAAATTGTCAAATAAAGAGAAGTTATATGTAAGATCGCACATTCAGTCTTTCATTTCCAAGATGTTTAAAAGAATAAGATTTAGAAAATTAATCTCCTACATTAAGAAAGAAAAATAGATGTGAAACACCTCGTATTTAATTAAAATCTTTCATGAAACCTTCACCAAAAGTTTCAGTTGAACTGGATTTTAGATATTCTAATCCATCGAACTTTACTTCTTTAGTTAAACCGATTTATATTTGAACGAAACTGTATAGCAGGAAACGGTATTAGAGACATAAGTTGCTTTGATGATATTTATTCACTTAGTTGCATAAATTTACATATTTCATTATGCTTTCTAAAAATTCAAAACAGAAAAGTTGGAACACTGCATCTTGTGAGAAATTTGTATTTTAAAATTGAAGATTATTGTCGAATCACTCAGCTGCAATTTAACATTTTCAATAACACAAAAAAAAGCCAATTTTCTTATTTACATTTTTTTTAGTTCCCCAAGTAAAGCAACATATTCTTTCATAACCGTAAATCTTGTACTTTGGTAAATAGAAAATTTCGTATGATACATTGTAAAATTCCATTTTCAAAAAGTAAATTAATTAATAAAATATTCGTAAAACTACATTACACATTAAAATTTTAGAGTCAACAGGTTTCGATGACGAAAAGCAGCCGTCTTCGGGACAAACATGGCGTGTTACCTCACTTATTCAAAAATATTAGGCGTCTCAAAATGTGTAAACTCATTAGCTTACATAACTGAGGATGTTCTCTTGTTTGGTCGGGAGAAGAAGTCTTATTTTTGCCATCTAAACTGATTGGCTATTAAATTGTAGTGTATGCTGTAGTTTTAAGAAAATGTATGTGAATTTAATACTAACTACAGTTTGCTGGGCGTATTTTAATTGCAGGACTTCGAAAGGTATTTATGAGTATGGGATTGTTTCCAATTCAGAAATGAGTGATTGAAGATTTAAAACACCAGCCCCAGAAGATCTGAAAGCGTAAGGATTATCTTACACCCCTCGTTGCATCACTCTTCTACCACTGAGTTGCATCTCGTTGCATCACTAAGTCTGTTGCATCACTCGCTATTCTCATCTGTTCCAACTTACATTTACAGTCAAATTATAATAAAATGTATATTTTGATATTTCATTCGCAAGTATTAATTTTAAATTTATGTAAATACTTTATTTTTTCAAGTTGGCAACAAGTACACAATGTGGATGATGTGCATTTGTGTCAATGCATACGATTATAATTCCATTTACATCTATGGCGTAGTTGAAATCATAAATTTCTTGCATATGCTATACAACCATAATTGCTCCATGAATTTGCTGGACATTAAAAATAATCTTATGAAAATGATCAATTTCTTATCTATATAAATATAAAAGCATTTATATTATTATATATAAAAGCATTTATATTATTATATATAAAAGCAATACACTCATGGGAATTTCTGTGTTTTATAAAATGTTGCCAATTAGTATAATTAACTTTAACGTATTAAGAAGTATTTCAAAATGCTAACTGAGACAGTACGAAATTAGAGAAACATATATAATACGAGATTACCACGTTCTTCGTACGGAGTATATAAGATAAATAAACTTAAAATCCACGATCATGTGCAAATTCTTGTAGTATACTAAATAATATTGTTAATCAAAATATTCTACTAAAATATTTAATTTAATGCTCCTAAAAAGAAGTTTAAGAATATCTGTTCTCGCTATATACATGAATTTTCTTCACAAGAAGATCTGAAGAATACAATAGCCTGGTCCCGCTTGTAAAGAAATGTAGTACACAAAATATGAAATTAAACCAATATATGCAAAATAACAGAGCTAAAATTGTATAGGATCAGTACTACTTATATTAGCGAATATTAGAAGATATACCCGTGTATTAGTAGAAGATTACACGTACTACAACATATGAGTTTCTAAAATCTTCGCCAAAATAAAACAGATGACGTAATAAATTGAAAATATCAATAATCCTGTAATCTTTAAACATACAGTCCGTAATTGATTCCAATATATGCCAATATATGTCAAAATATGTGGAAATGTACCTGCAAAACTTTTATTCTCTTATATTAGAAGATATACCGTGAATTTGTGGAATATTACTCGTACTACGTACAATATATGAGTTTCAACATTTTTTTACAAAAATAGAATAATGACGTAATAAATTGAAAATATCAATAATACCCTAATCAATAATCCCCGAAAATATCAATAATAGTAATGTTCAAACTTAAAGAAGTCAAAAATGCAATATCGGTGAAATTTATTTTACATACATATCTTCTTTATTAAAATCGGAATAGATTTAATAAAAATCGTCTGCCGCATAGACACATTTGATTTAAATCCGCTGCTAAGCGACAAGATATTTTTTTTCAAATAAATTGGCGGAAAGTATATCGTATGTATAATACTATCCCTAGCTAATGTTTAACTGTTCGTTTTTAATTAATATCTAGACTTCCTTTAGTCGTAGAAACTCAAAATATGGAGTTTTAAGTGGAACTATTTCAAGATAAGACAAACATTATACAGACAGACAGATTTCAAATTTATTTATATACATTTCACTTTGAAAATGAATGCGATTTGAAACTAAACACTATGAATATGTGAGGAAACTGAATGGATTTTTATACGATAAAGTGAATCTTTAGAAACTTTTTTGCCATGAAATGCAGCATTAAAAAACCTCAAATTAACTGGTCAGCCGGTTTCAAAGATAAGAGACAGTCTTCTTCTTCAGGACCGATATGCACGACATCAACTACTCACGGCAACTGACAGTTGAAATTATTTGATTCAGATATTTACTTCATGAAAATTTTCTTCCCTTTCACTGTATAATTGGAATATAAGAAATTGTGATACCTCTGCCTTTTTGCCTTTCGCTGATATTTCCTTATTCTTAGAATTCAAAGAAGAATATTTACTTTTTTATTCCCGCATTCTATGGTATATATATTTTTTATTTTTCAAAAAATATTCTGATTTTTTTTTCATAATTTAACGGATAAATACGTTATAAGGCCTTATAAATCCATAGACATTTTTGGAACATTACAGACATTTTTGGAAAGATTTCCATCTGAGTTCCTGAGTATGTAGGTCCGACAAACTAAGGAAGATTACATCTAAAAAATTTTATGTGCAGATACGTTATGCAAAATAATAAAATTTGATATTTTTTTCATATTTCTCATGTTAAGAATTCTATCGATTCTAATTTTAGGATTTGTATAGTATTACTTTCTATAGAAAGTAATGATAATTTCCGGAACATGTATGGTAGCACACAGTGTTTCCTCATAAATCATTGTGCATCAATTTAACTCTGGATTAGGGCGTTATTGAGCTGTATAAGCTTGTGTATTGATAGGAAAGTCCTAGTACGCGCCATCGATTGAGAGAGTTTGCTGCGCCTTTAAAGATAAGTTAGAGAAGTTCATATTCCTATCTCAAAAACTCAGCAAAATAAGCAAGCGTTTTCAAATGCATTTTGTAACAAGTTTTCTAATCAGTATGGAAATACTTGTGGCTTTCACATACCATATGCACAGACGATAATGAATAGGGTCAACAAAAAGCGATAATTATGCACATGTTTCGTTATACTTAAGTATTTCTGAAGGAAAAGGCGGGAAATATGCAAGAAAAAATAATAATTCGTGTAATAAGCTAATTTTATGTTATTTCGTATAATCAGTTTTGAAGTAAAAAGTAAATGTTCTTTAAAAATGGTGGACAACTGATGCAGTACAATAATCACCCCTTTATTGACATGTATTTATCATCTGTGCATATGATGTGCTCAAACCACACGTCTTCCAGTACTAAATTGAGATCGTTTTACAACTTTGTAATTGAAATGTTTTGTCTATCTTGCTCCGTTTTCGAGATAGAAATTCTAACATCTTCAATTCGCTGTTGGATACGTTGCAAACCTTCTTAATCGATATTCATAGTCACTTTCTGTAAACTCTGCTTCTGCACTGCTAGAGCACTTCCACCGAAAGTTAAAAGATTCATAATTACTTATGAGGGAACTCCATGCTAGAGTACTTCCACCGAAAGTTAAAGAATGCATAATGACTTATAAGGAAACCCTCTGCTAAAGCACTTCCACCGAAAGTTAAATAATGCATACTAACTTATGAGGGAACTCCCTGCAAGAGTACGTCCACCGAAAGTTAAAGAATGCATAATGACTTATAAGGAAACCTCCTGCTAAAGCACTTCTTCCGAAAGTTAAATAATGCATACTAACTTATGAGGGAACTCCCTGCTAGAGCACTTCCATCGAAAGTTAAAGGATTCATAATGACTTATAAGGAAACCCTCTGCTAAAGCACTTCCGCCGAAAGTTAAATTATGCATACTAACTTAAGAGGGAATTCCCTGCTAGAGCACTTCCACCGAAAGTTAAAGGATGTATAATGCCTTATGAGGTAACTCTGTATAGTATATGAATGCATTAATAACTGGATAACTCAATGGATGCTCATTTTATTTCAATCCTTTTTATTAATACACACGAGATAAATACACCCATTGACGTTACAAAGGTTTAGGCAACTTGAAAAAGGAACTTTTATAGAATGTTTATACAAAACATAGAACTAAATCTGAAGAAGTTACATTTATTTTCATTCTTATTTTATGTTAAATAAAACTAAAGATTATAGAGTACTAATGTATGAGCAAATCGACTGGAGAATCACACTCCAGAAATTTGAATGTTGAACAGCAGTATATTACTATTTAACAGATAAAAATTAATTTATTTTAACTCAATCAATGAGGCAGACAGACCACATAGTACTTTCAAATTTTATTCGTAAATAACATCAAAGAGACGAAATATCTATCCTTTGCACTTACGAATTCTGCACAGTAATGATGTATCTCTATGCAATAAGATGAGTTATTTATTTTACTCCGAGATTACCCTTTAGCTTCTGCATTTCCTGTGACCCCAATCACTTTTATTAGACAAAGATATCTTGTTTTCATCTCTTGTTATTATTGGAAAGATATAAGATTGTGATTCATCTCCTTCTTGATCTATTCGTTTGTTATGAGGCAGTCGAAGATTTACCAAATGCGAAAGTATCATTAAATGTTAAGCATGCGGTGAATCAATTCACTATTTTTTAATTGTAATAAACCTTTTTACAAACAATTCAGTTGTGCAGAATTACATTAAATACTAAAAGTTAAACTCGGCAAATGGCGATATGATTTGCATTATGTAAAATTTCTTCCCGTCTGAAGTTCTTACACATAGTTGAAAAGTATAGATGACTTTAGTCATTCTGTCTGTCTGTCCGTTCACACGATAAATGCCAAAAATTGAATTTAACAAAATGGAATTTTAGGATGTTGTCGAGACAGTCTGTGGGACATATGGGAATAAAAATGAATAGCATCGCCCAATTAGTTTCAGATTGAACCCAGGTTGAAAAATAAAATACATTGAACCCCATGGGACTTTATTATTTTTCAAACATATCTAGGTAAAGTTAATATTCACAAATTGCTTGAAAATTTTAGGAAATATTCAAATTATAACATAAAATGTAGAAAAAAATTTCAGCAACATATGTTATAATGTTTTTAAAATAATAATTGAAATATTAATTACATCCATGATATATGACGAGATCACGTGGCCCTACGCAAAGTAAAATATGGCATCCATATTTTCCGAATGTAAAGATCGTGATATTTAATGTTCTTTTAAATTTAAATTTGGTGTTGCATCCGTCATAAAACCGCTTTATTTTTGCGTATTATCTGTTTACCTAAATTCCGTGCCTACGCAATTACATTATTTTTTTAATTTTAAATGATCAGTAAACTTTGTTTTTTTCCACAGTGAAGCATAATTTTAACTTATGCCGAATACAAATAAATCAAGCGATTGTCAGGTGAGTTGTATAGAAATTTCTGAATTTTTTTCGCGCAAAATTATTTAGCTCTGGAGTTAGAAATATAAGTGATATGAATGGTATACCTATCGATCTCACATAGAGAAGCAGACGATTTATATTTCGATGTAATTTTAAGTTTTTAAGTAAAAGAAATTACTGTAGTTCTTGTCCTTCTTCTGGTGTCACTGGACCTGTATTCGTGCTAATGCAGAAACAGGGGTCATAAGCAACAACAACAACAACAACTGTAGTTCTTTGATAATTCAAAAACTGTCACTGCTGAATGTATCACATTGTAGAGGTGTTTAAATATAATTGCATTTGAGTTTAAAATGGCTTCATAATCAATGCTTATGCATGATTGATTTTTCTTTCTTATTTTTTACAAAGAACCACGCACCTATCCATATCAAATATATCATTTCTTACAGATGAACAACAAATTACAAATTACACGGATTCAGTCATTTTATTTTTAAAAATAGTCATTTTATTTTTAAAAATCTGATGTGGGCAACACATGACTTTCCTTATATAATGCAATGAGTTTACTACTTTTACAGTAAAAAAAAAGGTTTTTCTTATAGTAGATACTAATATTCTTTCCAAGATATTGAATTTTCGACAATTGGTCGTCATTTCCTTTGATTTAGCGTCATTTTTTTCCATTTGGCGAGATTTTCGTTAATTTGGCAACATTTCAAAAAATCACTAAGTTGGCGACATTCCGCCAAATTCGTCGCCAAAATATCGCCAAGCGTTATGGACGAAGAAATAAGTTATTCTTACAGCAGATGAATGACTATTGGCGCTCAAATACTAAAATATTACTCAAAGTATCTTTTTTCATGATAGGAACGAGCTAGATCCACGAGAATGATGTCACCCAATTTATCGCATGGTATTACATATGAAAAATGAACATGTTTCTCAAGGGAAAATATTTTTTTATTATTTTATATGACTTTTTGATAATTTTTTTGAAAAATGCACAGTATCTTGAGAACGGTTCATGTTAGCGTTCTAAAATTTATGTCAATCGTTTTCTAATGAAAAATTACATTAAAATTACATTTCAGGACCGATATGCAATTTGAATGCTCTTCCGTCGAAAACTCGAATTCGAATTTTCGACCCCGTCACAATACTTTCCTTATACATTATGTGTATAAGGAAAGTAAAAATAATCATTTAATTTTTAAAAAACATCCTATGGACATACAAATAATAGCCAAAGCGCTTTTGGACAGTTTACATGTCCATCCTCAGTGGCAGAGCAATTAGAAATGATGCCAACGTGCTTAAATACACTATAGTACTTTCAAGAAAAAATTTGCATATCATGAATTGCCAATTATAAAAATATAAAATAATAAAAATAAAAATAAAATAAAAATAAAAATAAAAATGTAGATCATGGATCAGATTACAATGTACACAACGATTAACGAGCAAAAAAAAAAATGCGAAGCTGTTTAAAAAAATAGGATTTTTCAAAAAACACACAATAATTATAAATCAATGTAACTATGCAAAAGCTTAACTTGCAGGAAATCGAGAACAAGTCGCCAAGCATAACTCAGGACCTGAGCAGGGTGAAAATTACAAATAGAATAACGGTATAAATAAATAAAAATGGATTCTTAAAGCAAGATCGAACGGGGGTTATTACAACTAACTAAAAGAAAAGTTTTTTCAAAAAGAGGGCGAAAATTATCTTTATTTACCAACTTGGCAAGGGCAGTCGTTAATTTACTATTTTTTATGTCTCTATCATGTTCGCACAAACGGATACCAACCTTACGTTTAGTACTACCTATATATAAAATTTATAGATATTATCAGGAGAAAGGAGGGGTACATCATACACACCAGCAAGATTTTTAAGGTTAATATTACCTTTAAACTTATCAGTTCTAATGCGATTGAATAAAGTGGTAACAGCTGAATGAGAGGGTTTAAATTTAAATTTAGCACAAAAATTAATAAGGGGGCGAAAAATTCTAGGATAGTAAGGACAACTAGCTTTAAACTGTAAACGATCGTTAATAGGAATAAGACTAGAAAAAGGTTGTAAAAACTTAGTTTTTACAATTAGAAAGTTCCAATTTTTAACTTAGTTACAATTTTTAAAATTATCACAATACTACAATAATTCATTTTACTTAATCATTTAAAGCCATGGAGGTAAAAGTATAACGCCATGCTAAAATCTTCATCGGAAAAGACTTGCCTTGTTCTCTATGTGAAGTCAATGAATGTTTCATTAATATCAGCTATATTGCAGACTCCAGAGGTACATAAATTTGCGTTAAAGACATTAAGTATTTCTTATACAACTCATCTTACACCTTGATTAGTTTACATTCTCCATGCGTGAAAATTAGGCGTCTTTGTAAAAATAATCAAAGTTTGATAATCATTTAAACTAAAAAATATTGCAATTCCATTGGCGTAGTATACATGAATTTAATATTGTGAATAGGGACCATATATCAAATTAGAAATCTAAATTTGTGACATATCACAAAAAAGATAAAATTAGATGATAATACATGGGATACACAACCGCGCAGTGAGTACCACTGCTTTATATGATCTCTGTTTATGTAATGCTTTATTTAGATGCATTTGTAATAAAAATTTTTACACATAATAACGTATTTTTTATCTAAACAATTTCCGTCGTCAATACGTTTATGATCCCTATTTTTACTGATGAAACAGCCTTTCACATGGTACGGAAAAGTGGCATAAGTCAGATTTTTTCCTTTATCATAATTCAGTTGATTTTAAAGTTACATATATACGGTTTTTTTAATGATCTTGTTGCATTAAAAATAAAAATTTTCTGATTGGCCAAATTTGTTGAAGGGGACGGTATAAAAATGTAAAAAAGGGTGACTTTCAGAAAATTAATAGGAGGACTATTTCAGTAACGTAATCTTATTTCCTACCTTACTTTCAACATTTTTGCCATTTACATTGCCCACTTATCTCCAACACGTAAAACATTAAAGAGCGTTTCAATCTTTTTGGGACATCCTGTATAGATGCCCAGAAAAAAATCGAAAATAAAGCGGTTGGTTTTAGGACGGATGCAACACTAAATATAAATTAAAATTAACTTCAAACTTATTTTGCTGAAATTTTTTGTATATATTTTACGGGTAAATTTGATTCTTTCCTGAAATTTTCGAAGCAACTTGTGAATTTTAAATTATCTTAAAAGTTGTTTGAAAAATTAGCTTCCATAGGGTTCAATGTATTTCATTTTTTCTTCCCAGTTGCAATCCAAATCTAATTGGGTGATATCATTCATTTACATTCTCGTATGTCCCACAGTTCGTCTCAATAACATACTAAAATTCCAATTTGCTAAAGTTAATTTCACGGCATTTATCGTGCGAACGGACAGACAAAGAGACAGAATGAACAAAGTCATAAACACATTTCAACTATGTGGTAAAGTGTTAACAACCCTGATGAGAAGTATGGGAGGATTCTGGAAGCGGACGGACGCATCTTCAGAAGAAAAACAATCTTTCTTCTGGAGATAGGCGTACACGATATTTTATTAGTTGTGTGGATGTGTCCGGAAGATGCCAGAATGAAATAGAAAAATATGATGTGGGCAATACATGACTTTCCTTATATAATTCAACGAATTTTTTACTTTTACAGTTAAAACAAACGTTATTCTTATAGTAGATACTTATATTCCTTCAATGATATTGAATTTTCTTGAATTAGTCGTCATTTTCATGGATTTAGCGTCATTTTTATACATTTGGAGAGATTTTCGTTAATTTGGCAACATTTAAAAATGTCGCCAAGCTGGCGACATTCCGCCAAATTCGTCGCCAAAATCTCGCCAAGCGTTATGGACGGAGAAATAAGTTATTCTTACAGCAAATAAATGACTATTGGTGTTCAAATCCAAAAATATTACTCAAAGTATCTTTTCTCGTGAATGAAACGAGTTAGATTCCCGAGAACGATGTCACCAAATTTATCGCATGCTATTACATATGAAAAGTAAACATGTTTCTTAACAGTTAATATGTTTTTATAATTTATGGGACTGCTTGATAAATTTATTTGAAAAATGTGCAATATCTCGAGAACGGTTCGTGCTAGAGTTCTAAAATTTATGTCAATCGTTTTCTAAGGAAAAATTACATAAAAAATGTCTATTTGCGTAACTTTATTAAAGGTTTTGATTTTTTGATGATTTTTTCAAAATTTCACTCGAAAATTGGGAGGGTTCTGAGCATTCGATTATGTTTTAAAACAATAGGCTTCCAGTATTCATAGATTGTGATTTTTGTACCAAGTTTCATTCGAATCGCTCCATTCGTTCGTGAGATATCGTCTCCATAATCTCACTGACACACACACACACACACACACATACACACAGACATCACCTCAAAAGTATTCGATTCGTGATCAGGGATGCTTGAAACGTGCTCTTCAGTCGAAAACTCAAATTCGAATTTTCGACCTTGTCACAAATACTTTCCTTATACATTATGTATATAAGGAAAGCAATTAATGTGCGAGGCAGTGACTGCGAGTTGTAATTTCTGCACAGGTACTATAAACCCAAGTATTATTGGTATAACCTCTAGAGCTAATTAATACGCTTGAATAACATTCGTTTACGTGCAATAAAACATTTGTGAGCGCAACTAACTCAAAACTAATCAAAAATCCTTTAATGGCATCGTTTCGATCTACTTGCTCATACTGGAGTAATAATTCATAAATGTATGTCATTGCACACGTCATTTACACATCCTTGTTGTAATTTGAGATAATTTGAAACTATTAATGTCAATAGCTATTAACAATAATTGAAACTGTGAGTTCTTTGATGAAAATGTCAACGATAAATAGTAATTAAATAAATGCGATTATAATTGTGAACATGCTATGGTGCTCTATAGTCAGTCTATTTTTATAACATTAATAATATTAGTTTTTTTGTTCCAGTTTTTGTTTTTCAGAGCTACTTTAGGTAGAATGTATGTTAACAAGTAAACTAAATTGGCGGGGTTTTGCGGGCTCATACAGAACTCGATAGGCGTATGACACAGCGGAACAATAGTGTAGATGGAATAATTTTGACAAATTACTGTATTAATTATGTAGTGAGTACTGTACAAATTATGTAGTGAGATTTACTCACATACATATTAAACTATTTATTAAATCTGTCTAGCAAATGGTAAATATATGTTAGCAAATATATCATAAAATGTTGAAGCTTCTGCATAAACAGTTTAAAAAGTCGCCAAGTTGGCGACATTCCACCAAATTTGTCGCCAAAATCTCGCCAAACGTTATGGACGGAGAAATAAGTTATTCTTGCAGCAGATAGATGACTATTGGAGTTCAAATATAAAGGTATTACTGAAAGTATCTTTTTTCATGAATGGAACGAGCTAGATCCACGAGAATGATGTCACCAAATTTGTCGCAAGGTATTACATATGAAAAATGAACATGTTTCTCAATAGAATTTTTTTTTTTTACTTTATATGATTTTTTGATAATTTATTTGAAAAATGTGCAATATCTCGAGAATGGTTCGTGTTAGCGTTCTAAAGTTTATGTCAATCATTTTCTAATGAAAAATTACATAAGAAATGTCTACTTGCGTAACTTTATTAGACGTTTTGATTTTTTGACGATTTTTTCAAAATTTCACTCGAAAATATAGGGAGGTTCTGGACATTCGATTGCGTATAAAAACAATATTCTTCCAGTGTTTACGGATTGTAATTTTTGTGCCAAATCTCGTTCGAATCGGTCCATTCGTTCGTCAGTTATCGTTTCCACATGCTCACTGACACACACACACACACACACACACACACACATACTTTCACACGCACGCACACACACACACACATCACTTTCACACAGACATCACTTCAAAAATGTTCGATTCGTAATCAGGGTTGCTTGAAATTTTCGACTCCGTCACAATACTTTCCTTATATATTATTGTATATAAGGAAAGTAAAAAGATCGACATTGCTCCGAGATAGACAAGATCTTAAAAAATCTTTAACCACAGTTGTTTTCCAATTATTTTTCTATGAATATTTCTAAACGATGCGTTTAAAGCAATCTGAAAACCAGGTGCTTTACTTTTAATAGACATAATTTACATACATCAGTACCGCACCTGATATTAGCTAAGCGTATTGTGTTACCTCATTTGCAAAATGCTGATTCTTCTTTTAAATATCCTTTATATCCTTAAATTTTTGTGAGCAGTATATATCGGCAAAAGAACAAATAGCAAATTCATTTAAGCTGATCATGTTGAACTTCTATATAATTTGCTTTAAATAACGGAAAACAATTAGAGTGAAAATAAATAACAAACACACGTTTTCTAATATAATTTTATTGGATAAGAGAAAATGACATTTTCACGTTGTAGACTATATGCATCTCAGTATCGATTTTCTCAGATGTTTTTGAAATTATATTTTTTAGTTTAAATATAAAATTTAAAACCCCAGACGAAATTTGAAAATATGTTTTCATCGATGGTTATATTGTTCCACACTGTCAACATAGCTTTTTGCCCAGAAACTCAGATTTCTCGGAAATTACACTTAGTGGAACGTCCTCACTGAGTAAAATATCTGTATTTACAGCTCTAAAAACCACGTTGCTGAAATCGTAAAAATATGTGTTTCCAGAAAGAAAGAGCTGATATTCTCGAACTGTTGAAGTGATGAAATCGTAAGGAGGTGTTTAATAGTATTCACCACATTTAAAAATGTCGTAGCAGGATGTGCTTTCTAACTTTCTAAGGGTTATATGCAAATTTGATCTACTCAGCGATTTTTTACCACGTTTTGTGCAATTTCTAACTACAGGCGTTCTTCGCTGATCAAAGCTACGCACTTTCAACGCTTTTCAGTTATAACCATAAACCATATATTTGGCGGATGATCAGTTTTGTCGACCTATTTTGTTCAATTATGACGTATTTTAGTTTACTTCCGGATTTTCGTATATTTAAACTTTTTATGACAAACTTTTGTTTATTTTACTGTCTTTTTGTATAAACAAGTTTCCTCTAAAAGTCCGCATGCACACAAATAGCTTCAAAATGAAAAGCCCGTAACTATACACGCTAAGTCTAACTATTGTAAATAACTATGCCCCCTCGAAAATATGTGACTGCAGCCCCCTGAGCGGAGAATTGAAGAAGTTAAGAACAGGAACTCGGTAACAAAATGAGATAAAAGGAGAGTGTTAATTACAAAGAACATTGTCTAATTATTATGACTTTAAAATGCTGTCATAATATGCATCATTGGCTAATTACTATGACTTCTCTATTAGCATTTAATATTGGTCCGTTATTGGACCAATGTGGTAGATCTTGGTATTATATTGGAAATATTTCCAATGTAATCCCAATATTAGGCAAATATTGAGTCCCAATATTAGGCCAATATTAGGCAAATAAACATTGGTCTCAGTATTGGCTAATATTTCCATTACAGTACTACGCCAATATTGGTGTTTCATTGAAAATATTGGGATAATATTGTCCCAATATTTTAAGCCAATATTGAGCCAATTCCGTCAAAATGTCCACTTTTTCATATTGGTCCAATATAGGAACCAAGAATAAACCAATATTGGGCCAATATTGGACTACTACTAGGGGTCATTGTCTAATTATTATGGCTTATTATCTAATTATTATCTCTTATAATTATGACTAAATATTATCTCTAATTATTATGACTCATTGTCTAATTCGTATTATCTAATAATTATGATATTGTCTAATTATTATGGTTCAATATCTCATTATTATTACATATACATTGTCTATATTATTATGACTCGGCTTTGCAAAATAAGTAAGGGAAAGAATTACATACTCGTCATACTTCACTAGTTGCTAGGTGCTGTATCATGACACTTGCAATGCTTGTCAAAGTATTTGATAATATTTTTCTGGAATTAAAATATACATTGTTGTTGGCGAAAATCTTTTTGAACGGGTTGTATATCAGATTCCTCTGAATGCGTGTTGTTTATTTTAGCATTTGTGAATAAAACAGCCATTAGTAAATAACCCTATTCTGCCAAATGAAGGCCTTCTGCAATAGCTTTATTGTCGATTCCTACACGTTTCGATGATATCCTATTTTCGACTTTGGACAATGGTTTGGTACCTAAGCTGTCAAATACAGGGGAGCCATTCTGGGGCATGACTGACTTAATCATTTTTACATGGCTGTGCGCATATGGGCGACATGGAGTTAAGAACGCGCGCATTTTGTTCTCGGGCTCTCAAGAAGGTACAAATTTGTTCAACGACGTTACTAAACTTCATCGGACGTCGCTGGATCCTGGGTACACAGCACAATTTAAAATATTTGCACACTTTGTTTACGCCTTGATGTTGCCAGTTCAAAATTAACAAACTATTTTTAATGCATGTGTTTTGGCAACTCCTCTCAAAATTTACTCTAGATCCTGAACGAGTCTTAATTCCCATTACGTCAAGCTGACAACTTTTTATTGGTTGCCGAGCTGAGTGCCCAACCTTATATTAAAGAACCTTCTGCCAAATAATAGCTCAACGCCTATATATCCACGAATGAACTCAATCTACAAAATATTTGATTACACTACATCTGTAAGCTCTTAAAATATCTTCATATCAGAAAATATCGTTGTATAATGAATAGCAGTGAGTAGATATAAATAATTTGATAAAATCTAACTCTCAGTTGAAAACAATGATGCAATATCGCTATATGTATCTGCAAACGTCATTAAAATCCCAACATATAATTATTATCAAGAGTAGTTATTTTTATTGTTTCCATATTTAATCCAATGCACATATGATTACTTACGATCCATGGTATGTGATGCTTACGGCTATTTGATTCTTTGAGAATATTTGACTTTCATTAGTGAGACAAAGGGAATCTTATTTGTTTAAGATAGGAATGTATATAGCTTTTATTTAGGGGAAAACATTCCGCAATATACAATCATTAGTAAACAAAGGAATTCAGTTCACAGTATACGCCTTGAGGAAGAGTTCCCAAAATTAGAAACGCCCTCTCATTGCAAAGATCACCATTTATAGACCGGTAAAACCTAGAGCTGAAACTTGATGAAAATCGAAACCGTCTGCATGATAGGACTAAAATTGTCGGGTTTGATAGAAGTTTTCGAAATTGTACCGCATGGTTAGTGTCCATGCTGATTTTGGAGATATCGGCCATTACATGCTTATCTTACATAAGAAACTAAGATGTGTTTCTTTCTGACCGTGTCTATGTATGTGCGTGTGTGTGTGTGTCGTTCGTCTTGAAAAATTTAAGCTTTTTGCAATCACGAAATTCGGTATTTTATTGGTAAAGCTCCCTGTACTGAAGGGAGCGACGGATTATTTTCTCTCAAATCTGTTTTTTAGGGATCGAAAATATTACCACATACTTTCCATTTTGATATCGTTGGACAGATCAAAGACAGTTCTATTAACGATCTTTAATCCGAATCCTTAGGACCGTCCCTTCATATTTATTTTCTTATTTGTAAATGCACTTGTATATGCATGCTTTATTTTTTATTTCCTCTTTTGCCGCACTTTATAAAGAAAGATCAGAACAATTCTATACTTTGTAAAAAAATATGGGTGCATAATTTTGCATTTTAGTATAATTAGTTTTAATTTAATTGAATTTAGTATTTTTTTTCTCTCTGAATTCCTGTTAATTTTCAACCCAAAAGAGAAACTTGGAGAACTTTGATTTCCTATTTTCTCCAGTTGACGGTTGACTCGATTTGGCTCACGTTGTGCTCATGCGTGTCAAACTGTTGCGCGTGACTGAACAAGCCTTTAAACTAAAGGCTTTGAATGGAAACGAAATGTGGAAATGTTTTTTTTTTTATAGAAAAAGTGCTTTGGAATTTGAGTGGTGTTATTTTTATCTGTAACATGTAGCTGATGCTTAATTAGAATATGGGATACGTCGGGTAATTCATTCTAGCGGCTACACAACATGCGCAGAGTGGATCCATTGATGATATTATCCCCAAAGAGAGCGCGATCATAACATTGAGAGCACTTCATACAAACGGATTATGTTCATGTAATCTTGCAGCCCCGGGCAACTCGGTCGCAGTTGTTAATAAATGTGATTCTATCTGCATCACGGGGCTAAAGTCGATGGTCTCCATAGAGGTTTGGTAAAATAACGGACATAATAACTTTTCTTGCTGCCTTTACAAGTACAGATCATTTCACTCTGTCGCATATATAGTATAACCCCGTCCATAACAATGTTGACGCAATCAAGAATTCACTTATACAATATTCGTACATTTGAGAATTTTTACACATGTCACTTCGTATATTAAGTTTCGTATTTTTCGTATTATATGAAGTGAATATGAAGAGTGTTAGAAAAGTGGTAGGGCGAAAATTGAGAAATGTATGCAATAATTTTCCAATGTAGGCTCCGTTTGCACATATTTTAAGTTATTTCAATATTAACAGTTAATGGAAAACCATAAAAATAAGATATTGACTGGAAAACTTGACCGAACACTGTTATATACTGAAAATACTTCTAATATAATAAAATCGATTTCCCCTGTCATTAAAAATATGAATTATCTTTATCCAACTTATGTTGTTGTTGTTGTTGCTTATGACCCCTGTTTCTGCATTAGCACGAATGCAGGTCCAGTGACACCAGAAGAAGGACAGAGATAATGACACACAAGACAAGAATACAAAGTTTATTAATACATGCAAGCATCACTGACCAAGGTCTGAAGGGTGCAGCTTCTCATTTAACGAGGACCCAGAAGGCGGAAGACTGTCTTCATCCTCAGGAAAATAACCATGCCTTACTCGGGATTCGAACCCAAGCCCACTAGACAGCAGTCGGTGACGCTATCCACTTCACCACCTGGGCGGCTTATCCAAATTATACCAACATCAAATGTGGCATAATCCACTTCAACGATAAGCCTTGCAATTCCACCCCAATAGTTTAATTGGGAGAGATTCGACAGGCCACTACGGAGACCCGTGATTGGTATTCCTGGCGGAGTAAATAAAGTTAGTTACAATAGAGTCTGAACGAGTCAACACTGCAAATTAGTGCAGCGACGCTGGAACTCTAAAGTTGACCTTAGTACGACTAGTACGTATTCAGTGGACACTTAAATATCAAGGACCGATTACAAATCTAAGGTCAACGACCACGTTGAATACTAACGAGGACAAAATAATATCAAGAAGTTAACCTGAGGAACAAACCGCAGGAGATGATCAGTTAAATTATCAATATGACATCTGAATAGACCTCAAATGTCAATCTGACAGTTGAGGGATGAGTATGCAGAGTCCACTCCGTGGACAAGAGTTTGCAGTTGTGGCAATTTTTTAATAAGCACTTGCAATTTTTGCGTAAGCATTTTGAATGTTTGTTTAAGAGTTTGCAGTTCTTACATCAGAGCTTGCAATTCTTCCCAGTAACTCAATTGAGAGAATGTCGGCTGTCCAGTACGAAGGTCCGTGTTACGGGGTCGCGACTGGAGCAGCAAGATTCTGAATATTTACACCACTGTATGAAAAAAAAATTGATGAGGGCAAAACATGACTTTCCTTATATAATGCAATGAATTTACTGCTTTTACAGTAAAAAATAAGTTTTTCTTATAGTAGATACTTATATTCTTCCCAAGATATTGCATTTTCGACAATTAGTCGTCATTTTCATTGATTTAGCGTCATTTTAATCCATTTGGTGAGATTGTCGTTAATTTGACACCATTTCAAAAAGTCGCCAAGTAGGCGACATTCCGCCAAATTCGTCGTCAAAATCTCGCCAAGCTTTACTGACGGAGAAATACGTTATTCTTATAGCAGATAAATGACTATTGGTGTTCAAATACAAAAGTATTACTCGAAGTATCTTTTCTCATGAAGGAGCGAGCTAGATATACGAGAATGATGTCACCAAATTTATCGCATGGTATTACATATGAAAAGTGAACATGTTTCTCAATAGGAAAGATTTTTTTATTATTATATATGGCTTTTTGATAATATTTTTGAAAAATGTGCAATATCTCGAGAACGGTTCATGTGAGCGTTCTAAAATTTATGTTAATCGTTTACTAATGACAAATTACATAAGGAATGTCGGAAAATCGTCCATCTCTATATGAAATCAATTAATATTTCATTCATATCAGCCATGCAGACTCCATGGACTAAATTATTTTGTGTGAAAAAAATACAGGAATTCAAATACAACTCATTCTATATATTTTGCTGTTTACATTTTACATAGGTGAAAAATAGGCTTAGATGTAGAAATAATCAAATTTAGATGAGCATTTAAAATCAAATATATTGTCATTGCGTTGTTTCAGTATGTAGATGCACAGAATTTAAGCAAAAATAAAGTAGTTATAGGACCGATACAACACTCAAATAGACAAGTTAGGTCGTTTATTTCTGTCAATCAGCATGGTTTCATGAGAGGCATGTCAACTGTTACAAATCTTCTTTGTTTTAATTCGTATGTAATTGATGCCATTGATGCTGGGGGTCAATTAGATGTTGTTTACACGGATTTTGCGAAGGCTCTTGATTCGGTTGATCACGGTATTCTGATACATAAATTGAATAGTATTGGGTTCTGTCCTAATTTGGTTATGTTGTTGAAGTCATATTTGGGTTCTAGGTTTTCATGTGTAAATTTTGGTTCGTCATCGAGTAGGAGCTTTTCGGCTACATCTGGTGTGCCCCAGGGCTCTATTCTAGGCCCCCTTTTATTTATTATCTTTATTAATGATCTTGCTGATTGTTTTGGAAATTGCCTTTTTTATGCGGACGATCTGAAGATTTTGTGTCCTATTTTTGATGCTGTGTCGTGTAATTCAGTCGAAGCTGCTTGTCCTTTCTGATTGGTGTGGCAAAATTTTTAAAAGTGTGGTGTCGTTTACTCGTAAAAAAGTGCCTATTTTATTTTCGTATGCTATTAGCAACTCTGTTTTGACTAGAAGGTTTTCTATTGCTGATCTTGGGGTTACGTATACATCTGATTTTTCTTTTTCCACACATGTCTCCAATATTTGTGCTAAATCATACAGAAATCTAGGCTACATCAGGAGGATTACGCATGATTTTGTAAATGAGGATTCCAGAATAGTTATTTTCAATGCCTTGGTCAGGTCTGGGCTGGAGTATGCGTCTGTGGTTTGGAGGCCTTTTCAGGCCGTTCACTCTAGAAGGATTGAGGTCATCCAGAATAGTTTCTTGAGATATCTTTATTTTAGGAAAACTGGCATTAGTTGTTATGCATTGTCTTCTGCTTTTTTGCGTGGTTTGTTTGGTGTTGTAAGCTTACAGAGAAGAAGGGATTTTATTCTGTGTTCTTTTTTCAGGGGTTTGTTTCGTGGCTGAGTTGACTGTTCCCATGTCTTGGGTGGGATTGGTTTTCATGTCCCACAGTATAGAACTAGAAGCTTGAATTTATTTGCCATTAGGAAGTTTGGGTCGGGTATTGGCAATATTTGTGCTATAAATTGCTTTTCTAAATTATATAATGGTTTCCCTGATTATCTTGATATTTTTTATTCTTCTGAGAAGGATTTTAAAGAGCATTTGTTGTGAACATCTTGTGTTTTATTACATGTATTCTTGTGAAGTGTTTTTTAATTTTAATGTTTTAACTTTTTAATGTATTTTAACTTTTTTTAATGTATGTCATGGTATTTTGAATGTAGTTTTGCTTCTGCATGCTCTAACTGGGACTACGTCCTGTTGCTTGCAGTCTTTGTAATAAATAAATAAATAAATAAATAAATATGAATTAAAAAGAATAAAAAATCACGATTTTGAAACAAGATGGATGCCATATATCATTTTGAAGTGGGTCATGTGATCGTTTCTTATCATGGTCACGTGATCGTTTCATATAAGAGGTGTAATTATTATTTAAATTTTTATTTTAAAAACTACTGAATATATTTCGCTGAATTTTTTTTATATATTTTATGGAACAATTTGAATATTACCTAAAATTTTCGAAGCAATTTGTGAATTTTAAATCCGCTTAAAAAATGTTTGAAAAATTATGTCCCATAGGGCTCAATGTATTTCATTTTTCGACCCGGGTTCAATCCAAAACTAATTGCGTAATATTATTCATTTATATTCCCATAGGTTCTACAGATCGTCTGAACAACATACTAAAATTTCATTTTAATTAAGTCATTTTTACGGCAGTTATCGTGCTAACGGACAGACAGACAGACAGACAGAATGAACAAAGTCATAAACACTTTTCAACTTTGTTGTAAAGTGTTAAAAATAACATATGCTTGCTTTATGTAAGAGCAGGAGACATTTATGCAGTTTTAATATTACGATGATTTATATGATGTGTACTGCGAAACATAGCGCAGACTTGTAGGTGCCAGTTTACGACAGCCCTGTCCCGGGAGGTCAGAACTTCAATAAATTCATTGTACATAAATTGCAGACGTGGTTGGGTCAGAAATATCCTTGGGACCAAGGCTTAAATCATGCAGATTGGTAACTGAGGTGACCAATGAAGAACTGTTGCTACATCGCCTTGAGAAACAACCAATAAGATATGGAGGGCGTACAATATAGTCCTCAGGCGATATGATTCCGCAACAAGCAGAGAAGGTTCAACACATAATCAGTGTATTCAGAATGACCCTCTAAGGGCGTTGTAACAATCAATTAAGAATGACCGTCGAAGAGTGTTAAGTGAAAAATTGGAGGCGATGACCGTCCTAGGAGGTTGATGTTGATGACCCAGACCGTCCGACCTACCAGAAAGGTGTAAGGTAACTGTATGGACGGCCGGGAAGTGCCACCCAATTTAGACCGGAACCCAGTGGGGGAGGCATCCACAGGGACCGTACCCTCCTTCCCCTACCACCAACCTCTCGGAAGGACTTACGGACCCACATGTTTAACGTGATCGTACTCCGCATGAACACGGCGGCATATGTGGCAGCGTGCTAATCTAGCGCGCAAACCACGGGGATACCGCACCCGAGATGGCCAACAGCACGCGGCGTTCCGAGGTGGTCACCCACCAAGTACTAACCGCGCCCGATGCTGCTTGACTTCGGTGATCTAACGAGAACCGGTGTTTTCAGCACGGTACGGCCGTTGGCCTACCGTCCTAGGAGGTGTAATGTTTATCAGTCTCAATTGGAGACTAGGCATGTTCAAGTGTTGCATTCAGTAGGATTGAACTCAAAATGTCAGAAAAGGCAATGACTAGTATTCCAAGCATGATGATCAACCAAAAGAACACCAGAAGAATGTGCAAATCTATATTATACAATAGATCAAAAATATAATTTTGGATTATTATATATCTTGGACCCACACAAGCACTCGCCCCTCCTTAAGAGTGTATATAAAATTTATGTAAGTTTAATCGTAATCATAATATGTGTAATAAATAATGTTTATTATAAAATTTAAAATCATGGAATTCAATTGTGTGGTATGTTAATTAATAATTATATTTTAGGAACTTTTACAAAGAATTAATGGTGGGTTAAAATGCGCCAATGATGCAATGTACGGACTATATGAATTAAGAATGTTAATTCAATCAAATAATTATTCATTCTATTTAAAATTTAACCAATTTAATGTTTATTTTTAATTGTTCACCACACTTGAATTTACGAAAAAATGCAAAAATCTACGGAAAATTCGAAATTTCTGCATTAAAATGCGTTCTGTAGACATTAACGACGTATTGTAAGAAATGTAAAAGAACACTAAAAAAGATGCATCGTAAAGATGAAAAGTATCTCCAAAAATTAAACCGTAAACAGGGGCTGCATGATGGATGAATTTAGAAAATACTCTGATATATTTTTTATCTTTGTACATCTATCAAAGGAGCAGCATGATTAAAAGAATCCTATTTTAGTTTGTCTGGAACCGCTTAGAGACAGAGTGGCTCAAATTGCAAACATTGTGCACTGCTTTGTTTAAGCTTAATGGAAAGCAGATTCATAGCCAGAAAGTTTCCGATTTTATAAAATGTTATACACAAGCTAAAGTCAAAACTACACCAAATCTCCTAAATAATCGTGATAATATAAAATCTGCAATAGCATTTTAAAGTGAAAACATAACATTCGAAATTTATAGTTATCATGGCGTTTCTAATATTAATAAAATATTTGATAGACTTTTGTCAAAGGGACTGAAGATAGACGCAAAGATTAGAGAACCAGGTGATAGGTTGATTATATGACCTCGTGATAGCAAACCGATGTTTCTTGAAAAACGCCATTCTCGGGAAAACAATGTTAAAGTTTTCTTTTTAAATTAACCAATACTATTGAAAATTGTACTAATGTTTTCTTTTTAATGTTTTGGTGTAAACCAGATCGAAATAATAATAACAAATTTGCATGCCTCTGATTTTGATTACATGTGTTTTATATAATTTACCCAGTATCCACACTTACGGAATTTTGAAATATTAATTGTAGCGCAATTTGCCTATAAAAATTACCGTATTTCTCACTTATGTCGTTTCGCCGCATTAATTATGAGAAATGCGTGTTGAAATAAAAGTACTTTCATGTTTCGCAAAGCGACATAAGTTTATTTACCGCTTTTTCTCGCAACAAGAGACTGTATTTTTGAAAATGCGTAACATTGGCATTTTCATATATACTTTATTATTATAGATACTAGGTCAATCAGTAGGATTGGCATAAGAAATCCATAGCATTACATAGCATTCCCTCATTAAAAGAAAACCAATCAGCTTTACAAAAGCAAAACGACATATGTTGAGACGCGTTTATTTAGCTATCACAATGCCATATATCTAGTAAATGTATACTCCTAAAGGTCTTATTACGCTGAGCAAATTTTTTTGCAGGAACTTCGTCAATTTCTTATGTCAATCCTGTTTTAGGACACTTTTTTCGAAAGGCTGATCGTAGGGTTACCATTTCTTTGCCACCTATTTGTATTTAGCACGTTTAGCATCAGGCCATATAAATGCCAGAAGCTCAACAATTTCCTTCCGCGAAGTATTACTAAGTGTTTCATAGTGTAATTATGCTGTTTAATGAGACGTTTATTCATTTAATTAGATAAAAAATATTGAAATTATCATTCCAAATCCGCCGTCCACCGTAGATTCTGCATTCATAGCCGTCAACTTTGAAAGCGAAGCGATGTGAAGCTTCCTCTTCCTCTGATTGGAACGCGCTCAGAAGTTGATCAATTTTTCTTGCTGTACACGAAAAAATAGCGGCGAAGGAATTATTCATATATTAGGAATTTATTTCGACGTTTATAGTAGAATTATACAAAATGTACGTTCCATTTGATTGCTTTATTTATTTATTACTTTCCCCTGCAATCATGGTAATGTATAGGGAAAGTATTGGAATCATGCCGAAAACCGCAACTCTAGTTTTCGAGTGATATACACGTTTTGAAACCTCGAGAATACGAAAAAACTATTTTAGCGTGATGTCTGTGTGTGTGGTGTATCTGTCTGTCTGGTCTGTCTGTGTATCTGTGTGTCTGTCTGTGTGTCTGTCTGTCTGTCGGTGTGGCTGTGTGTCTGTCTGTGTGGCTGTGTGTCTGTCTGTGAAATGAATGTATCCACTCTAACTCAAGAACTAATGGACAAAATTCCATGAAACGTGGTAGGTAATATTATGACCCTGGTGCTGATTAGTTTTCAGTACGATTCGGGATAAAATAATCCGCCTTTATTTAAGAAATGGCCCGCAAATTTGCCTGTATCCACTATAGCTTAAAAACTAACAGATCAAATTTTACAAAATTTTTAGTGGTCATTTTAAGTCATTTGTGTGTTACTCTGGTGCTTATATTCAAAATTAAGCATAAAAAATTATGTAAAAAAAATTAAGAATTACAAATTAAGAACTGCGTATAAAAAATTACTATATTAAAATGTATCAATTAAATTTTTATTTTATACGCAATTTCTGACTAGGAAAGAATATAATGAACTCCATTACTTTAGGTCTAACCGGTCTCAAGATATTTGAGATTTCTTGTATCTTTGTTACGCCGCGCTTTCGAAAAAATGTCCAATTACCAAATAAAAACAAAAATTGAATTAAAAATGCAAATTTAGTGTTATTTTGTACAATTAAACTCAGTCTAAAATTTTATTTAAGAAATAAAGAAAAAATGAATTTAATTCTGCAGAGAATGTCATGTGCTGCCCACATCAGATATTTTTAATTTGAAATGTTTTGTTTAGACCATAAATTGTAGTTATTTGCTATAACATGAAACTAATCACTTCTCACAAATTCAAAAATAATATTCAAAAATAATATTCAAAATAATATTCGAATATAATATTAAAAAATGAAGATAAACTATTTTATTACAGGTATTCAAAATCCCGCAACGCAAATTAATTCCAGTTTGGATCAAAAATTATTCATATGTTTTGAGGCTTACAGCATGTAGCGTAAATGTAGCGCATTTTCCATATAAACAATTCCAAGAAAGTCATTCATTCTTACAGAACATAACTACTACTTGCATTTAAACAGTAACTGTGCATTTCTTGAATTAAAGAAATGGTTTTCTCGGAGCTTTTAATTACAGAAAGATTTTCCTTATAATGTCCAAGATAAATTATTATCAGAGCATCTAAGCGATTACATTAATTCTTTAGCACTACAAAGGAACAACTCATTTCTTTGAAGCAGACAAATATTAGGTTACCTCCTTAGGGGAGAATCTTGGGAATTTATTGTTTTACTTATTTTTTCCTTTCCTTAGAACTCTGATTTGTGGAAACAAAAGGCGCTAAACAGCAACAACAAGTTGTGTAAAGATTGGCAAAATATCAAACTTAAGTGTTTTTTCTTTACTTCAGACAAAAATCAGTTTCTAGAAACCCTTTAAAATATGTTTCTCATTATTAAAATCAACGCATTAAACAATAATTTTATTTTAAATATTTAAGGTGATTTTTTCGTCATTAAATTTAAATGTGCATATATTTTTGCTTAACAACTATTGATCACAATTTTGTGACACAAGATTTTATAATGGCTCCAGAGTAACTTATTGGTAGATAAAATTTTGCCATACTATGCTATACTATTGTTTATACTAAAATATTTACTGAAGGACCTATTTCTCAGGATCTACTATATATAGAGCTTAGATGATGAATAAAGTGGAATTAGCAATAAATTGCGAATGAGGTAGGATAGGATTACAACGGATTTTCAGCACTAGTTCATTTCCAATTTCCGGTTTAAAAATGATCATCTAAATTGAAGCATTTATTTTTCAAGATTGACTCTAGACAGTGCTAAGATGATAAACGATATTTGTGACGAAATTAAAGGGCTTAGCGGCACCAAATTTTCGCATGCATTAAGCGGTAACCAGATGTGGGGAATAAAAGGATAGACTAACTGTGGTGAAATAAATTAAATGTTAGTATTTAGATTTTAAATTATATATCCGTGCGTGTAGTTAAAAATAGTTGCATTGCATGTGTTCCCCATAACTTCCCAAATTAACCTGAAAAGTGCAAGTCAACTTACCAAGTTGAAAGGTAGACCATTGGTTTTTTACCACAAAGTTTATTTTTTAAATTAGATTTGTCTATCCAGCACTCAATTAGTAAAATGCATTTTCAACTAATATACTCTATACAAAAACATTAATTTAAACTATTTTGAGAATAAACCTTGGAGGCCATGTTAGATCAGCAATAATTGCCGAAAGATTAAAATTATCTGCGCACGACATAATGGTAAATATTGTTGGCACTATCCTTTTAATGCATTTGCATTGCATTTGATCACTGACTTGCCTGATTTGGGGTATATGACACCATAGTTGATGTCTGGATCACAAGTTCAACTTCAATATGGTAAAATAATTTATTGTTTTCCATTCCAAGGAGCCTTTAACTATCGTATTTGAGCTAACATATCTCAATTGCTGTCGTCTTATTAGCACGGCGACATCAAAAGACTCTGCACTGGACCTAATTTTAAATACTGACACGAAACTTTTAATGCATTTACACTGCATTAATGATCACTGGCTTGCTTGACTTCGGGTATATGATACTTGAGTTGATGTCTGGATCATAAGTTTAACTTCAGTATGGTAAACTATCTTATTGTTTTCCATTTCAAGGAGCATTTCATTTTTGTAACTGAACTAACATTTCCCAATTCCTGTCATCGTGTTAGCGTAACGACATAAAATGAATCTGCACTTGACCTAATTTTAAATATTTTATTGGCACTATCCTTTTAATGTATTTACATTGCATTAATGATCACTGGTTTGCTTGACTTGGGGTATATGACACTTGAGTTGATGTCTGTGTGGCGCAGTAAAAACAACAGTTATTGCAAACTTTTAGACTTATTTCTTTATTAAGATTTTTAATGCGTTGATTACAATTAATACCGCACCTTTGAGAATAAATATTAAAGTTTATTTATTCCTAGTTGCGTTGATTATTTAATAATACCGCTTTAACCATCATTCGAGAATTATGCAAAAGCATAATATTTGTGAGACCATAAATTGATCTCACACTTTGGTGAGACAGCTTTATGCCGTTTGATTATTATGGTCAAAACGGCAAACAATGCTGACAGTCTGGATGGAGCCGAGTTTTACAATCTGTGAACCTAAAGGTCAGAAAACCATAATTTTAGAGGCGTCAAGACAAGTTGGCCGAGCGGGCCCTTACGAGGATGTGGAATGGTTCCATTGGTTAAATAAGTAACCAATGGAAAAAAGAGGCTTGTTGTGTCACTCTCAATGCTACAAATGAAAGCAAGGGGGAAATGACACCCCCGAAAAAGGAGGGAACCACAAGCTGTGACCAAAGAAGAACGACTAGTAAAAAAAGATACTGGTGATGACTTAAGAACGAGGAGAGAGATACTAATATGATTTAATAACGACTGGTTGGAGACTGGTGAATATTCGTGCGACATGATTACTTGTGCAGATACTTAATTATGACTTGTGGAGAGAACAGCCTAAGAGCATGAAATAAGTGGAGTGTTTGAGTCAGCAGTGGTCGACGGAGTTACGAGTGGATGCATTACACTACGAGTTAATGCCAATAACTATATATGAGATTAACCACGTGCTGCTAACAAGGCCCAAATTGAAGGTATGTGTTCCTCAAATATCCACAGGTTATTAAATATGTGAAGTATATCGTTAAGGGTCTCACATGCTATCTCCTCTCACATGCTATCTCCCTAAATGATTAATAAACATGTAATTATAGTAATTGAAATTAATAAGTTTTTAATTTTTGTAATAAATGTGTTTTTGTTAAAGTTAAATGGGTGTAATCCTTTTGGTAGCATATTAATTAATATTCTTTTACAGAACTCGCGCGAAGGTTAAATAATTGGAGGGTTTATAGCGGCACAAGAAAGCAATGTACAATAATTAATATATAAACAATGTACGAATTTACGCCCATGTCAATCTTAATGAATTTAATATTTAAAAGTACAACTTTAAGTTTCTTTTTATTTGTCCACCACATTTGGTTTCCGTGACGCTTTTGCGTGAATTCAAAATTTAATATGAAAATTTTAATAAATAATACTAAGATTGAAAAAATTTTTTTAAATAAAGTTATTAATAAATTTAATGGAGGAGCATGTGATGACAAAATTTTAGCATTTTTTAAATTAAATAAGCACAGTCCCCAAGGTAATGAAAGAAGTTTATATTTGAAAAAATTGAAAATAATGTTTGAAAAATTGATTAATGTTAAGAATATTTAATTTGCATGCAGAAGTGTTTTTGTGCAGTATTTTTAAAGTGTATTTTATGCTGTTAATTTTAAGTAGGATTTTGGAAGAGATAAGTTTTATTTTAAATGCCTCAAAGAACCAGTACTGGTTCTAAACGCCAAAAATCAATGGAAATATCACAAATAGGAATTATTGAAAATCCGAGAAGAAAAATGGATAATTTTGGGTTGATTAATTTATTGCCAGTGTTTAATGGAAGAAAAGATGAGGATGTCGAATTTTTTATTGCGCAATTTGAAAATGTTGCAAAAATGGCCGAATGGTAGCAGGAAATAAAGTCGTAATTTTAAAAACTAGGTAAAAAGATAAAGCGCTTGAATTTTTGTCAAAAAAGGGAACTCCAGAAAGCAAATAAAATGGGAGAGATAAAAAAAATATTATTGAAACAATTTAAAACATCTCTTACGCTGCTGCAAAAGCAGACAAATTTAAATAAAATTAAAATGACGCCAGTAATGAAAGTATCTCAGTTAGTGTTGGAAATTTCAAATTCAACAAATGAATATTTAGGAAATTGCGCGAATATTGAAATGTGTGAAATAAAAAACAATTTAATGTTGACAAAATTTATGGAGTCTGTTAGACAAGATCTTGCTTTTGAAATAAAAAAACTAAATATACAGAATTTTGAAAAGGCGGTAGAATATGCGGAGCATCTGGAAAATATATTTGGTGAGTTCGACAATACAGAAGTTAATGCGATTAGGCAAAATGAAAATATGGCCGGAAATTTTAATGATAGACAAATGGAAAGGCAGTTACAAAATTCAAAATTTGAACCTCAGCAATGTAAATATGAAAAGCAAGATAAATCAGAAAATTAAATTATATATTGTATAGGATGCGGAAAAAGGGGCACTATTTTTCTACCTGTTGGAACAACCGAAACGCACAAAATAATTATGGAGTAAATAAATACGGGAATAAAAGGATTTAATTTAGAAATGAAAACAATAACGGATTTAGAAAAGATCAAAATAACAGGTTTAGAAATGAAAAAATTAACGGATTTAAAAACACGCAAAATAGTGGATTCAGAGAAAGATATACGGAAAGAAATGAAAAGCATAATGCAAATAGTCACACGTTTGTGAAAAAAAGGTTTCAGAGGCAAGAAAGAAAGCGTAGCGTCAGTCAAAATCGCGGGCATTTAAACTGACAGAGGGGCTTTGTCGAGTGAAAATTTAAAAAAATAGACCAAAGTCCCAATCAAGAGAAAAAAAAATCTCAAACTATAAAGAAAGTATCTGTTGACAAAAATTATAAAGACTTAAATGAAGAACAAAAATATGAAAGGATGGTTCGTACGCGAACCCCAGGTTCCAATTGTGAGTCAAAAGCACAGCAAAAATATATACAAGGCAGTAAAAATGACAATGAAAAAAAAAGTGGTGCGCAAATAAGAAGAAACTTAAAGTTGTACTTTTAAATATTAAATTCATTAAGATTGACATGGCCTTAAATTCGTACATTGTGTATTTATTAATTATTGTGCATTGCTTTGTTGTGCCGCTATAAACCCTCCAGTTATTTAACCTTCGCGCGAGTTTTGTAAAAGAGTATGAATTAATATTTTACCAAAAGGATTACGCCCATTTAACTTTAACAAAAACACATTTATTACCAGCATAAATAACATATTAATTTCAATTACGATAATTACATGCTTATTAATCATTTAGGAAGATAGCATGTGAGAGGAGATAACATGTGAGACCCTTAACCATATAACTAAGGTATTTGGTTAACCTGTTAATAACCTGTGGTTATCTGAGAAACACATACCTTCAATTTGGGCCTTGTTAGCAAACGTGGTTAATCTCGTATATAGTTACTCGTATAGTTACTCGTATTAGTGTAATGCATCCACTAGAAACTTCGACCACTGCTGACTCAAACACTCCACTTATTTCATGCTCTTAGGCTGTTCTCTCCACAAGTCATAATGAAGTATCTGCACAAGTCATCATGTCGCACGAATATTCACCAGTCTCCAACCAGTCGTTATTAAGTCATATTAGTATCTCTCTCCTCGTTCTTAAGTCATCACCAGTATCTTTTTTGTACTAGTCGTTCTTCTTCGGTCACAGTTTGTGGTTCCCTTCTTTTTCGGGGGTGTCATTTCCTCCTCTCGCTTTCATTTGTAGCATTGAGAGTGACGCAACAAGCCCCTTTTTCCATTTGTTACTTATTTAACCAATGGCACCATTCCACATCCTCGTAAGGGCCAGCTCGGGCCCCTTGTCTTGGAGCCCCTAAATTTATGGTTTTCTGACCTTTAGGTTCTCGGGTTGTAAAACTCGTCGCCATCCAGACTGTCAGTATTGTTTGTGGTGAGGTGAATTTTTACACATAAATACAAAAATAGAACACATAAATCACTAAATATTAGTCACTAATAGTTTCACTCAGCTCAACCGCGTTTCGTATAGTGGGGTCCGATTGGACCTAAGTACATTGCATTCCCTAATTAAAGAATCACTTCCCTTTTGTGGCCACTTAAGAATTTATTAAAAAGGACACATGGAGTCTCAATGAACACTAATAACAATATATGCACAATTACAATCACTTCCCAATTACCCAGCTTGACCTCGGTGTGTACGGTTAATTTTACATTTATTTGCATTTTTTAAATCATCCAAATTATACATTTTATAGCTTTTAAAGAAAGGAACATACTTTGGGCAAATATCCCATGAAGCTTAAGTTACCCTTGAACACTGTATATCTCATCAAAATACTGTTACACATTACTTATAAAGCATTTAAAATCAACTATAATTCTCCATACCTTCATTACGGAAGAAATGACCCTCAAATGGGTGCTGGTAGCAATCCCTCTGGACATTGGAAATGGGTGGCAGTATTATTTGAGTGGCTAGTTCAGTATTGGACTCTTCATAAATATCACTGGCAGTCTGAGCAGCTCCGTTGAGGTTAAACAGGTGACGATAGTCCAGACAAGGATTATTTCGGAGATGGGAGCACTGTCCACTTCAATTCTCCTCCTCTTAACTTTGGCTTACACCCAGCGGATCGTGAGAACTTGCGTACAGGCGCTGCCATGAGTCACGAGCAATTACGTAAATTATCATCGTCAGCAGGATCGGACCGGCTAAGGCTGAGACAGGGAGTTCTCCATCTCCTAACGTTGGCTTAGGCCCAGCGGATCGTGAGAACTTGCGTACAGGCGCTACCATAAGTCAAGAGCAACTACGTTTTAGTAGAAATTATCTGCCATGGACCTCACTGAATCCATTCGATGACACCCAGTTGACGTTTGTCTGCTGCATAGGAGCCAGGAATTGATGCTCCGCAAGGACTCCGTCCATTGCAGTGTCACAGTTGCCACGGCTTGAATGTAGATAAGGGAGCAAAGGTCCCAGACCACTCCGTTCAGAGGCAGAGCTGTGTTACACTGCGACACCAAAAAATGACGACTTTCTTTTACTTCACTGGTCGCCATCGCCCGAATAATTGCGCCCTCGCACTGAATTAGGCACTGGCTCGTTTCGGCTACGAGTCGCCATAGATCACTGGACACACGACGTCGGATCCTAGCAGAAAGCATTGGCCGCCCTAGATAGGGGTCCACGGATACCGTGCCTGAAATGCATCAAAATGCATGTCGGATCGGGCTTCACAAAAAACACAAGTGCCACGCACTTGTAGTGCTATTCTCTTGAGATCAGAAAAGCATCTGAATTTTTTACATTTTTCTAAAACTTCCAGAAATTTTAAGACGAGGGGAACGACAAAATAAGGGAGGAAGTCCTCCAATTCCCATTCGCTGTTTCCCAAGCGCAATAAAAAAAGGCGGTCCAGAAATGCTTCACACCATTAATTTTCGAAGCGACGCTCATTTTTTATGCGCTCCACTAAACTAAAAGAACCAGATGGCTTTCTACAAACCGGGTGGTCCAAGGACCGGACCCCGACGCGAGCCACACCTGACAGGGCTATAAATTTTCAGAGATTTGTAGCTCAACTTTGACATTTTGCTCCAATTAATTCTCTGAATATTTACAGTCCATGTCAAGTGCGCATACAACCCAAAGGCGTCCAAAATCCCAATTTCGTCTGTCCAGAGGCATAGCTATATACATAATACAAAACCATTATATGCAGGTACATTACAATTGCCATTTTTCCTCCCAGGGTTACGTATAAAAATATGGGATTGCTTTATCACATTGTTTGCCGTTTTGACCATAATAAATAAACGGCATAAAGCTGTCTCACCAAAGTGTGAGATAAATTTCTGGTCTCACATGTCTCAGGTTGTGGTTCCCTCCTTTTTCGGGGGTGTCATTTCCTCCTTGCTTTCATTTGCAGCATTGAGAGTGACGCAAAAAGTCCATTTTTCCATTGGTTACTTATTTAACTAATGGAACCATTCCATATCCTCGTAAGGGCGAGCTCAGCTCCCTTGTCTTGGCGCCCCTAGATTTATGGTTTTCTAACCTTTAGGTTCATGGGTTGTAAAACTCGGCGCCATCCAGACTGTCAGTATTGTTTGCCGTTTTGACCATAATAAATAAACGGCATAAAGCTGTCTCACCAAAGTGTGAGATCAATTTATGGTCTCAGAATATTAAATTGATCTATCTAAACATGGCCGTAAAACTGTATATCGTAAAACAATATTATACATTGCGTTGTGCGCCGCCGGTAACCTCTGATTTTATCTTTAGCGCGAGTTCTGTAAAATAATATTAATTAACATACTACTAAATTGATTTCACCATTTGAACTTTAAAATAAAACTATTTATTAACAGCATGGATCAACTAAGAACTCAATTCCAACAATTATTACCCTTATTTTTTCCGGAACGAGAAAGTGTGGGACCATTAAAATATAGTTATCAAAAGGTTCAATGAACTGCATACAATAGTAGTGGAGCACATTCCTTCTGGTTGTCCTTAGACTTTATTACACAGCTTGTACAATCGTACGTCTTCCTTTAGTGTACGCCGTACGATACCAACTCGTATTGTGGTATGTAGTCTTGTACGGTAGTCGCTCACTGCACACTTAACATTTTCCGTACTCTGGTTGCACTGCCATTCTCTTACTACCCCAACTCTGTAACTTCGACTTTTGAACTCTCCAACTACGTATGATGATATGCTATCTTACTTCATCTCTGATAACCGATATTTTCTGTCTACTCTCGTAGAAGTTGTGTAATATCATATCTTGGTTGCCGCCTCTTTTTGCCTGAGGACTGATAAGTCTGTTTGGCTCTGATTGGCCACCTTTAGGATACTGAGCCTAGACATCTTGCCACTGGTAAACATCTTTCACCACTCTCGTGTCCTTAGCTTATCCTCTATGTTTATGGCCTAATTGACCTCTCGGGTCAAAGTGTTATAAAAACTGGGGTCGTTTCGTCTGAAGCTATTACAGCCAGACATAAATATTGAACATAAAACTGCCTAAGATACATCTGGTGTGAACTCAATTCCTGGTCTCATAGTCTGTATCACAAGTTCAACTTCAGTATGGTAAATGTGGGAAAGGGAATTTAAATTTGGGCTTTTATCTTAATTATTATTAACATATAATATCTTAACATGGCCGTAAAATAATTCATAGTGGAACTCATCATTATTGTAGTACATTGCATTTTGTTTGCCCGCTAATAACCTTCAAATTATTATCTTTCGCGAGAGTTCTGTAAAAAAATAATTAATTATTATAATACTAAATGGATCACACCATTTTAACTTTAACAATAAAACATTTATTAACAACATAAAATACTTAATTATTTAATTACAACAATTATTCTTCTCATTATTTATTTCGACGGAGGGACCATGTGAGACCAATTAAATTGTCTAAAATATGTTTATACCTAGATATCATATTTGAGGAACACATACCTTTAAGTCTGTCTTGGACTTTGTTAGCAGTACGTACTTGATGTCGTCCTTATTACTAGCATTAACTCGTGGTGTAATGTATTGACACGTAAATTCGTCGATCATATTGTACTGCTGACTCAAACACTCGCACTTATGTCATTCTCGTAGTCATATTTGTATTCGCCAAGTCATACGCATATATCTTTAACTGAGTATCATCGTCGTTATATCATCATGTCGCCAAATATTGTCGTTCTTATTACCCAAGTCATCGTGCTTTTATTTTCATGTCGAACTGTTATTCCACAAGTGTCGTTATCACGTCATGACATCGTATGTCTATTTGAAATGTCGAACTGTTATTATTTTAGTGTCGTTCTTAAGTCACCGGTTGTGGTTCTTTTGCCTCGGGACTGTCACTTCCTCTGTTCTCTGATTTGCAGCATTCAGGATGACGCAACAATCACTTTTTTCATTGGCTTGCCTTTCCATCCAAAGCCGTTACTATGCATTTTCGTAAGAGTTCGCTCGGCCCACATTGCCGTGAAGCCCCTAAATTTATGGCTTTCTAACCTCTGGGCTCACGTGTCGTAAACCTTGGCGTATTTCAGACTGGAGGTATTGTCCGAAGTATCATATCAATAAATAATTGACATAAAACTGTCTCACTAAAACACGTGCGAGATCTATTTCTGGTCTCACAGTAAAATATCTTATTGTTCTCCATTCCAAGGAGCCTTTCATTTTCGTAGGTGAACCAACATATTCCAATTCCTACCATCTTGTTAGCGCGACGACATTAAAATGATCTGCACTCGACCAAATTTTAAATATATTTTGTTGGCACCATCTTTTTAATGCATTTATATTGCATTAAGGATCAGTGACTTGCCTGACTTAGGGTATATGACTCTTGAGTTGATGTCTGGATCACAAGTTCAACTTCAGTATGGTAAAATATCTTATTGTTTCCATTCCAAGGAGCCTTTAATTTTCGTATTTGGACTAGCATTTCTCAATTGCTGTCGTCTTGTTAGCACTACGACATTAAAAGTTTCTGTACTCAACCTAATTTTAAATATATTAATTTGGCACTATACTTTTAATGCATTTACATTGCGCTAATGATCACTGGTAAGCTTTAATTGGGTTATATAACACTTGAGTTGATATCTGGATTACAAGTTCAACTTCAGTATGGTAAACTATCTTATTGTTCTTCATTCCAAGAAACCTTTCATTTTCGCAGTTGAATCAACATTTCCCAATTGCTGTCGTCATGTTAGCGCGACGACATCAAAAGGATCTGCACTTGACCTAATTTTAAATATATTTGGTTGGTACTATACTTTTATTGCATTTACACTGCATTAATGATCACTGGCTTGCTTGACATAGGGTATATGACACTTGAGTTGATGTCTAGATCACAAGTTCAACTTCAGTATGGTAAAATATCTTATTGTTCTCCATTCCAAGGAGTGTTTCTTTCTCGTAGTTGAACCAACATTTCCCAATTGCCGTCATCTTTTTAGCGCTACGACATTAAAAGATTCTGCACTCGACCTAATTTTTAATATATTATTTTGGCATTATACTTTTAATGCATTTACATTGCGTTAATCATCGCTGGTTTGCTTGAATTGGGTTATATGACACTTTAGTCGATGTCTAGTTCACAAGTTCAACTTCAGTACGATAAAATATTTTATTGTTCTCCATTTCAAGGATCATTTCATTTTCGTAGGTGAACCAACATATTCCAATCGCTTTTGTCTTGCTAGCGTAACGGCTCTTTTTCAACTGATCAGCATCATCTCCTTCGGCAATCTTAAGTTAGTTTTATCTTGTTTCATGGAACTGCGAATCTCCGTGCTTGATGGATTTTATTATTTCTTGGGATTGGTCCTGATTGTACCCCCCCCCCCCCCTTGTTTCATGAAGTTTATTCGAGACTTCACCGGTAGTATATGTTACGCTTATTTCGACATCGTCAATTTTCTATCTTAATTTGTGGGTCGTAAACCTCTCCGAGCAAAACTGTCCACCTGCTGCCATTTGTCTGACTCCTTTGTTCAGCTCGTGTTCACTGTTGTATTGGAATTAAAAATTGCCGATTTGGTCTTACAATAGTAATACAGAGTCAAATCCTAAAGGAGATAGGGTAATTTATTAAGGATTTCTATTTCCGGTTTAAATGTTTTTCTTCAAACGTTTATTTCTCAAGATTGGCAACAGACAGAGCGTAGATGATGTCTGATATGGATTCAATATCAACTATCAGAGGGTGTACAAAGTACTGAAGTATTTCCCCTTCCTGTTCGGGAGATTTCACATGCAATTAAAAACATGCATATTCCTTTCAACATTAATTTCTCAAGATAGACAAGAGATAAATCTTAGATGATAGCTTATATGCAATTCCGCATCAAATTCAGCAATCAATAGGGAGACTACTAATAGTTTTTGAGTCTGATTTTCTTCACTTTCGGTTTATACAGTTTCCATAAAATATGTATTTCTCAAGATAAGCTTTAGATAGAGTTTAGAAAATAGCTGATTCGGAGTCAGCATTAAACTTTGGAGGTGTGAGAGTTCACTAAGAATTTCCACTTCCTGTTATGGGGATGTTATTTCTAAATTAAAGAAAATATATGAATGCACGAAATAAGTGTCTAAAATAGTATAAAATGCTTAATAATTACGTCGAAAATAAAGTGCACACATGCTGACCATCATATGAAGGCTCCTTAATTTCTTGTTTCTGTTGTCTGGAAGAAGTTGATCTTGAGGTAAGAAAAAAGAAATGAAACATAATATTTCAACGGTTTTATGTTTTATGGCAGAGATATTTAGTTCAGGAGTGCTAGAAGAACATATTTCAGTATAAAATAAATGTAAGAATGAAACATAAAAAAAATGTAAGTATAAAATATGTTTAATAATGAAGTAAAAAATGTATGAATGTAAAAATGCAAAGTCAGTATAAATAAATGTAAAAATGAAGATGTTGTACGGATCTGAAGTGTAATATTGACTTGAAATTAGAGGAAGTAAAATAAAGAGCTTATTTCAATAGCAGAACAGATATCTTACTAGTATTGGATAATGTGTTAACTGATCGGACGAAAATCTGTGATTGCATTATGCTCGGGAAATAGATTACTTTCAAAACAGAAAATAAAATCAATATGTTGTTTAATTATTCTATAATATTTGATTATTCTAATAATTAAAAAACTTTATTTCATTCTGCTTAATTAAAACCTTCTCAATTAAGAACGTTCTTAAATTCAAACAGTTAAGACATTTTTGTTGTTATTTTCTATCAAATCATTCTCCAATAATCCGTCTAATTGTCGTTAACACTCTACATCAATGGGTTTTCATTTGCATATAAAATGTATAGACATGATTTTTATTTAAAACTATTACACACAATTCATCTTACTTTCTCTTTGATGCATTCCATTTCCAATAGTTTAAAACATAGATTAATATTTCAGTCATCTATCTTCATTTCTATTGTACTTTAAAAGAACCGGAATAAAAAAAAAAACCTACAACGATTTCAGTTCAATTCTCTGCTTGCTCAAAATATTTTGACAACATATTTTTCCTCTAGGATTAAGGATTCGATATTTCTTGAGCAGTATCCGAAGTTTTTACACAAAGTTCCAATTTCAATTTTTTTTTCGTATTTGACCTGGCGGAGCTCCACTCAAATGATGTGCTATCTACATAAAAACTACTTAAGATATTTTACCAAAGCAACTAAGAATTTTCATGCATTCATGTTAAACATTTTTTTTAACAATTTGTTTTACAGACATTATTATAACAAAAACGTGTATCTTCGTTAAAGTTTCGGTTATAAGTACATTTTATAACCAGTGTCATAGCAAAAATGTGTATATTCGTTAAAGTTTCGGTTACAAGTAATTTTTATAACCAGTATCATAACAAAATGTGTATCTTCGTTAAAGTTTCGGTTACAAGTATTGTTTCTAAAAACATTCTTAACCATTTAAAATCTCATACTTGAAGATCCCGCTTAAAAACATGTCCCCGTATTTAGGACTGAGACCCCATTCACTGGTAGTTTAGCGCATCCATGGATGGGAGCATGGATTGATCCGTGGATGGTTATGCAGTTATGCACTTGGTTAACTGCAGTTATGCACTTGGTTAACTGCAGTTATGCACTTGGTTAACTGCAGTTATGCACTTGGTTAACTGCAGTTATGCACTTGGTTAACTGTAGTTATACAGTAATGCAGTATGTAACTGCAGTTATGCAGTTATGCTGCTTAGAATAGTCTGTATCTACTTAAAATGCCAGCAGGAAAACATTATATGTACCACAATTTTTCGAACCTTTATGAAGACGACAAATTTTGTCGTACCATCGGCTGAAAATCAGTCCTACCAGTCACTACTTGAGTTTTAGTCATCTAAAGCAATAAGCGGTGCATGCTAGAAGTTTTCAATTTCCATAGTCGTTTCATTGCATGTTTTTTTGCTTTTATTGCACGTACTGCTTATAAAATGCTAACGATTTCAATAGTTTGCACAGATCTACTTTGGCAACTTTTCATAACCTTAGTAGCTCAATGGATGCTACATTGACAGGTCAGGGGGAAATACATGGTATAATCACGTTTGAGGTATAAGTAATTACTTTTTAACATAAATCAATAAGCTGCTCATTTTTGCTAGTGTGGCAAACATTTCGCTATTAATAAATTTATACAATATTAATATACTCATAGAATCACAAATTCTGATGTCAACCAGAAATTACAACGCCATTTGAAACGATATTTTCCCTTAATTTTACATTTCCATTATTTTGAAGGTTAAGGAAATAGAGGGTCCAGAGAGAGACTTATAAATCTAAAAGAAAAGACTTTGTACCGCCATGTTTGTTTTTATTAAGCCTAACTAGAAAACATTCAGAAAACTATAATGAGGTCATATTTTTGCATAAGGTACGAAATACCTAAGCGAAATATATATAAATATTCTGTATACAATTAAATAATCCCTATCAATCTATCGAATTGTGATTAATTTTCTATGTATATATTATTATTTATTGTAAAACATGACATTATTGACATGCATTTCCTCTAAAATACATATATTCATATTTTTACTAAATTTCTCAATGTAACATTCGTCTGATAGAGGATGTTGTATCGACTGAAATCACTGTGGCATTTTCCAGATTTGTAATCTTTGCTGTAAATATTTTTGAAATATTTGTAGATGTGTTTTTCGTTCTTATTGATAAAAGCAACTGTTTAAATATGTGGATTGTTTTTGTACTTGAATACGTTCTGTAGCAGATTTAAAAAAAATCTGATAAATTAATATTGACAACATGAACATATATGGTACTCAGAAAAGCGTATTACTTCAGGTAGAATAGCATAAAACGTGAGTATGGGTGTGTGTTTCTG